>CM060316.1:116698015-116713015 GCA_030674155.1 Stramonita haemastoma
AAGAAGAAGAAGAAGAAGAAGAAGAAGAAGAAGAAGAAGAAGAAGAAGAAGAAGAAGAAGAAGAAGAAGAAGAGAACAAGAAGAAGAAGGAGAAGGAGAAGAAGAAGGAGAAGAGAAGAAGAAGAAGAAGAAGAAGAAGAGCAAGAAGAAGAAGAAGCAAGAAGAAGAGAAGAAGAAGAAGAAGAAGAAGAAGAAGAAGAAGAAGAAGAAGAAAGAAAGAAGACATACATGCAGGAATTTATCTGAAATGGATGGCGATGTTTTATCTCCCCCAGGAAGAGCAGTCCGAAATTCGCATATGGAAATCTGCCCTGACTGAAAGTGGAATACAATACAATACAATACAATACAATACAATACAATACAATACAATACAATACAATACAATACAATACAATACAATACAATACAATACAATACAATACAATACAATACAATACAATACAATACAATACAATACAATACAATACAATACAACGCAACACAATACAACACAATACAATACAATACAACACAACACAACATGATATAATATGATAAAACAAATCAATACAATACAATCTTGAAACCTTTTTCTAGTTCTAAGCAAACTTATTAAAGATTTTCCAGCTGTCTGGAATTGGGGTTTGATTCCAAAATACTTCAGCATAAAGCTTTCCCTAATGAAATGAAATTTACAAGATCACCCGATAGTTATCACAGAGTGCGAACAATGCCTCTGAAGGATGTAGAGGGAAGAGAACTTATCTTGGAATGATCAACAAGCAACAATCTGGACACCGTTTACATAACTTGGCAGAGAATTGTGCTTGGTTTGGCTACACGCCACTTTCAGGCTTTCAGAAAGAAATGATATGAAGTTTTTCACAGGTTATCTTTTCCTCTCCATTATGACATTTTGTTATCATTTGTGTGGAGGTGTCTTGCACAGTGGGGATGGTATTTCTTTGAATAGAATGAACTGAGATTTGGTTCTGTTTTATTTTTTATCTTCTGTGGTACTAATTAGTATTCTGTTCAAGGAAATTCACCATCCTATATAGTGCCGGTGTCTTCTGAATTGTCAACATCCTTGAGGCGAGGCCAGTGTCTGGGTCAGCTCTCTCAGCGGTGAGGAAAATACTGTCGGCTGCTTCATCATCTTCTGTCACAGCCTCCATCACCCAGCCATCCATCATGGCCTCTTTTTCTTTTTTTGGTCATGGGCTTCAACAGCAAGACGTGACCCCGCAGTGAAATCTGTCCCCGGTGTTTATAGGTGGCTGGTCCATTCACAGACTGGTTTGTTGACTTGTTAAATGGCTGGCTGACCCGTTAATGGACTGGCTTTTGACTCGTTAAATGGCTGGTTGATCCGTTCATTGATGCATTTTATAGAAATGTGACATGAATAGTTGTGACATGAATAGTTGTTATTTTTACGTTGTTTTGTTCTTATATATGGCTTGTAGCCCACTGGAACTTCTCTGTTTTAGAGATAATAAAGTATTTTGAATTTGAATTGAATTTGAATTTGAATGAAACGCAGTCCACTATTTTTTCTTCTCATGTTCATTTCTTTACAGCCACGTTCAGTGTTTATTCATTCATGGTTTCTCAAGATACTCGACAGCGTGGCTTACATTCAGTTACTTATATCTTGTTTCATTTTCGAAAGAAAAGGCAATCATTTTGTGCCAGTGGTAACTGATAAATAAAAAACGAAACTGTATACACACGGGGACTGGATGTAAAAAAAAATCACAGAAACGTTGTTCCATTATCTTCGAAATAAAACAATATACAAAAAAATAAAATGAAGAAATTGACTGGTTGATTTATTTTATTTTATTTTATACCACTTTGTCACAGCAGATTTCTCTGCGTGAAATTCGGGCTGCTCTACCCGGGGAGAGCGCCGTCGCCACAAGTGCAGCACCTACCCATTATTTTTTTTTATATACAGCCCCGAGCCGCCCTGGGGACTCCAACTCCCCAATTTTTCCTCAGGGATGGTGCCTAAACACGACACCTGTGTGCATGCTGGCACACAATAGCTGCTTCGAAAGGCAGAACGGGGTTTTAACGTGTGTGCAAGATGTTCTGCGAATGTTCGCACACGGGGCCTCGGTTTATAGTCTCATCAATGACTTTGACATTCATTTCGATTTTTTTTCGTCAAACTGGCAAGAAAGGGCGAGGCTGGGAATCGAATCCAGAACTTCACGGTTTACTTGTTGGCAAGCGAACGTCTTAACCATCCTGCCACCTTCCTTCCTGGATGACTTGTGCATTGGCTGTGTGGCTACCTGCATGGCTGGCACAGGACTTTCTGGTCGGTAGGTTGACAAGACGAGCCGTCGGCTGGCTAACTGGTGGAGTGATAGGTTGGCTGGTTAGGTGAAATAACGCGCACACACACACACCACGCACGCACCACGCACGCACGCACGCACACACACACACGCACACACATACATACAGACACCCCTCCCCCTGCGCGCGCACAACACACACACACATACATACATACAGACCCCCCCCCCCGCGCGCGCACACACACACACACACACACACACACACACACACACACACACACACACACACACACACAACACACACACACACACACACATACATTGTCACTCTCAGTCGCTCTCTTGCTCTATTTTAGAAACATGTCAGGAGCTGTGAATCAGGATCATCTATACAAAACATCCAGCAGACATCCAACCAAACCAAGCAACCAACTAACAGCTGATGACGTGGCCAAGCACTGACCAACCAGTCATGACCAGTGATTGACGTGGCCAAAGCACTGACCAACCAGTCAGCTGACCAGTGATTGACGTGGCCAAAGCACTGACCAACCAGTCAGCTGACCAGTGATTGACGTGGCCAAAGCACTGACCAACCAGTCAGCTGACCAGTGATTGACGTGGCCAAAGCACTGACCAACCAGTCAGCTGACCAGTGATTGACGTGGCCAAAGCACTGACCAGCCAGTCAGCTGACCAGTGATTGACGTGGCCAAAGCACTGACCAGCCAGTCAGCTGACCAGCCCACCAAACATGGCGGCTACACAGGAACTCACAGCGTTTCTCTTCACTGTACTTGGTCATTGCTCTGAGTTTTCACCCCCTCCTCCACCCCTGGGAAACAATTCAAAGAAAACAAGAACAAAACAAAAACAAGAACATGAAATCCAACCCCCAAATTCACAAAAAACCAAGACACTGCTCAGCCAGCCAAATAATATCCACCCCACTGCCACCCCCCCCCCCTAAAAAGCAGAGAGAAAAAATCCTTAAAAAATTCACAAAAGCAATATCCAGCCAGTCAGCCAAGCACCTAATAATGCCCTTAACACAGAACAAACATCAATGGATGAGGTCATCATTGCTATGAGGTCATCAATGCTACGAGGTCATCAATGCTAGGAGGTCATCAATGCTATGAGGTCATCAATGCTAGGAGGTCATCAATGCTATGAGGTCATCAATGCTATGAGGTCATCACTGCTAGGAGGTCATCAATGCTAGGAGGTCATCAATGCTAGAAGATCATCAATGCTAGTCATTAATGCTATAAGGTCATCAATACTAGGAGGTCATCAATGCTAGGTCATTAATACTTTGAGGTCATTAATACTAGGAGGTCAACAATGCTAGGTCATTAATACTTTGAGGTCATTAATACTAGGAGGTCATCAATGCTAGGTCATTAATACTTTGAGGTCATAAATACTAAAAGGTCATGAATGCTAGGTCATTAATACTATGAGGTCACTAATACTAGGAGGTCATCAATGCTAGGTCATTAATACGAGGAGTTCCAGCATAGTGTTTGCGGTGTAGTTGAAAACAGAGCCCACACCAAGGCTACTAAACCTATTGTTTCAAGAAAAAGAAAAGAGAAAAAGGTAAAACTGCAAGAAAGTTGGAAGTAAAAGGAAACAGAAGTAAGACACATTAGATGCTAGTTGCCTTCAAATCCCCTTAGCGCTGGGACTTTTTGTAGGTTTTTTATTTGTGTGTTAGTTGGTTTTTTATTGCTGATTCCTCTCTGTGTTTTCTTTTTCACTGGCAAAAAAGAAAAATTCAAACCAAACAACGAATGAAGATGATTAGAAGGCAAAACAAGAAAAAGCAACAAACAGGGCTACACCTTTATTTCCCAGTGCTTCTTCAGAGAAAACAATAACAGAAGAAAATCTATTTCAGAAAAATACGAAATGCATCGTACTTTCTTTTCCTTTCTTTCCACTTTCAGTTCTTTCCTTTTCTATTTTCTGTGTATTGAAAAACGTAAAATAGTTTCCAGGTTGGTATTACGAAGTCTTTATTTGCAGTTTTCTGAAACATATGCAAATAAGAGTTTTTGAAATTAAACATCGTTGAATCAAATTAAGAAACGGGTTCACACCATATATGTACATAAACGAAAAAAACTGAGGTAAAATGAAAACGAGAACAATTGGGGGACCAGAATTCTCTCTCTCCTCTCTCTCTCTCTCTCTCTCTCTCTCTCTCTCTCTCTCTCTCTCTCTCTCTCTCTCTCTCTCTCTCCTCTCTCTCTCTCTCTCTCTCTCTCTCTCTCTCTCACACACACACACACACACAATATTTTTTTCAGATCCACTGCTGATATTGACCTTTACATAAAAGCTGCAGTTGACAAACGTATACAGCCTTACTGCAGAAGGCAGGGCAGTGCATGCAACACAGGGTTACTATGGGAACACGTGCAAGGACAACAAACCACTGCTTTGACTGGGAGTGCCTGCAGAAAAAGTCACTCGTAACAAAACGCGCGGAGGACCAAAAGACATACGGAGAGAAAAGTCCAAGTGTTAATATTGTATAAAGGAAAACGAAAAAGAGATAACTGAAAATCTGTTATAGATATTCGGACTCACATTTAAAGGAAAGTAGCACATTTTGGTCAATGATACGTGAAGTTAGGAGAAAGAAGATTACTTTACCGTCTATTTCGATCAACAGATGTAAAACACAATTTTAAAACATTGAGTATGATAACAGAGATGAACATTCAGAAGAGGAAAAGATTTATGTTTCTGATCTAGATGACAAAATATCTGGATGGGAAATTGGCCAGGCTGTTAGAAGACTTAAAATCTGCTGCATGTTGGTTTAAACTTCAAAATATGTTTGTATGCAGATTTCCAAAACAGGCGTGTTTGATGACAGTAAATAAGATCCCGGAACTCGCCGAAAAACATCTAGATTTAAAGAACCGGTCATTTTGTGTAAAAGATGTCTTGATCTTTTTGGTTTCTCTGAAGTGTGGGTAAACGGTGGGGTGGGAAATGAACAGGTTTTCTAAAAGAATGAAAGCAACGCATGATTGATTGTTTTTATCAACACAGGCACGCAAAACTGACAGAAAGCGACAGATTCGAAACGCATCGGTGATTTAAATCCCTGTTACACTCTGGAAAATATCTTACTGCTATCACGATAGGTACATTCAGGCATGCACTGGTTAAGTTTCGACTTGGAACTGGTGATTTAGATGTAAATAACAGATAAAATGATAAATTTAAAAAAGTACCCTTTTTGTAACAAAATTGAAGCTGAAATCCATTTTCTATTCGAATGTACAAAGTTTACAGACTTTGGACAAAACTGCGTGTCAAAATACTTCACAAATGAAAATGAACAATGCTTTCAAACTAGAGTGACAATGTTTTCAATGGAGACATTTGGGTATGTGTATATTGTCTGCTCTGAGAGCTCCAGAACATTGAGGAAGACTTGGCGTGCTAAACATTGAAGAGTTGTAGCCTGCATGTCTCTTGGGAAAATCACTCTCCACAATGGCAACACTATTCATGTTTGTTTTATTTTTTGTTTGCAGTTTCTTTTGCCAAAATGTCTACCCCCTTATATACAGGTCGGTGGCCTTACAATAAAAATCCTGTGTTCCTGAGCTTTCATTCTCTCTTTTCGCATGCACACGGAGACCGGATGTAAAACAAAAACAACACACGGAGACTTATTCTTTTATCCTGGAAATAAAAGAAAAAAATAGAAATAAAAGAGATAAGTCCATCTCGGTCTGTCTGTGTGTCTGTCTCTGCCGCAGCAGCAGCAGCAGCAGCAGCAGCAGCAGCAGCAGAAGTAGTAGTAGTAGTAGTAGTAGTAGTAGTAGTAGTAGTAGTAGTAGTAGTAGTATAGTAGTAGTATAGTAGAAGAAGGAGAGAAGAAGAAGTAGTAGTAGTAGTAGTAGTAGTATAGTAGTAGTAGTAGTAGTAGTAGTAGTAGTAGTAGTAGTAGTAGTAAGTAGTAGAAGAAGGAGAAGAAGTAGTAGTAGTAGTAGTAGTAGTAGTAGTAGTAGTAGTAGTAGTAGTAGTAGTAGTAGTAGTAGTAGTAGTAGTAGTAGTAGTAGAAGTAGTAGTAGTAGTAGAAGTAGTAGTCAGAAAACAAAACGCTGCACTAGAGGCCAAGAAAGAAAGAAAAGCACCGCAGGGACACACTCACAATGACTGCTGTGGAAAGGTGAACGTGATGAACCCAAAGGTTAATGAGCACCAAGCTTCTGCTGATCTGCCGTGTATGAATAAATGCATGGCGAAGATAAGTGCATCACTGTAGGCATCTGTCAGTCTTGGAAGACTGGGGTGGAGTTGTGCTCTAGGCTCTGGAGAGAAAGCCTGGGTAAGTAAGTATGGAGGGCAAGCTGTTACCCATGCAGCAGTACACAGACCCTTGGCTTATAGTCTCACCCGAATGACTCTGACATTCAGTGCAATGTTTCATCAAACTGGGAAGAAAGGGCGAGGTTGGGAATCGAACCCAGAGCCTCACGGTTAACTTGTTGGCAGGAGAATGTCTGAACCATCCTGCCACTGTCCTTGATAACTCCATCATGCCGACATTCTTCCCAGTAATACACAGAGCCTGCATAATTTAGCCCGGCCAGCCACACAGCCCCAATGTTAATGTTAATGGGAGACACACAAGGGAAGAAACAGGCTGTGATGGGTCTTCGCTATCCTTTTATCGCCTATGTTCTACAGTGCGTGTGGACGGACGTGTGTCCTACAGTGCGTGTGGACGGACGTGTGTCCTACAGTGCGTGTGGACGGACGTGTGTCCTACAGTGCGTGTGGACGGACGTGTGACAGTGTAAATGATGGATGAAAAAGGTGTCTTGTCGATAGGTCAGGTCAGGTCAGGTCACCGCCAGGTGTCTGTCATTTGCATAAGGAAGGGAGAAATAAACTGCCCCCCTGACCACTGTCCATGACAGACAATCAGCCAGGCAGTCTACCGGTTAGCCAGACTAGTGACCAAAGGACACTATTTATTTATTCTTTTCTTTCTAGGATAATGGAATAAGCACTAATGTGCATTTTTTTTTTACATTAAGTCCCCGCGAGTACGGAGTTTTGTAAATTTTGTCAATGCTCACACCTGCACATAATGGCCTACTCTTGCGAAAAGTGGAACGGGTTTTAGCATGTGCACAAGATGTTTTGCGTGCGTTCGCAAACGGGGCCTCGATTTATAGTCTCATCCGAAGGACTGTGGGGGTGGAGTAGGGTGGGGGAGGAGGTGGGGGCCGTGGAGTCAGCACTGACGTGAACTCCAGGCCAAACTGTCCCCAGGAAGGGGACTGGAACCCTGGTCAGCAGATGGCACCACGTGGTACCGTCCACAGCAGCAGCAGCCAGTCACATGATTATATTGTGAAACACAGACATACAGACACACAAAACTGACATGCACATACAAATATACTTATTCTGCACAGCATCAGCATCGTTGTTTATCTTACCCAGACTCCATGCATAGTTCTCAGTTCTGTGAAGCATCGACAGCCATGTTTGTTTCATTTCGACTTTCTGGCTTTTTTTTATTAGAGAGAGAGAGAGAGAGAGAGAGAGAGAGAGAGAGAGAGAGAGAGAGAGAGAGAGAGAGAGAGAGAGAGAGAGAGAGAGAGAGAGAGAGAGAGAGAGAGAGAGAGAGAGAGAGAGAGAGAGAGAGAGACTACAATGCAGTTGTTTATTGGTTTTAAATGTCATGGGCGAAAAGTTGACTGAAGCCCTTTTTTATGTGACTAGTGTAGCGGCAGTGCTTTACTCTGCATATCTTTTCTATCCAGTTTCTCTGCTTTACCTTCCCCCTGAGTGCTGGAGGAAGCTGTCAACAATCACTTCACAGTTGAAATGGAAACTAATGGAGTATTGACCATCGCTACCACAGCCTTCATCACACTGATCAGCGCAGGTTGGGAGAATCATGTGGGTCATGCAAGCAGAAGCACACACACAAATCGACCAACGACAGTTCTCAGGGACAGGTTGCAGGACAGAAGGAACAGAGGCAGACCCCCAGCATCCTCCGTCACCAAACCACTGAGGTCAGAAGTGGAGGAGGGCTACAAGAGATGACAGAACTCAGCAGAGACAGAGAGAGATGGCCAACGCTGGCGGCATTATGTGCAGCTCTTTCTGTCGACAAAAGGGATGGAGACAGGTGACAGGTGTGATCAGAAAGTGGGTGTGAGGACACCATAATTATCAAGAGAGGATAAAACACCCTAGCTCAACACAGCCTCGTGAGAAAACAACAGAGCTGAACCAGACTAGTACCCCCTGAAAACAAACAAAAGCACACATAATACTCCCCCCTACACACACACACACACACACACACACACACACACACACACACACACACACACACACACACACACACCACACACATGCGCACCACCACCCTAGTGTGACCTGGACTGTTTCTTAAGGAGACAAGGCAAACTCTGGCTGCACACTGGGAAGAAAAAAAAAACAGTTCCCATGGAAACGATTATGCTCAAGTGCTGTCCATGAAAACCCCCCACTTCGTTTGAAAATCACAAGATCTCAGCTGTCGGAGTACGCTTGACGTAATGTGTGTAGTTTCTGGTGTCACATAATTCATGAAATATGGGGTGCACCATTCACAGTGACAAGCACAGGTCAGACAAAGGAACTCACATACTTCAGGAACTATCAGCCTGGCTCCTTTTTCTGCTGTAAAAGTCAGATTTGTTTCTTACTATTTTTGATAGGTCAAAGTAAAACAGCTGTTTATGCTCTAGTTTGTAATAATAAAAAAAAAACGACTATAGCATGATTGTAAGAATTTCAATTGATGTGACACTGGTTATAACTAAAGGAAAACCTTGCAATACTCAGTATCTGCACATTGTGAAAGACTGCCCGGTGTGCATGCAGTCTGATCAGTTACCGTATACAGTAGGAATCCTCACAGCTGCCGACTTGTGCAACAACATTCAGGTCAGACTTTCCTGAGCTGACCACAGTCAGTGGGCAACAGTGCCGGGCATTCCCTGCCTCACTGGAGGACTGCACAGCAGTTTTGGAATAGACATCAGGATAAACTCCGTGACATCAGCACACACATAATGATAAACATTCAGAAGAGACAGCAAAGCGTGGGGCATACTGCATGAAGCATACAAAGAGCTTGGAGTTAAACACAAGAGATGATTACTTTGGAAATGGACCCGCCACTGCATGGCCTGAAGGGACGTACTTGTCAGGGGATGACTATATCGGTCATGGAAAAGACAGCTTTTACCAGGCGTGCTGTTTATCAAACACCATAGATGGCAGAAAATGCTACAAGACAGAACTAGTTTCTCTCTGTCTTTCCTTCTCGTTCTGTTCTAGTCAATCTTGCCATACAGTTATGTTAATAGAGCGTTGGAATGGGGAAAATAGAGCTTTTTTGTCAAAACATGTGAAATATATGCGCAGTTGTTCTTGTCTGTCAACACTGTTGATATGTAATATTGTGATCAGTTTCGGGCTTTCTTTTCATAACTGTTACCCCCTCTCAGAAAGGGGCAATGGCCTAAATTGGAATAAACTTTCGGTGCTCTCTCTCTCTCTCTCTCTCTCTCTCTCTCTCTCTCTCTCTCTCTCTCTCTCTCTCTCTCTCTCTCTCTCTCTCTCTCTCTCTCTCTCCCCCGAAACTTACCTTTCCCACCCACACTCCTCGTCATACACCTCTCCTCTCCCTGACCTGCAGAAAGTTGTGTCAGGGTAAGAGAGAGATGATGGCCGCTGACAGGGAGGTAATACGTCTGTCACAGAGGATTGCACGCTGCCTCACACCAGGCCATGCCACCTCTCTCTCTCTCCTCTCTTCTCTCTCTCTCTCTCTCTCTCCTCTCTCTCTCTCTCTCTCTCTCTCTCTCTCTCTCTCTCTCTCTCTCTCTCTGTGTGTCTCTGTGTCTCTGTCTGTCTGTCTGTCTGTCTGTCTGTCTGTCTGTCTGTCTGTCTGTCTGTCTGTCTGTCTGTCTGTCTGTCTGTCTCTCTCTCTCTCTCTCTCTCTCTCTCTCTCTCTCTCTCTCTCCTCTCTCTCTCTCTCTCTCTCTCTCTCTCTCTCTCACAGTGCTCATGCCTTGGGGACTGCATTCCTCAGGGAAAGGCCCGTGGCCAGTGACAGCTCAGCTAGCGAAGGATTCTAAGCTGAAAAACAGCCACTATAGCCCAGGATGAAGAAAAAAAAGCAAATAAGGGTTAGTTTATATGCATCCTCTTTTCTTTTTTCTCTGAAACGAATCATTATAAAGGTTGAAGATAAAGGCTACTGTGTGCTCAATGTGGTCAACATGTCTGACACTTTGTCTGTGTCAGTGTGTTGTCAGCCAAGCAGCTCATCCACCTACTAACGAACCACTTGGCTAGCTTACCAACTTACAGTGAACAGGACAATCAATTAACCAATCAAGCAGCCGATTGACCAGCCAACCAATTGAACTTAGCAGCCAAGTAGCCATGTTTTATAAGGCTGCGACTTCATTTTGTTATCTCTCTGTGTTTATCAATCCTTCCTCCATTCCTTCTGAAAACAAACAAAAGAAAGAACAAGTGAACGTACAGACAATAAACAGCAAACAAAAAGCAAAAAAGAAAAAGCTCCCTCCGACAATCAACTAATCTCTTCACACCTAAACTCAGCACCCCAAACCCTTCAAACATGGATGGAAAAAAGAAAACAACCAAAGCAGTATTGAACCAACAGCCTGACCAGACCTCTCACCCCTACGCAGAAGAAACCATCACATAGAACAAAAAGAAAGAAGAAGCAACCCAAACAAATCCAAACCTATCAAAATACAAAGTTTTATCTCACCCTCAGAAAAGGAAGCATCATGCCAACCAGCCTCAACAAAGTCGGTATAGGGCCACCTTCATGGTGGGCAAAGGCGGACACAGTCGACAACACTCTCAGCGTTGGTCAACCTCGGAACTCTAGCCGAGGAAAGAAAAAATACCAACATTTGGATTACACACAATCCACTTAAAAACATAAACCAAACCATTAAAGAAACATTATCAACAAAAAGAAGAAGAAGAACAACAGAAGAAACAACAAAGACAATAACAACAAACAAAAAACCACATACAAGAAGCCTACACAACGAAGCCCGGCCTCTACATGTTCCGTGCAATTTAATGGACAATTGAAGCTGCATCAGGACTACTCAGTCTCTTTGGAAAGAGAAAATTAAAAACCCTACCAATGACAGTCTACAACTAAATGAGGCGCAAAGGAAACTGAAATAAAAAAAAAATAAAAAAAGAGAAATCAGTCACGTGTGGGTTGGCCGCACATTTCTTATGTGACTGTTAAGAAACATTAACAACACCAACAAAAAAAACCCTCCCCACCCACTTCCACACTATGACAAACGGGATAAGAAAGAAAAAAACTCCGTGAAAAAGACAGTGACCTAGGCTATGAGTTATTTCCCTTGTGCTTTTTTTTCATGGACAGAAATCCGATTTGTTGTAGTAAAAACAAAGTAGGAAGTTGAATTTGAGTTGATTTTCATTTTGTTCTTTCTTTGTGTCCGTGTTGACCTATCGCCGTGTGATCTAATCTCGAAAAAAGAAAACTAAAGACGTTTTGTCTTGAATTATATGCAAACCATTTTAAAAAGTGATATCATCAGGGTTTTTAAGACAATTTGCTTCAGTGTAAGTCCATAGGAAAAAATGACTACTCAGACATGGACTTTTCCTTGTTTATTTTCCTTGCTGCCCTGTCTTCTGACGTTCTAGTGATTCTCCTCAAAACCACAACGGGAATTTCTCATGCAACCATAAGCCGAGGTCTCGTTGTGAACCCACACATAACATCTTATGCACATTTTAACTTCTTCCGCCTTTGGAAAGAGGAGGCCATTGCGTGCCGCTGGGAACGGATGACAGAATTTACAAAACTGCATGCACGGGGACTGAATGTAAAAAAGCACATGAGTAGTTGTTCATTATCCTGTCCCCGACGTCGGAATCTGAATACCTAAACGGTAGGTAAAAACCGTAGCACAGAGCAAAGAGCTCCCGCAGCATATGCACAATCTCCCCATTAGCCAGCCCTGAAGCTCTTGACTAGGAAAAAACCCATCATTATTCTCAAAGTAAAAGCATTGGGCTGACAATGAAAAAAGACAACTGATCAATCACAATTTGACAATTAAACCGCTAGGCTTCTGCATTAATGACCAGGAGTCTGCACAGAGATAGTGTGGAGGGCTGTGGCTGCTGTACTCACTATAGAAGATAGTGTACAATGAACAAGCTTTCACTGATCAGAAGATGAAGTCTATATATCCATATAACTCAAAATTAATTAAAATGTGCCAGACTAGACATGCAGATAGTGACCAAGCATCAGCCTCAGAAAGTCAGGCTTGGTATGTTTCTAGTGCTCTGACATATTATGGCACAGCTGTAAGCATACACTGGGCTGTTTTTTTAAGTGTCCCCCCCCCCCCCCCGAGTCAATTGCACTACTAAATCCACTTGACGAATTTTTCCTGGTAGTTACTTGCATGACCAAATCCATTGATTAAAAAATCCTTCAAATTAATAACACGATAGACTAAATCCATTGATTCAAAAATCCTTCAAATATCACGATAACCGAGCTCCCGTATGCAAAAGCACGTTGTGCATATGGCTCCCGTATGCAAAAGCACGTTGTGCATATGGAAAACGTTCACCACCTTTTGTGGAAGGGTAATGCAGAAATGGCTGCTGGCATGAATGACATGCCCGTACCATGGGGAGAAATTAGGATAATTGATTTGTTAATTTATTTCCATATTTCATTTCGAATATAAAGGAATAAACTCTCGTGTGCTTTTTATATTCAGTCCCCGTGTATCTACAGTTTTGTAAATTTTGTCATCCGTTCCCACAGGCACACAATGGCCTATTCTTCCGAGAAGCAGAACGGGTTTTAACGTATGAGCAAGACGTTCCGCGTGCGTTCTCACACGGGACCTCGGTTTATAGTTTCAACCGAAACACTTTTGGGAGGAGTGGAGTCGGCACTGATGTTAAGTCCAGAGAGAAAATCCTCTTGAAAGAGATTCAAACCCAGGTCAGCAGATTAGGAGCCATCACTCTGACCACCTGGCTATCCCGTCTCCCCTAATACGGAAGATAAAGGTGACACTGTCAAAAGTCCAATTTGTTTTCAAGACTACATGACATATTGTTCTTTATGCTGATCTTTACCAATACATACTCTTTACTATCTTAAAAGAACTGGAAAGGTTTTAGAAGGATATCTTCTTATCAACCAGGCCAAGTCGATACAGACACCTGCAGTGTCGATCAAAACTCAAACAGGCATTCCAAAATCTGTATGGAACTTAACTCCACTGTAGTTCCAGTTTCGGTATAAAAGCTCACAGCTTATTCAACATTGGCTTGGTGTCAACACATTTCTCCTTTAGCGGAGACCAACCCCCCCCCCCCCCCCCCACACACACACATTGTCAGTTGTGGCCGTTATGCCAGGCTGAGCTGCTTGACGTCCATTTTAATCAGGGAATAAGGAGGCTTCAAAAGGGGTTTGCGCGTTTAAGCAAGCACACACACACATGTGTGTGGTGTGTGTGTGTGTGTGTGTGTGTGTGTGTGTGTGTGTGTGTGTGTGTGTGTGTGCTCGCACACACAAATACACACACATGCACGCACGTATGCACGCACGCACGCACACACGCACGCGCGCGCGCGCAGCACAGCAACACACACACACACACACACATACATACACGCGCGCGCACGCAGAGAAAGGCAGAGGCAGAGAGAGAGAGAGAGGGACAGAATAAGACACACAAAGAGAGAAACAGAAGAGAGAGAAACAGATTCAGAGACAATATATATATATATATATAAAAAATATATTATACATATATATATACATACATATATATATATACATATACAAATATATATATACATATATATATAATCTCTCTCTCTCTCTCTCTCTCTCTCTATATATATATATATATATATCTGTGTGTGTGTGTGTGTAGACAGAGAGAGAGAGAGATACAGAGACAGACAGAAAAAGACAGAAGCAGCCAAGAGAGAGTAGCGTGTGCAAGGCAATGACCATTTTATCATTTTGGGTATCCCCCCCCCCCCCCTCAATCCCCCTCCTCCTGCCTACCTCTGTAGAACAGCACACAGAAAAATGCAAGGCGACAGACAGGAGAGGGGACAGGGCCACGTGACGTCACCACTGCACGTGATGGGAGGCCAGTGATGACAGGTGTCCATGATGGCTCAGTGCTCACTAATGCCTCCTTCAGGATGCTGACGGGCAAACAGGCTTTCTTCTCTCTGCAGGAGAAATGTGATCTGAAAGTGCGGGTCTCCTTCTGCCACACTATGTGCTTGCTTTGATTGAAAACTATCCATTCAAAGTCTGCACACACACAAGTGTACGTAGACGCGCGCGGACACACACACACACACACACACACACACACCACACACACACACACAACCACACACACACACAACACACACACACGCACGCACGCACGCTCGCATACACGTACACACAACGCTCGCATACACATACACATACAAATGCAGGTACATGTACAGTAGGCATCCCTCAGTCTCGGAAGACTATGAGGTTGCAAAGCCTGGGTAAGTAAGTATG
>CM060316.1:116725515-116728015 GCA_030674155.1 Stramonita haemastoma
CCAACGGACTTGCTTCATCACTCACTTGCTGGAACATTCATTCATTCATTCAGTCAGTCAGTCAGTCAGTCAGTCAGTCAGTCAGTCAGCCAGTCCTTGTTTGTTCGTTTGTTTATTCTTTCACCAATTTACTTATAACTCGAATACTACAGGTGCATAAAAAGTTGTATGTCTCACCATAACCACAATTTCTGAATTAATGTCTGCAAACCAAGGCAGGGCGGGGTAGGATGGCGCCCATGTGTGTTGTGTGGGGTGAGGGTGTTGTTGGGGGTGACGTTAACATGGAGAGTCAGCCTGGCTGTGCCTCACTGAGGACACTGGCAGCAGGGGGAGGAAGCCAGGAGCAGTGAGGTCTCCCCCCCCCTCCTCTGCTGTCTCCTGTGTTCTGCTTGTTGCACCTATCTCTTGTTTTGCTTTTGTGGAATGCTAATTGCGGCACAGTGAAGTGTTTGAAAGACAGGTGAAGATGATTGTAAAGATTTTTAGGTGAAAATCTGTGTAAAATATCAGTTTACCGTTTGAAAATCGTAATGTCTTGAGAGGGACACTAAAGTGACTAATCTATATCTATCTGTGCATCTGTTGATCTATTTGTCTATCTATTTGGCTGTATATCTGTTTTGTGTGTGTGTGTGTGTGTGTGTGTGTGTGTGTGTGTGTGTGTGTGTGTGTGTGTGTGTGTGTGTGTGTGTGTGCAAATGCATGTGCGAGTGTGTATACATGCTGCCCTCTCTCTTGCAAAGAGAGTGTGGGAATGCTGCCCTCCTCTCTTGCAAAGAGAGTGTGTGAATGCTGCCCTCCTCTCTTGCAAAGAGGTTAGGAATACTTCCCTCCTCTCTTGCAAAGAGTGTGTGTGAATGCTGCCCTCCTCTCTTGCAAAGAGAGTGTGGGAATACTTCCTCCTCTCTTGCAAAGAGTGTGTGTGAATGCTGCCCTCCTCTCTTGCAAAGAGAGTGTGTGAATGCTGCCCTCCTCTCTTGCAAAGAGTGTGTGTGAATGCTGCCCTCCTCTCTTGCAAAGAGAGTGTGTGAATGCTGCCCTCCTCTCTTGCAAAGAGTGTGTGTGAATGCTGCCCTCCTCTCTTGGAAAGAGAGTATAGGAATACTTCCCTCCTCTTTTGCAAAGAGTGTGTGTGAATGCTGCCCTCCTCTCTTGGAAAGAGAGTATAGGAATACTTCCCTCCTCTTTTGCAAAGAGTGTGTGTGAATGCTGCCCTCCTCTCTTGCAAAGAGAGTGTGGGAATGCTGCCCTCCTCTCTTGCAAAGAGAGTGTGGGAATACCACCCTCCTCTCTTGCCCCTAGCCTGGGGGATTAAGCCAGCAATTGATTTCAACTTCACATGGATCAGTGCAACAAAGACACCAGAGAAACTGCCCTCAGATTTGCTTCAGAAATCGCTGGCAACTTCTCTGTTTCTGTCTCTGTAAAGTAGTAATGTGGATGTGTGGCTGAATGAATTGATTCTGAAGAAAAAACTTTTCTGGCAGCAGTGTTTATGTGCTGTCTTGTCTTTTATAAAAGAAAAGATCCCTAATTTGATGCACAAATATAAATATACATGTACAGAGCTTTCGGTTTGGGGGCGGGATAGCTAAGTGGTCAGAGCGCTCACTTTCCCCAGGTCAGGTTAAGCAGCGTCGAGCGTGCTTACCAGTTGGATGGATGACCGTTTGCGCTTGTGTACTTGTTTAGATTTTACACCATGAAAAGCCAGATATATGTTTAAATAAAAGAAATCTAAATGTAAAGTTGATAAATTAGAAAAATGGGATTTTTAAAACATGTTTAAAAAAAAAAATAAGTGAGCTATCATGAGCTGTCTTTGCAACTTGCCCAGTAAGCATGGTTATTCTGACTAATAAATAGTCACTGATTGAATATCTGACCCAGAATACACACAGATCATCTGAAAACTGGCTCAATCGATAGACTTTCTCACCCTGGCCTACGTAAGGTGGCCACTGACTTCCTAACGAACAACACTCTAACTTTTCAATCTTCCTTTTCTTCTTCAATGGCCTACACACACTTGGGCAATCAAGGATGGCGAAACGTGACGTCTTCCATTTGGAAACCTCGCTTTGGAAGTGTCCTCTGCCAACAAGAAAAGGAACCATGCACCAAGGGAGTTAAATCATGTCACTAATGGAGGTAACTGCCTTCCCCGCTGGCTGTCCAGTGATTCTACAGAACAGAGACACGCGAGGTGTGGAGTTCAGAGTGCTAGCAGCAGTGCTGGCTGTTGATGAGACATTTGTCAATGCTGTTGTCCTAACCTTTCCCTACAGAAGAAAAAGACAAATGAAAAAAACAATTAAAAAAACACGAGAAAGAAAAACAAGTAGACGATGGAGTTGAGGAGGAGGAGGAGGAACGAAGAAGAAGAGAAAGAGAAGAAGAAGAAGAAGAAGAAGAAGAAAGAAGAAGAGAGAAGAAGAAGAAGAAGAAGAAGAAGAAGAAGAAAGAGAGAAGAAGAAGAAGAAAGAAGAAGAAGAGA
>CM060316.1:116735515-116738015 GCA_030674155.1 Stramonita haemastoma
GAAGGTTCCATCAACTTTCCTTTATTAATTCATGAACAGAAGATCTGTAGCCAATAGATCACTCGCTTCTCTAGAAGATTTGGGGGCTTGAATCCTATCAAAAGCTCCATCCAACTGATAAGTCACAGTTTGTAGACCGCACAGAGTGGAGGAACCTGGCTGCAAGATCTTCAGTGGTGCCCCAACGGTCTACTAGACTGCGGATAGGTAAAGGTGAAGATGAAGGTGAAAGCTGTACATTCCCTGTCATCAACAGATTGTAAAATAATCATATTATAATGGTTTGGATGCTAGTGTTTTGGAGGAGACAAGAACCAATATTTCATTTACAGCATACATTCTGTGCCCAGAACAGCCCAAGGCAAAAGCAACAATGGCAACCACAGATGTCAAATGCTAAAAGTTAAACAGCATTTATAGACAATCATATGCTGACGCTGATGCAGCATGTATGCTGTGTGTGACTGATTAGCATAATTGTTAAAGCTGCTAATACCTTGAGCCTCAAATGTGTATTATTCATTGTATATACATATAACACAATACGCAGAACATACATTTACTTTGTATCATAACACTACGCAAGCAAAAATCGGTTGCCAAAAATACATCAAGTTGGAAGGTTTAAGTGTTGACATTGTTTTAAGTAAATATTCTATAAATCATTGCATGCAGAAAGAAGAAACAGGTCAGGAAAAAATCGCGGAAAACAACCCTCAACTTTAAGAAATAGCAGTAACAGTCTGTTTCCTTAAAAAGAAAAAAAAACCTCAGCCGCTAAAAACAACAGCAAAGTCTGCTGTCTTTACACAGAAAAAAAACCCTCAGCTGAACTGTTAGAAACAGCAGTAAAGTCTGTTGCCTTGCACACAGCTGGTACATATACTGCCTACAGGAATACTCTTCCACTTCAGCTGCTCTGATTATAATTGTTACAGAACTAAAGATTTATACATGAGACACAAGACAAGGCTATGAGAGAGAGAGAGAGGAGAGAGAGAGAGAGAGAGAGAGAGAGGAGAGAGAGAGAGAGAGAGAGAGGAGAGACGAGAGAGAGAAGAGAGAGACAGAGAGAGGGCAGAGAGAGACAGAGAGAGACAGAGAGAACAGAGAGAGACAGACAGACAGACAGACAGACAGACAGACAGACAGATCGAGAGAGGGGTGGGAGGGTAGAATTCAGAATTATCCCCTTGTGGCAAACCCGGGCAAGGGAGAGGTTAGGTCAGCATTGATTCTGCACTCTGCAGTGGAAAGTGGCCAGGTAACAGTCAGGTGACGTCTCTCTTTTAGTGCCCCTGTCTCTCTTTTAGTGCCCCTGGCTTCATTGCAGAAGAAAATAGTGCTGTGTGGAGAGTTTGATAAAATTTACAAAGTGTATTTTAAAAAATGAAACAATGTGGAATTGGACTTTAATGGATAAAAACAGAAAAGTCAAACATAATTGTATACAGACTTAATATATCCAAAATATGTCTGCAGAACATGGGTTTCCCTGTTCGGTCATTGATTCAAAAGTATTGCAAGAAAGGATTTGTAGGAACATTGGGATGGTGTTTGTGAAAGACGAACAACAAGACTACTCAGATTTCATTCCATCTTGGTGATGGTAGTACACAAGCTTTCAAAAGTTATTTGCACATTCAGCATTGACCACCCTTACACAGAGTCATCAATTGTAATGATTAATTGAAAGAGACATCTTGATACCTTACTAGATATCTCATTAATCAAGACACATTTTCAACAAAGAATTAGGAAAACACTGTCTTTCAAACGAGGGACAATCTAAGTTTTCAGTCTCGCTCTTTCTCAGTAGCATACACACACTTGGGCAATCAAGGATGGCGAAACGTGACGTCTTCCATTTGGAAACCTCGCTTTGGAAGTGTCCTCTGCCAACAAAAAAGGAACCATGCACCAAGGGAGTTAAATCATGTCACTAATGGAGGTAACTGCCTTCCCCGCTGGCTGTCCAGTGATTCTACAGAACAGAGACACGCGAGGTGTGGAGTTCAGAGTGCTAGCAGCAGTGCTGGTTGTTGATGAGACATTTGTCAATGCTGTTGTCCTAACCTTTCCCTACAGAAGAAAAAGAAGACGAAACACACAAGAAACAGCAAAAGAAGAGCAGAAGGTAAAAGAGAAGCAAAAGGAGAAGACAAAGAGAGAAAACAAAGAAGAAAAAAACGAACAAAGAAGGTAATAAATAAAACCCCAAAACGTACTGCATTTAACATAGCCAACTCCGTTTTCTTGCATCTATTCAAAGAATTTGTACGTGTGTGCGTGCATGTGTGTGTGTGTGTGTGTGTGTGTGTTTTGTGTGTGTGTGTGTGTGTGTGTGTGTGTGTGTGTGTGTGTGTGTTGGGGGGGATCAACCTTTTACCTCCTCACGTGTGAAAGCCCATGAGTGAACCACAAAAGAACAGAGGTTTTTTTTCTGTTTTCTCCGTTCTTCAGTTTAAGCTCTATAGTTCACTTATAGTGAGGTTTTTCG
>CM060316.1:116743015-116748015 GCA_030674155.1 Stramonita haemastoma
CGGCTATGGTGATGGTGAACAAACAGCTGTGATCACCACATCTGGCCATTGGTGAGCCTGGAGCTGTGGCTAAGGAAGGGGCATACAGCATAAGAGTTCGAGGCAACAAGACTATGGTGATACACAGCAGTCAAAAGGAAAAATGTCAAAACAATTTTAAAAGGTCATAGAATACATACAGCATACAGTATCACTTTTTATCAGAACACAGGATGAAAGAAAAAAGGGTTTTTAAGTCAGATGAAGTAGGAAGAAAAAGCAGTGATGTTGCTTTCACGAAGAGCAGGCTCATTACTCCAAATAAGAAAGTGAGACAGAGGAAAAGGTATTCTCATAACCTATACTGTCGTTACGGAGTAGAGCGGTAGAGACCTTGGCTTCTCCATGGACCAGCATTTTGATAGTGGCGTCCATCTCATCTCCCTTGCCCCTTAACTTACTCTGTCCCTAAAGAGTATAGGTGCCTATTTACAGCTGGGTGAATATGAGGTTTATACTGAAGTCAAGGCCCACGAACGGGTACCGATTGAAGAGGTAACCATGTCAAGACTTTTCAACTTTAGCATGGGGAGAACAAATGCTGGGACCACTGAGCTATCCCCTCCTCCCCCCCAAAAAAGAGGCAAATGTAAAAAAAAAATAGAAAAAAAGACCCAACCTTTGGATATCATAAGCAGCAGTGATAATTGTTTCCTCTACACAGATGACACACCACCAGTGAAAGCAGTCTTGAACTTCAGCAACTGTAAACTAAGTCACAGAGCCAGAGGTTTCCACACCAGACACAAGTCCAGGCATTGGGAGCGGAGGAACAGTAGGGGGCAGGGGCGGAGAGGGTTAAAACTCAATATGATACCTTGGGGGAAAACCAAGTTCAGGCAGATATTGGGTCCACCATTGATTTACACTCTGCAGGGAGGCCTGTAACAAGCTGCCAGTCAGTGGACGGTTTTTGTCTGTTAGCTCCTGTCTGGGTCAGAGAACAACATTAGTGTATAGAGAGGCATGCCGAGGGTCAGAGAACAGCAGTAGTGTATAGAGAGCATTGCCGAGGGTCAGAGAACAGCAGTAGTGTATAGAGAGGCATGCCGAGGGTCAGAGAACAGCAGTAGTGTATAGAGAGGCATGCCGAGGGTCAGAGAACAGCAGTAGTGTATAGAGAGGCATGCCGAGGGTCAGAGAACAGCAGTAGTGTATAGAGAGGCATCAGGGTCAGAGAACAGCAGTAGTGTATAGAGAGGTATGACGAATTTTACACAATGTAATTCTGACTACGAGGTAATGTGTCATCCAAAATCATTAGAATCAAATCCTACACCATTTTCGTCACTGATAAGGTAATTGACAAGTATATCCCATGCTCATATCTTTGTGGATTTATGATTGGGCTTGTTGCTTAGTGAGTAGCAGGAGTGTTGCATAGCTAAACTAGTTGATGCCATGTTAGGGTAACATGGGTATTGATTATGAACTATTATTGACGAGAGCACAAGCTTTTCTTTGCCTTGGACATGAATCATAATCTACGTAAATGTTATTTTTTACATAGCTTTTTCTGTGTGGTCGTTTTTACATAGTCTTCTAATACTAAATAGCTGCTTGAAAGCTTACTCGTTAATTAACTCATTTAAAAAACCAAAGTCTTTTTCTAAACAACTGCTTAAATCTTACCACCATACCATCCTTACCAGTCAAAATAAATGTACATCTATCTATCTGTCTGTCTGTCTGTCTGTCTGTCTGTCTGTCTGTCTGTCTGTCTGTCTGTCTGTCTGTCTGTCTGTCTGTCTGTCTGTCTATCTATCTATCTATCTATCTATCTACAAGTAATAGCCACAAGTCACCAGGGAAAGTTCCAATGGACCCACATCACCAGAGAGATACTAAAACAAACTGGTTCCTCCAGCAGCCAAGCAGCTAAGATGGTGCAAGCAGGCAATGCGTGTCTTACATGTGAAAACTCTGACCCAAACAGTCACACATCCACAGATTGATGCCCCCACACAAGACAAGAGAATGAGAGGAGCGGTGAAAGGTAGTAAAAACTCAATATTTTTCCCCATGTGGCAAAGCAGAGTTAGGAAGAAATGAGGTTAGCCATTGATTTTCAATGTGTGGGGAAGGGCTCCACGAGGGAGGTAAGTGGCTCTCTGTCTTTATTGCATCTGATCACAGACACAGACACAGTACAGACACAGCACAGATTCAGACACAGCACAGACACAGTCACAGCACAGTCACAGCACAGTCACAGCACAGTCACAGCATAGACACAGACACAGACACAGACACAGCACAGACACAGCACAGACACAGACACAGCACAGACACAGACACAGCACAGACACAGCACAGACACAGCACAGACACAGACACAGCACAGACACAGCACAGACACAGACACAGCACAGGCACAGCACAGACATAAACACAGACACAGCACAGACACAGACACAGCACAGACACAGCACAGACACAGACACAGCACAGACACAGACACAGCACAGACACAGCACAGACACAGCACAGACACAGCACAGACACAGCACAGACACAGCACAGACACAGCACAGACACAGCACAGACACAGACACAGCACAGACATAGACACAGTCACAGCACAGTCACAGCACAGACACAGCACAGACACAGCACAGACACAGCACAGTCACAGACACAGCACAGACACAGCACAGTCACAGACACAGTCACAGACACAGCACAGACACAGCACAGACACAGCACAGTCACAGACACAGCACATACTCTGCTCAGTGCTCTGATGGTTGGTTACTCCATGACAGATGCAGGAATGCTAGCATGTCATCAGTGCTCAGTGCTCAGTGCTCAGTGCTCTGACGGTTCCTTACCCCATGACAGATGCTCTGGGGGGCGGAATAGCCTGGTGGTTAGAGTGTGCGCTTGTGATCTGCTGACCCTGGTTCGAATCTCGCTCAAGGGGATTTTTCCTCTTGAGTTAACATCAGTGCCGACTCCACTCACCCCGAAGGTCTTTCGGATGAATCTATAAACTGAGGTCCCATGTTTGAACGCACACAGAACATCTTGTGTACACGTTAAACCCCATTCCGCTTTTTGGAAGAGTAGGCCAGTGTGTGCCGGAACGGATGACACATTTACAAAACTGCATACTCACGGGGGCTTGATGTAAAAAAAACAACAACACATGAATGCTCATTCCATTATCCTCGAAATAAACAGAAAAAATACATGAATAAATAAATAAAATGCTTTATGCTCTGACAATACTATGCAGATTTGAGAAAGGAAGAGTGAAAAGGAATGGCTAGAAACAGAATTGAAGATGCTGAGATTGAAAGATGGCGAAATACAGACATGGTTACACAGAGATAGATAGCATGTACAGACATTCTGACAGTGGACACGTAGGTAATCATGTAGACTTGGGGACACAAGCACACAGTGAGTTGTAGACGCGTTAACAAGTTAACAGCCCCCCCAATTTATCATTATTCTACTTAAAAACTCCATCTACAGACATGTTTAACATGTCCTTGTCCCATAGCATTGAAGTACAGTAATTGCCACAGACCCAGTCCCAAAGGAGAGACTGAAACAAACGCGTTCCTCTATTCAAGCAACATGCTGTGCACGATACAATGTCTGGCTGGCTGGTAGTTCAGATACACTGACCCTAACAAGAACCCAGCCTGGGACTTTTGCTCCACACACAAGATAATGGAATGAAAGGCAAAGAGAGAGAGAGAGAGAGAGAGAGAGAGAGAGAGAGAGAGAGAGAGAGAGAGAGAGAGAGAGAGAGAGAGAGAGACAGACAGACAGACAGACAGACAGACAGACAGACAGACAGACAGACAGACAGAGACAGAGAGACAGAGAGACAGAGAGAGGCAAAAAATTTGATATTTCTCTACCAGGTGGCAAACCAGAGTAAGAAAGAAATGAGGTCAGCCACGGAGTTAAAATCTGGGGGAATAATTTCATAAGTTAGGAAATGGATGTCTCCCTCTTTATTGCCCGTGGCGCTAGTCAGGGTGGGGATAGCTCATAGTGGCTGCTGGGTGGGAAGCCAGTGTCTGGACTCACAGACTGGTGGAAGATAATTATTTCAGTGAATAATCACTCTGCCTCCCTAACCCCAGCTGTTTTAGGAGCAGCTTAATTGGTTTATGTTTAATATTGCATTAGGCGCCTGTCAGGACGGTCTCCGGGCCTCTTTTTGTCAGTGGTTTATAGCGTAATGATAGTTATGGCATCTGCTTGCAATTTGACACGCTCTTGATATCAATTTGGAGCTTTGTGAAATGGGTGTGGATACTATTCATCTTGCTTTGATTTGCCTGTGTGAGATTGTGTCTCTGTATACGTCTGTTTATTCGCCTGTGTAAGATTGTGTCTCTGTATACGTCTGTTTATTCGCCTGTGTGAGATTGTGTCTATGTATATGTCTGTTTATTGGGTGTGCGTTCTATCTCATAACTATTTCTTTGCTTTGACTGTTTGAGATTGTGTCTGAAAACATGTCTGTCCAGTTGGGTTCCATTTTCGTCTACAGCTCCATCATGGTGATATTTTGCTATGTGACCGTTTTTTGCCCGCTATGAAAGTAACCACATTCCGACTTCTGAAATGTATGCCGGGCATTTTTATGTTTCCATTAACCACGGAATGCTGACATGAAGCACGTGATCTTTAACGTGCATATTTTATCTTCTGCATGTGCATACACGAAGGGACTTCAGTCTCTCGTAGGTCAGCACCTATGTTGACTCGGGAGATGGTAACAATCCCCTCTTTTGACTCACCAGACACCACCGAGATTCAAACCCATGACTTCATGGACCCATGGGATTGACATCAAATGGTCTTAACCACTCGGCTATAACGTCCGTTATCATTTGTATTTGCCTGTTTTGTCTGGCTAGAATCTCTGTTTCTGTGCAGTCACACACAGATCTACAGCTATTGTCTGTCTGTTCACTGTGCAGTCACACACAGAT
>CM060316.1:116755515-116758015 GCA_030674155.1 Stramonita haemastoma
ACACACACACACACACATTTGCCCCCCCCCCCCCCAGCGCTGTCAAAGGAGACCAGCTCCAACCTCCCAGTTATGTGCTAGTGATGCTGAGGGACAAGGCAAAGCCCTGGATATTCTCTAATGACAATCTTCACTGTCCACCAATTATCACATGGCCTGCCACCACCACCTCTCTCTGTCTCTGTCTCTGTCTCTCTCTCTCTCTGTCTCTGTCTCTCTCTGTCTCTGTCTCTGTCTGTCTCTCTCTCTCTCACCACCAGACAAAAGCGACAAAATTTATCACATAAACTGTTTAAAATTTACATAAAAAAGGAAGCAATTGAACAAACCTCTCACCACAAAGTCCTAGGAGTGACGATCGATGAAAATCTCAGCTGGTTCTACCACATATCTCATCTATGCAAATACTTGTCCCACAAAGTCTACCAGTTGACTAAAAGCAAACACTTTCTTGACTTCCATTCAAGGAAACTGTTCTTTCAAGCTTATATACAATCCTCAATAGACTATGCAGCAACCGTGTGGGACTCTGCCAGTGCAAATACCATGAAACCGTTACTTAGTCTGTATAAACGTGGTTTTAACCTGGTCCTTTGGAAGAAAACAACCTTGCTAGAAGTGGACTATACTCAGTTAAATATTCTCCCCTACACCAACGGCTAAAATATAACAAAGGCATCATGATGTTTAAGATAATGACAGGAAATGTCCCCACACCCTTAAAAGATAAATTTCCAATAAATCATTCCAGAAGTATGGAAAAGTCAAGTGTCCCAATCCCAAGAATAGACTTGTTCAAATCTAGTTTATTATACTCAGGCCCTACACTGTGGAACTCCCTTCCTGATTCAATTCTTTAAACCGAGGCCCCGTGTGCGAACGCACGCAGAACATCTTGCGCACACGTTAAATCCTGTTCCGCTTTTCGTAAGAGTAGGCCATCGTGTGCCGGTGGGAACAGATGACAATATTTACAAAACTGCACGCACACGGGGACCGGATGAAAAAAAGCACATGATTGCTTATTCTGTTATCCTCGATATAAAAGAATTTTTTTAAAAAAAATTAAAAAAATTAAACAGCACCAATCGTTAACAACCTTCAAAAATTACCTTCTAAACCACTTGATGCATTAAAAACAATAAACCACACTCCCCCTCTCCCCCCCCCCTCTCTACCACTGTGTGTGTGCATGGGTGTGGATGTGTGTATGTGTGTAATTCTTTTCTGTGTGTCTGTGTGGGTGTATGTGTCTATGTGTGAGAGTATGTGAGTGTGTGTAAATTATTATCCAATTACAAAAATGTTTTGCTAGTTCTTTAAACATCTGGGATGCTTTACGTTTTTTGTTGTTGTTGTTGTTGTTGTTTTATATAGTATTCTCCCCCGCCCCCTTCAATAAGGATATCAGTTATTTTTTCCCCTTTTATCCAAATGTATGATTTATAAGACTTGTATAACTTTAGACATATGGCCGTAGATTGATGTTTTCAGTTTATTCATAATGTTCTCCAGCTTGCTCTTTATCCATTAGCGGTTTTGTTTGTTTGTTTGTTTGCTTGTTTTTCTTTGTTTTTGTTTTGTTTGTTTGTTTGTTTGTTTTGTTCTGTTTTTTTTTCTTGTCTTTTTCTTCTTCTTTAGTAATCAAAATTATTTTATTGTGACTTTTGATTTTTGTCTTCTGAATGTGTGCAGTTTTTTTTTTAACCTTATTATATGTAGTGTACTGTCGCATTTCTCTTACCTTATTATATATAGTGTACTTATTTTTGTATGTTGTTTGGTACTGCATATAGTCTTATTGTTTAGTATCCTTTTATTTTGATGTTATCCCTGAGAAGGGCGGGGACTGGATGTAAAAAAGCACATGTGTGCTTATCTATTATCCTCGAATAAAAGAATTTGCCTTGCCTTGCCCTGCCCTGCCTTGCCTTGCCTTCTCTCTCTCTCTCTCTCTCTCTCTCTCTCCTCTCTCTCTCTCTCTCTCTCTCTCTCTCTCTCTCTCTCCTCTCTCTCTCTCTCTCTCTCTCTCTCTCTCTCTCTCTCTCTCTCTCTCTCTCTCTCTCTCTCTCTCTCTCTCTCTCTCTCTCTCATTGGTATTTGGCGTATTCTGATAAACGCAGAAACTATGAGGCGCTAAGTGTGTTTACAGACATTGCTGATATGAATTATGTTGCAAATATACTGTCTGTCAGCAGTGAAGAGGGAACAGAAAGTCTAGCTTAGTTCATCGAAGAAGCAATGAATATTAGGAAAAAGATAACGCAACAGAGTAACTAGTCCTTAGATGGTCCATTATAGATTGTGTGTGTGTTTGTCTTTGAGTTTACGTCTGTACACTTAAAGTGATATTAGTGTGTGTTTGTTTGTTTGTTTGTGTGTGTGTTGTGTGTGTGTGTGTGTCTGTGTGTGCGTGTGTGTGTGTGTGTGTGAATGAAAGAGGGAGAGACACACAGAGCGGAGAGAGAGAGAGAGAGAGAGAGAGAGAGAGAGAGGAGAG
>CM060316.1:116768015-116770784 GCA_030674155.1 Stramonita haemastoma
GCTGATAGCTCTCTCGTTCTATTCCTGAACCACCACACGCTTCAAACACCCGGCCCTTTCGGCTCTCTAGGCAGGTGGAATAATCTAGACCACCCATCCACTGGCTGATAGCTCTCTCGTTCTATTCTTGAACCACCACACGCTTCAAACCCGGCCCTTTCGGCTCTCTAGGCAGGTGGAATACTCTAGACCACCCATCCACTGGCTGATAGCTCTCTCGTTCTATCTTGGAATTTCCTTCGCTAAATTAATATAGTCCTGTATTACTGATAACATAGGCATGTTGCTTAAAATCACGCTTTTCCCCCTTGGTTTAACATCTGTTCACAATATACTTGTTTGTAAACTGACTGGTAAAAGGTAATGGTAAAGGTGTTCCATATCTATGGGGTCGCTGGGTGGCGAGGCATGAGAGACCTCAGCTTCTCCAGTGGCCAGCCTATTGAGGGTGGCGCCCATCTCATGGTGCATGCCGGTGGATCGATGGTCTAGAGGTAACACACCTGCCTAGAAAACGAAAAGTCCGGGTCGGAAGTGTGCGGTGGTTTGATCCTCGTTTAGGCCCCAAACTTTCCCTCCATGTATTAGACCTTGAGCAGTGGTCTGGCTGCTAGTCTTTCGGATGAGACGATAAATCGAACTCAGGTGTTTTCCACATTATTATTTAGCGCACGTAAAAAGAACCCACGGCAACGCGAGTATTGTCCATGGCAAAATTTTGTAGAAAAAGCCACTGTGATAGGAAAACAAAGTTGCAAACAGCAAAAGAAAAAAATAATGAATGGCGCTGCTCATGTGGCAACGCATTCTCCCCGGGGGGTGGGGGGGGGGGGAGCAGCCTGAATTTCACGCAAAGAAATCTGCCATGACTTAAAGTTGTATAACATTAAAATTTAAACAATGATCTCCTCACCCTCGCTCCTAGATTTACCTTCCCTGACCCTAAAAAGGGCAGGCACCCATTTACAGCTGGGTGAACTGGGGGACTGTACTGAAGCCAAGGCAGGCAAACGGTCACCCATTCACTTGGTGACCACGATTAATGCTGCTCAATCTCAGCCTAGGAAAAGTGAGTTTTCTGACCACTGAGCTATCCCACCCTTAAAACTTGTACAGCTAACTAATTTACCATGAACATCCCCACTGCCCAACAAATCTTACTCCGTCGGTCAGCGGTTTCCAAATCTGTGAACATATGCAAAATCTTAATGTTTGGAGATTGGGTACTAACATGATAACCCCCGAAGAAGCCAAACTACTGATTGTTTCTGATGAAATGAAATGACTGATCATTATCATTATGATTTGATTTAAACCGCGCTTCCTTCTTCTTGCAGGCATAGCGCTAGCATTCAACGCAGTTTGACTTTGCTCTACACCATGACTGGAGAGAAATTCACTTCGCCCTTGAATTCTCAATTCAACTTATTGATCGCGTGTTTCCTTTTCCACAATGTTAATGCCTGTTGATCCATTTATCATTCTTTTCTTCTTGCTGTGGAATGGTTCCCAATGTCACACGGTGTTTCGTTTCGAGTTATTTACACGCAAAATGCAACACTATCATGTGCCTTGATTGGAGTTTTGAAATAAACATTGCCTTGCCTTGCTTGCCTTGCCTTGCCTATGCACGACAGACGTCAGTAAAATGAAAACAGGATCAAATTTAATTTCTTTTAAGAAATCCTTTACTAGTTTATCCAAACTTGGTCTTTAATGGATATTTTTCTACGACAGAGAGTGGAGAGAGAGAGAGAGAGAGAGAGAGATGAGAGAGAGAGAGAGAGAGAGAGAGAGGAGAGAGAGAGAGAGAGGAGAGAGAGAGATGAGAGAAAAGAGAGGGGAGGAGAAGAGAGGAGAGAGGGGAGAGAGAGAGAGGGGCAGAGACAGAGACACGGTGAGAGAGACAGTGACGGACAGACAAAAAAAGACATGAAGACAGACAGGCAGACAAACATACAGACAGACAGACAGAAGGACAGACAAACAGACAGACAAACAGAAAACAGACAGACAGACAGGACAGCCACACTGGCAGGCAGACAGGCAGACAGCGTTGTGACAGTCGATGTATTCGCAAAGACAAGGCGGCGCCCTGTGGGAATTCCCGCTGATGGATCCGCTTTGTGCCATCAAATTAGATCGAAAAACCTGCCCCCACGCTCCGCTGTTGTTTCACGTCAGGGAGAAAAAGAAAGGCAGAAAATGGTAATAGAAAAAAAGACACAGACAGAAAAGAAAAAGAAAGAGAAAAAATGAAAGCAAGAAAGAAAACACACAAAAAACAATAGAGAGAAAACAAAGAATAGAAAGATAGACAGGATGGCAGAAAAAGGACAAACAGAAACAAAAGAAAAAAAGAAACACAAGAAAAGAAAAGGACATTGGAAAAAATACACAAGAGAGAATAAACTGAAAGAACGAAAGACAGAAAAAGAAAATACAGACAACATACCCCCCCCCCTCCCCCCCTCTCCGGAACAAAAAAGCCAGCAGAAATGGACAGAACGAGACAAAGCAAGACAGAAAGACCGTTATGCACACAAAAAAACGGGGAAAGAGAGAATAGCATAAAAAAAATCCTGATAAAGAAAGAAGGAAGGAAGGAAGGAATGACATGAAGAAAAAGATAGAAAGAAAGAACTATCGAATTAAAGGAAAAAGGAGAAGAAAGAAACGGACACAGGACAGACAGGCAGGCAGAAAGATAAACACTACAGACAGACAAAATAAAAAAGAGGGAAAAAAGAAAGTTTGGAAGAAAGAAAA
>CM060316.1:116778842-116781342 GCA_030674155.1 Stramonita haemastoma
AAGGAAAAGGAAAAGAGAGAGAGGAAAAAGAGGGAGGAAAGAGGAGAGAGGGAGAGAGAGAAAAAAGCCAAGAAGAAAGAGACAAACAGAAAAGAGACGAGACAAGACAGAGACAGAGAGAGAGAAGAGAGAGACAGACAACAGACAGACAGACAGACAGACAGACAGACAGACAGACAGAGACAGAGACAGAGAGACAGAGAAGAGGCAAAAATTTGATATTTCTCTACCAGGTGGCAAACCAGAGTAAGAAAGAAATGAGGTCAGCCACGGAGTTAAAATCTGGGGGAATAATTTCATAAGTTAGGAAATGGATGTCTCCCTCTTTATTGCCCTTGGCGCAGTCAGGGTGGGGGATAGTCATAGTGGCTGCTGGGTGGGAAGCCAGTGTCTGGACTCACAGACTGGTGGAAGATAAATTTATTTCAGTGAATAATCACTCTCCTTCCCTAACCCCAGCTGTTTTAGGAGCAGCTTAATTGGTTTATGTTTAATATTGCATTAGGCGCCTGTCAGACGGTCTCCGGGCCTCTTTTTGTCAGTGGTTTATAGCGTAATGAATAGTTATAGCATCTGCTTGCAATTTTGACAAGCTCTTGATATCATTTGGAGCTTTGTGAAATGGGTGTGGATACTATCTCATCTTGCTTTGATTTGCCTGTGTGTGAGATTGTGTCTCTGTATACGTCTGTTTTTATTCGCCTGTGTGAGATTGTGTCTCTGTATACGTCGTGTTTATTCGCCTGTGTGAGATTGTGTCTATGTATATGTCTTTTTATTGGTTGTGCGTTCTATCTCATAACTATTTCTTTGGCTTTGACTGTTTGAGATTGTGTCTCAAAACATGTCTGTCCAGTTGGGGTTCCGTTTTCGTCTACAGCCTCCATCATGGTGATATTTTGCTATGTGACCGTTTTTGCCCACTATGAAAGTAACCATTCCGACTTCTGAAATGTATGCCGGGCATTTTTTATGTTTCCATTTACCACGGAATGCTGACATGAAACACGTGATCTTTAACGTGCATATTTTATCTTCTGCATGTGCATACACGAAGGGACTTCAGTCTCTCGTAGGTCTGCACCTATGTTGACTCGGGAGATGGTAACAATCCCCTCTTTTGACTCACCAGAACCACCGAGATTCAAAACCCATGACTTCATGGACCCATGGGGATTGACATCAAATGGTCTTAACCACTCGGCTATAACGTCCGTTTTCCATTTGTATTTGCCTGTTTTGTCTGGCTGAATCTCTGTTTCTGTGCAGTCACACACAGATCCACAGCTATTGTCTGTCTGTTCCTGTGCAGTCACACACAATCCAAAAGCTATTGTCTGTCTGTTCACTGTGCAGTCACACACAGATCCACACTATTGTCTGTCTGTTCACTGTGCAGTTCACACACCAGATCCACAGCTATTGTCTGTCTGTTCACTGTGCAGTCACACACAAGATCCACAGCTATTGTCTGTCTATTCACTGTGCGGTCACACACAGATCCACAGCTATTGTCTGTCTGTTCACTGTGCAGTCACACACAGATCCACAGCTATTGTCTGTCTATTCACTGTGCGGTCACACACAGATCCACAGCTATTGTCTGTCTGTTCACTGTGCAGTCACACACAGATCCACAGCTATTGTCTGTCTGTTCACTATGCATTTACACACCACACACACACACACAACACAACACACACACACCCACACACACACACACATACACACAACACACACACACACACACACACACACACACAACACACACACACACACACACACACACACACACACACACACACACTCAACCTCTGTTGTGTGTTCACTGATCTTGGTTTCTGTGCATTCACGCAGAGAGAAATGAACGAATTCCCCTGTGGCCTCGGTACCCATCTTTGCGGGCTGGACCCGCACCTGGTGACCCCAAAATCACAGGGTCAGTCAGTCTGTGTTGTTTCTGATTAGTCTGCCATCTCCTAAGTAATGCATACCTGTGTTGTTTCTGATTAGTCTGCCATTTCCTAAGTAATCATACCTGTGTTGTTTCTGATTAGTCTGCCATTTCCTAAGTAATGCATACCTGTGTTTGTTTTCTGATTAGTCTGCCATCTCCTAAGTCATGCATACCTGTGTTGTTTTCTGATTAGTCTGCCATCTCCTAAGTAATGCATACCTGTTTGTTTCTGATTAGATCGCCTTTCCCTAAGTAATGCATACCTGTGTTGTTTCTGAATTGTCTGCCATTTTCCTAAGTAATGCATTACCTGTGTTGTTTCTGATTAGTCTGCCATCTCCTAAGTAATGCATACCTGTGTTGTTTTGAATAGTCTGCCATTTCCTAAGTAATGCATACCTGTGTTGTTTCTGATTTGTCTGCCATTTCCTAAAGTGATGCATACCTGTGTTGTTTCTGATTAGTCTGCCATCTCTTAAGTAATGCATACCTGTGTTGCTTCTGATTAGTCTGCCATCTCCTAAGTAATGCATACCTTTGTTG
>CM060316.1:116786342-116788842 GCA_030674155.1 Stramonita haemastoma
TTAAAATGTTCTTCTGTCCACCTTTTACTTATTGTTTCTTCCTTTCCTTTTCAACTGCATTTTACACACATGGGCAGCCATGAAAAACGGATGTGACGTCTGCTATCCGGGGATTTCTCTATTTTTCTTTTTTTTTTTTTCTTTTTAGAAAACGGAAGTGTCCGACTGTCAGCGTAAAAAAAAGAAGCCGACGCATGGGACCTAATCCTGAGGCAGAGGAAAGCTATTGGCTCGAGAGCTTATATATATATATATATATATATATATATATTATATATATATATATATATATATATATATATATATATATATATATAAAAATTATATATCTATATATGTATATATATATATGTGTGTGTGTATATATATCTATATCTATATGTATATATATATATATGTATATATATATATATATACATACATACATACATACATACATACATACATACATACATACATATAAATAATATATATATGTATATTTATATAGTCACACACACATTATATATACATATATATATATATATATATATATATATATATATATATATATATATATATATATATATACATATATATATATATATATCAGCCGCCGCTGTAGTCTAGTGGTTAGGGCGTTGGACTCGTAATCTAAAGGTTGTGGGTTCGATCCCAGCTTTCGGCTATGGCGTTGTGCCCTTGGAAAAGGCACTTTACGGCTATTTCCTCACCCCACCCAGGGTAAAATGGGTACCAACCTCGTGTTAGGGGTTAACTCTGCGATAGACTGGCGTCCTATCCAGGGGGTAGTCTATGACTCTCAGTCACTTAACGCCACAGAAACCGGGATAAGCATCGGCCTGATGAGCCTTAGGCTCAGGACAGACTTTAACTTAACTTTTAATATATATATATATATATATAATATATATATATATATATATATATATACACTAGAAGAGGGGAGCCAATTCAAATACTTAGGCTTCATCCTAACACAAGATGGCACATCAAACAATGAAGTGAAAGCTCGCATTGCAACAGCAACATCTGCTCTAGTCAGACTCGAGAAGATCATCAGAAGCAACAACATCAGCTTCTGCACCAAATACCACCTTTACAAATCCCTCGTGATATCCATCCTCCTATATGGCTGTGAATCATGGACTCTGACAGCAGAGTTAGAGAGTAGAATCAAAGCATTCGAGAACAAGTGCCACAGAAGACTCCTCAAAATATCATACAAAGAACACAAGACCAATAACTATGTAAAAGAAGAAATCAAAAAGCGTGTGGGCCCCCAAGAGCCTTTGCTCTCCACCATAAAGAGGAGAAAGCTGATGTGGTTTGGTCACACCACAAGACACAACACCCTAGCAAAAACCATCCTGCAAGGAACAGTCGAGGGCAAGAGAAGAAGAGGCCGCCAAAAGAAATCATGGGTTGACAACATCAAAGACTGGACCGCCCAACCCCTGCAACACCTCCTACTAGCCACACAGGATCGTGAAGCATGGAAAAAGATCTCTGTTGCGTCTTCTCTCATGTCCCCCCTACGTCCTTTGGGACATGGGACTGAGTGATATATATATATATATATATATATATATATATATATATATATATATATATATATATATATATATATATATATATCTGTGTGTGTTGTGTGTGTGTGTGTGTGTGTGTGTGTGTGTGTGTGTGTGTGTGTGTGTGTGTGTGTGTGTGTGTGTGTGTGTGTGTGTGTGTGCGCGCGCGTGTGTGTGCCCGCGTTCTACATGGGGCCTCAGTTTATAGTCTCATCCGAATGTGTACATATGCTTAAGAGTTCAGTAAATAGATCAATTTTAAAAATCTGCTGTCTCCGACAGTAACTGATTGTATGTAAACACTTACTGGAGCAATGTTACCAATTGCAGTACCCATCCTCCTCTGTTGAGGGGTCTGATGGTAACTCAGCGTTGAAAAATCTCAATGGAGGAGTGGAGATTCACAAGGCAACACTGAGTTTTGTTGTCCCTGGTGAGACAACACTGGATTTGCCTGTCCATGATTATACAAGACAACACCGGATTTGGGTGTCCTTGTTGATACAACACTGGATTTGGCTGTCCTTGTTGATACAGATAACACTGGATTTGGCTGTCCTTGTTGATACAGATAACACTGGATTTGGCTGTCCTTGTTGATACAGATAACACTGGATTTGGCTGTCCTTGTTGATACAGATAACACTGGATTTGGCTGTCTATGGCTATAAAACACCGGATTTGGCTGGCTATATCTATAAAACACTGAATTTGGCCGTTCTTGTTGATACATAAACAAAAATGATACATAAAAAAAATACATGAGAGTAAACTATAAGATCAGTACTCTCTGTTATAAATGTCTTCACAAAACAGCACCCTCCTACCTCTGTGAATGTCTTTACCCTTACACTCCTTCTCTTTCCCTCCGCTCTGCTGCAGATACCCTGCGCTTACAAATACCTAGATTCAATCAATCCACCATCGGC
>CM060316.1:116801342-116811342 GCA_030674155.1 Stramonita haemastoma
TTGGAGATTGGGTACTAACATGATAACCCCCGAAGAAGCCAAACTACTGATTGTTTCTGATGAAATGAAATGACTGATCATTATCATTATGATTTGATTTAAACCGCGCTTCCTTCTTCTTGCAGGGCATAGCGCTAGCATTCAACGCAGTTTGACTTTGCTCTACACCATGACTGGAGAGAAATTCACTTCCCCCTTGAATTCTCAATTCAACTTATTGATCGCGTGTTTCTTTTTCCACAATGTTAATGCCTGTTGATCCATTTATCATTCTTTTCTTCTTGTCGTGGAATGGTTCCCAAATGTCACACGGTGTTTCGTTTTGAGTTATTTACACGCAAAATGCAACACTATCATATGCCTTGATTGGAGTTTTGAAATAAACATTGCCTTGCCTTGCCTTGCCTTGCCTATGCACGACAGACGTCAGTAAAATGAGAACAGGATCAAATTTATTTCTTTTAAGAAATCCTTTACTAGTTTATCCAAACTTGGTCTTTAATGGATGTTTTTTCTAAGAGAGAGAGAGAGAGAGAGACAGAGACAGAGACAGAGACAGAGAGAGGAGGGGGGGGCAGAGAGACAGAAACAAGTGAGAGAGGACAGTGACACAGACAAAAAAGACATGAAGACAGACAGGCAGACAAACAGACAAACAAACAGAAGGACAGACAAACAGAAAACAGACAGACAGCCACACTGGCAGGCAGACAGGCAGACAGCGTTGTGACAGTCGATGTATTCGCAAAGACAAGGCGGCGCCCTGTGGGAATTCCCGCTGATGGATCCGCTTTGTGCCATCAAATTAGATCGAAAAAACCTGCCCCCACGCTCCGCTGTTGTTCACGTCAGGGAGAAAAAGAAAGGCAGAAAATGGTAATAGAAAAAAGACACAGACAGAAAAGAAAAGAAAGAGAAAAAAATGAAAGCAAGAAAGAAATCACAGAAAAAAACAATAAGAGAGAAAACAAAGAACAGAAAAGATAGACAGGCAGACAGAAAAAGGACAGGCAGAAACAAAAGAAAAAAGAAACAGAAGAAAAGAAAGGACACTGGAAAAAATACACAAGAGAGAATAAACTGAAAGAACGAAAGAAAGAAAAAGAAAATAGAGACAACTACCCCCCCCCCCCCTCTCCGGAACAAAAAAGCCAGCAGAAATGGACAGAACGAGACAAAGCAAGACAGACAGAAAGACCGTTATGCACACAAAAAACGGGGAAAGAGAGAATAGCATAAAAATCCTGATAAAGAAAGAAGGAAGGAAGGAAGGAATGACATGAAGAAAAAGATAGAAAGAAAGAACTATCGAATTAAAGGGAAAAAGGAAGAAAGAAACGGACACAGGACAGACAGCCAGGCAGAAAGATAAACACTACAGACAGACAAAATAAAAAAGAAGGGAAAAAAGAAAGTTTGGAAGAAAGAAAAGAAAGATATAGGAAAGGAAGAAAGAAAGACAAAGAAAGGGACAGAGGAGAAAAAGAGAAGCGACAAAAATCTTAGCGGCTACAAGGGAGGCAACTGGATCGATTAATTTGGAGCGGGGGTTACCTCAGTGAGGCTTTTAACAGCAATTTAATCAAGCTTTTTTTTTTATTCAGTGTACAATTCATGCATTTAGCGCTTACTTGATTATCGTGTGTACTCCTTGTTCTGGCTTCTTTTGTATTTTCTCTGTCTTCTGTCATGTCGTTATTGGTTTTCGTGTTGTTCAGTCCGTTTACTTTCATGCGTGTGATTTCTTCCTTTCCCTCTTTTCATTTCTTCTTTCTTTTTCTTTCTTTCTTTTTCTTTCTTTCTTTCTTTCTTTCTTTCTTTCTTTCTTTCTTTCTTTCTTTCTTTCTTTCTTTCTTCCTTCCTTTATTTCAAATTTTTGAAATGTTTTTCTTGCTTTTATATCCTTTTATTTTTTTTCTTTCTTCTGATGTTTTCTTATTTCTGTATTTTGTTTTTTTCTTGTTTTCTGTTTTTTTTTTTTTTTAATACTTTCTGTATTTCTTTCATTCTCTCGAGTCTTTTTTCTTCTTCTTTCTGTCTTTCTTCCGTTCTGTTTTTCTTACTTTCTTTCTTCTTTCTCTGCTTCTTTCTTTATTTATTTATGTCTTTTTTTAATTCCCTTTTCATTCCTTCTTTCTCTTGATCTTTCATTCTCTCCTTTTCTTTCTTTTTCTCTTTACTTTTTTTCTTCTTTCTCTTTCTTTCATCTTTTTCAGTACTTCTTTCTTTCTGTCGTTTTCTGTCCCAGTCTTTCTGTCTTCATTTCTTTTTCTGTTTGTCCGTGTGTGTGTGTGGGGGGGGGGGGGGGGGGGCGGCGAGTCTCTCTTTCTCACCCACTCACTCACACTTCCTCTCTATATCTTTCTGTCTTTCTTTCTTTCTTCCTGTTTTACTTCCTTCCTTCCTTTCTATCTCCCTTCCTTCCTTTCTTTCTTTCAATTAAAAAAAGGTAAAAGGTAAAGGTGTCCCATAACATGTGTGGTCGTAGGGGAGCGAGGCGTCAGAGACCTCAGCTTCTCTAAGGGCCAGCATATTGAGAGCGGCGCCCATCTCCACTCCCTCGCTGCTTTACCTTCCCTGACCCTAAAGAGGGCAGGTACCCATTTGCATCTGTGTGAACTGGGGGAACTGTACTGTAGTCATGGCACGCAAACGGTCACCCATCCAATTGGCAACCACGCTCGACGCTGCTTAACTTGACTGGGGGAAAGCGAGCGCTCTGACCACTGAGCTATCCCGTCCCCCTTTTTTCAATTACCGTATGAAATTATTGATTTCTTCAATTTTGCGTAGAAGTAACTAAATGTAACAAAAGTGTAACGAGTACAGCATAGACATATTTTGAAAAGAAATTATAGTTTTATGGCACTGAAGTATGCACGAATGGACACAGTAGGGGGAGAAAGAATGAAAATGAGAGAGGGAGGGGGAGGAGAGAGGGGGAAGGGAGGGAGGGAGGGATGGAGACAGGGACAGAGAGAGACAGAGACGGAAACAGAGGCAGAGAGAGACACAGACAGACAGACAGACAGACAGACAGACAGACGGAGACAATGACAGAGACAGACAGGCACACACAGTCAGAGACAGAAACAAATGCAGACACGGAGACAGAAAGACGGAGAGACAGAAAGACATAGAGAGACAGAAAGACGCAGAAAGACAGAAAAACATAGAGAGACAGAAAAACGCAGAGAGATAGAAAGACACAGAGAGACAGAAGGACATAGAGAGACAGAAAGACAGAAAGAGAGAAAGACGGAGAAACAGAGAAACAGAGAGACAGAGAGACAGAAAGATATTTTACGAATATATAACGCTTGTGCCTTGAGGTGATAGAAAAGACAAAGTGCTTTAAAAATCGAACGGCCAATAATCAGCTGACCTCATTCGTGCACAAATGTGTAATAGTTATGGGTTTCTTTATTTGTATGTGATTGTCCTCTGTCTTCACTTACGAATGGCCGCTAAGAATGCATGTTTTATTTATCTATTTATTGTTTTATTTATTTATTCTTTTATTTCGAAGATAATGGAATAGACACTCATGTGCTTTTTTACATCCTACTCCCGTGTGTATACAGTTTTTGTTAATTTTGTCATCCGTTTCCACCGGCACACAATAGCCTGTTCTTTCGAAAAGCGGAACGGGTTTTAACGTGTGCGCAAGATGTTCTGCGTGCGTTCGCACACAAAACATCGGTTTATAGTCTCATCCAAAGTACTTTTGGCGAGATTGGAGTTGGCGCTGGTGTTAACTCCAGAGGGAAAAATCCCCCTGAACGCGATCCGAACCCGGGTTAGCAGATGACAAGCGCATCACTGTGATGGATGTGGATTGGTTAGTAGGATTTCTTCCCTTTTCACTGGAGAATGGCCATTTCACACACGGGGCCTCGGTTTATTAGTCTCATCCGAAGGATGCGATTGTGTGTGTATGTGTGTGTGTGTGTGTGTGTGTGTGTGTGTGTGTGTGTGTGTGTGTGTGTGTGTGTGTGTGTGTGTGTGTGTGTGTGTGTATGCATGTGTGTGTGCAGTTTTGTAGTCATGGTGGCAGTCTGTAAAAGGCAGATAAGGGGACTAGCAGCCTTATGTTGAAGTGTTTATTCTCATTAATAAGGACGAAGTATCACACACACACACACACATTCACACACACATGCACACACACACACACACACACACACACACACACACACACACACACACACACACACACACACACACACACACACACACACACACACACACACACACACACACACACACACACACGAATGTCGAATCTTGTTCAAGATGATTTTTCCTCTGGAGTCAACATCAGTGCCGACTCCACTCCCCCCAAAAGTTCTCGCGCGCGCGTGTGTGTATGTGTGTGTGTGCGCGTGTATGCGTGCATGTGTGCGCGTGCGTGTGCGTGGGTACAACTGTGTGCGCATGTGTATGTATGCGGACACGCGCGCACGAACTCGAGTGTGTGTGTATTTGTGTGTGTATGTGTGTGTGTGTGTGTGTGTATTTGTGAGTGTGTGTGCGTGTGCGAGTGCGCATGTGTACTTGCGTGCATGCGTGTGTATGTGCATGCATGCGTGTGTATGTGCATGCGTGCGCATCTGTATGTCTGCCTGCCTACACGTTTTTGTGTCTGCGCATGGTAAGGCGTGTGGTGTGGAGAGGGCAGGTAGGCAGCGAGTGTGCTGGTTCCCTTCAGAGGACATGTGTGTGTGTGTGTGGGGGGGGGGGGGGGGGGGGGGCAGGATCAGGCCTGGCTTTGAAGAAAGAACACTTTGGCTTTGAAGAAAGAACACTTTGGCTTTGAAGAAAGAACACTTTGGCTTTGAAGAAAGAACACTTTGGCTCCCCCTTGTCTTCCTTTATGGCGAGCTGTCCTGCTGTCTTGTTTTGTTCTGTCTTGTCTTGTTCTGTCTTGTTTCCTGGTGTCTTGTTTTGTTCTGTCTTGTTTCCTGGTGTCTGGTTTTGTTCTGTCTTCTGTCCTCTTGTCTTGTTTTGTTCTGTCTTGTTTCCTGGTGTCTTGTTTTGTTCTGTCTTGTTTCCTGTTGTCTTCTTTTGTTCTGTCTTCTTTCCTATTGTCTTGTTTTGTTCTGTCTTCTTTCCTCTTGTCTTGTTTTGTTCTGTCTTCTTTCCTCTTGTCTTGTTTTGTTCTGTCTTATTTCCTGGTGTCTTGTTTTGTTCTGTCTTCTTTCCTCTTGTCATATAGCGGGGTTTGCCAGGGTCTTATTGTCCTATGGCTTTGGGTCCTGTTTTGTTGTGTCCTGTTATTTTTTTATTATTTTTTTTTTTGGGGGGGGTAGTGTGTTTGTTTTTGTGCTGTTTTCTGTTGTTGCTGCTTTGTGTTGTGCTGTTTTGTTTTGTGATGCGTTGTTTTGTAATGCTTTTGTTTTGCTGCTTTGTTTTGTGATGCTTTTGTTTTGCTGCTTTGTTTTGTAATGCTTTTGTTTTGCTGCTTTGTTTTGTGATGCTTTTGTTTTGCTGCTTTGTTTTGTGATGCTTTTGTTTTGCTGTTTTGTTTTGTTGCTGCTTTGTGTTGTGCTGTTTTGTTTTGTGATGCGTTGTTTTGTAATGCTTTTGTTTTGCTGCTTTGTTTTGTGATGCTTTTGTTTTGCTGCTTTGTTTTGTGATGCTTTTGTTTTGCTGCTTTGTTTTGTGATGCTTTTGTTTTGCTGCTTTGTTTTGTGATGCTTTTGTTTTGCTGCTTTGTTTTGTGATGCTTTTGTTTTGCTGTTTTGTTTTGTTGCTGCTTTGTGTTGTGCTGCTTTGTTTTGTGATGCGTTGCTTTGTAATGCTTTTGTTTTGTAATGCTTTTGTTTTGTGATGCGTTGCTTTGTAATGCTTTTGTTTTGTAATGCTTTTGTTTTGTAATGCTTTTGTTTTGCTGCTTTGTTTTGTGATGCGTTGTTTTGTAATGCTTTGTGTTGTGCTGCTTTGTTTTGTGATGCGTTGTTTTGTAATGCTTTTGTTTTGCTGCTTTGTTTTGTGATGCGTTGTTTTGTAATGCTTTTGTTGTGCTGCTTTGTTTTGTAGTGTTTATTGGTTCCTTTTTCTGCCACAAGACACCAGTATGATAATTATTTTCCCCTTTATCCACTCACCAATTCACCTGCATTCCACAGGCTTACAAAACATCCATACATGCGTACATACTTTCATTCATGCGTTAATCTGTATGTGCATAACAGTTTGTACATTCTTGCCAGTCACTGACCTGCGTGCTTAGTCATGTCTTGTCCATTTTTAAAATGTTCATTATGGTAATTGAATAAGCAATGCAATTGCTTCCAGATAGTAGACTGGATCAGCAATGTGTTTGCTCTTTTTTCACCAAGCCATCTATCTAGGAACAAAAACAACTTGATCAATAATATCTAGCAGCTGGCCAATGTTTTAGCCTGAAGAAGGTTTGAAATAAACCGAAAATTTGCTCCGCCAGACACTTGGGTGTTGTGTCTTTATTTGTCTGCTTGTATGATCAATAATATCTAACGACATTGTTACTTTCGCTTACGTTCTCTGTGCATGCCCGTGTGCTCAAAGTATTGTAGCATGCATACGTGTGCATGTGTAAATTTGTGTCAGTATGAAGGCCCACGCCTCAAAATACCAGCCTTCAAATTCAAGTGTACGAATGAAAAACTGACACACAGGATAGGCAAACCTACATGACTGGCCTGGGAACAGTCTGTGAGTATAATTGTGTCGCTCCACCACGAAATGAGTCGCTTAGCACATTACCCAATTTTGCGCTAGGAGCCATTAAAGGCAGGAGGGGGTCAAGTCAATTTTGAGATTTTGATTGATTATTAAACTATATCCGTTTATCTACCTTATAATGAAATATCAAGGCATATTTTTTTTATTTCTTTTGCTTTTAAAGGTGTTTTGAAAATACCTAAGCCCTCATTCTGACAACCTGTTACGAAAAAATACTTGCCCGTTTCTCATTTTGTCACATCCTGCAGTCTATCATTTCAATTTGTAATAACTTTGCACAGAAATGTCCGATTTTCAATCTGTTTTCTGTATTTGATAGCCAATTTACCGCACATTAATAACATGTGAATAACTAAAATGTGACCTCTGGTGCACTCCGACTTATTATGTGGTGGAGCGTCACAATTATTATATGCACAAGATACGTGCCGGTGTGTGCGTGTGTGTGTGTGTGTGTGCGTGCGTGCGTACGTGCGTGTGTGCGTGCATGTGTGTATGTGTGTGTGTGTGTGTGTGCATGTGCGTACGTGTATTTATTTTATTATTTATTTTATTCTTTTATATCGAGGATAATGTAATAAATACTCTTGAGGTGTTTGTTTTTTTACATCCAATCCCAGTGTGTATGCAGTTTTGTAAATGTCATCTGTTCCCACCGGCACACGATGGCCTACTCTTACGAAAAGTGGAACAGGATTTAACGTGTGCGCAAGATGTTTTGCGTGTATGTGTGTATGTGTGTGTACGTGTGTGTGTGTGCGTGCGTGCGTGCGTACGTGTGTGCGTGTGTGCTTACGTGTGTGCGTGCGTGTGTGTATGTGTGTGTGTTGTGTGTTGAAAGGCCATCGGCAGTAGCAGGCTATACCATACTATACAAGGCCAGCCAGCCAGTCTTGTGGCTAGGGGCAATTCCCTTCATTCATAATGCATGCACCCGCTGGACACTAGGCTACACTACACTACGCAACACAACACAACACAACACTACACTACACTTTACCACAGACCTTAATTGCCTGAGGCCTCGGCTCTGCTTTGTCACACACTTCTACTGTTGGCAGGAGAGAGAGAGAGAGAGAGAGAGAGAGAGAGAAGACAGACAGACAGACAGACAGACAGACAGACAGACAGAGACAGACAGACAGACAGACAGACAGACAGACTGAATGAATGAATGAATGAATGAATGAATAATCTTTATTTTTCAAGGGTTACAGAGTAAGCATTACATACTTTTTTACATCCGGCCCTTGCCCTGATCAGGGAATAAAGCTAAGAAACCCCCTCCCTACCCCTACATACCAGCATCACCACCAACAGCAGTTCAACGAATACTTTAAAAGAAGAAAATGGGATACATTCAACAAAACGCGTCATCCTAACTGGATACACTGATAATTATTTAAACAAACGTGTGTATGTGTGTGTGTGCGTGCGTGTGCGCGCGTGCGTGTGCGTGTGTGTGTGTGTAAGCGGGAAAACAAGCAAATTAGGCACAAAAGGGGAAAGAAACCATACATAAACATAAATATGTAAGAATACAAATTCACTCCAACATAACAACCAAAGCACTCCTCTCCATAGTAAGTGTAGGATAGCATTATGTGAAGGTGGAAGTTGGTAAGGAAAGGAAAGGGAAAGGAGGGAAATGAGAGGAGAGAGAGAGAGAGAGAGAGAGAGAGAGAGAGAGAGAGAGAGAGAGAGAGAGAGAGAGAGAGAGAGAGAGAGAGAGAGAGAGAGAGAGAGAGAGAGAACTCGAAAAATTTATTCACAGAAAGGCCATTGGCCCATACATGAAGGGGGTTGCCAAACTGCTTAGTATTTTGGTGGAATAAAAGACAACAGCAATGATAACAGCAGAATTGTATTGCAACAAAATCAGTAACAAAAATATGACTTAAGATAATAAAGTATCTCTTATTCTAAAGGTTTTACACAAATAAAGAGTGAGGCTGCGCACAACCTCAGGCTGACTTGATGCCATGAGTAAACAGAGTCTAAATGAATTAGGCTGCTTTCTATATTTCACAGGGATGTAACTCTGCCTAACATCCTCTAGCACTGGGCAGCATAACACAAAATGCACCTCATTTTCAGGTGCTTGCTTACATAACGGGCATAGTAACCTGAGGTCATCAACATCATATCCTCTGTATCTGAATTTATGAACATTTATATCTGATACACCAAGTCTAAACTTTGACATAATTCTTTTCAAATGTATGTCCATATCAAGCTTTAAATAAGGTTTGATATCATGAACACTTATAAATTGTCTATACATTTGATACCTTTCACTGGTTTGTATATGATCATTCCATTGCTGCCATCGGCAGTCAATCAGTCTTTGTCTGAAAGTGTTTATAAATTCTCTACAACTTCCAACACCTTGATTGAGCCAAACAAATCCAAAACCAAGTTCACATAAACAGGTGCGTATTTGTGTAGCCCAGTTGTTTTTCCCTTTCACATCTAGATCATAAAGCATCTTGTAAGATTTAAAAGGTAGCCTGTTCTCATCCATATGTAGAATCTTAATCCAGTATCTAATACATCTTACAGCAGCATTAACAGAGAGAGGATATCTATTAGTTTCACTATACACAAGGTCATTGGGCGTTTGTCTATCTAAGCCTAAGAACTGCTTTAATGCTAAGAGGTGCACTGATTCACAATGCGTTACAGCTGCATCCAAACCCTAAATTTCTGCACCATATAGCACAGTGGGTTGTATTTGGGCATCAAATATTTTAATGAACAGGTCAAAAGAGTTATTATTCAATATTCGCAATTTCCTCAAAACCAATAACAAGCTTCGTTTACCTCGACTTGCCAGATCTTTACATGCAGTTGTGAAACTAAGTTTTGTAGAAAAACAGATTCCTAAATATTTATATACATTAATCACAGGCATGACTTTTCCATTGTACAACCATTTTTCATGAACAGCTAAATGACCACCTTTTCTGAATACAACGATATTGCTCTTATTCAGATTAACCTTAAGATCAAGTGCCGATGCAGCACTGCTCAAGTTATTTAACTGCTTTTGTAAGCCAACAACTGTTTCAGATAGCAGGATAACATCATCAGCAAGTAGAAGAATAAACAATTCTGTGACATCTTGGGAGAAAGTGGCACCATGTTTACCATTATTGATGACTTCTCTGGCTAACTCATTAATGAAAACAGAAAACAGTAAAGGGCTACATATATCACCCTGTTTAACACCAGTGGTACAGTATATTATGTCAGTCAGTTTAGTACCACA
>CM060316.1:116816342-116828842 GCA_030674155.1 Stramonita haemastoma
AATTATATTAATCATCATTATATATTTAATTAATTATTATATAATTAATTAAATCTGATTTGTATTACAATTTTAATTATCTATTATAATTATTGTTCTTGTTGTTGTCGTTATCATTAGCAATATTTACGATCATTTCCCACTTTCTCGTCACTATCTGGCGTTGATCTTTGGCCTCAACCCCCCAAAACAAGCACACACTGAAAAGATTCTTTTCAAACTTTAAAAAAATCTGTGAAAACCAGCAAACATTTTCTGACAGATTACTACATGAGCGGCAAGCTAACACAGGAGTGTAACCTCACGGATGCTGGATGCAGGACGAGGCGGACCTAACGCCACAGAGGAAACGGCGCTCAGGAAGCTTCCGAGTGGCCTTTCCAACAACACTGTTTAGTATGGCGTATTGTTTGGTCAGAAAGATGAAATTGAATGTTTTGACGTTGAATGGTACTTTTGACTACTTCCATGCTTTTGCGTATAGTTGTTTTTCCATCCATGGGTATATTTGAATAGTAGATTTTCTGGGGTTTTTTGTCTTTGTAGTTAGGGTTTTTTTTTATTACAAAAACAAAACAAAACAAAACAAAACAAACCTTTATTAATAAAAAAAAAGGCGGGGGGGGGGGGGGGGGGGGGGGGGGGGGGGGGGGATATCTCGTCCACATTCTGTTGTGTCAGTCCTTTCTTGCCAAAGTGCTCTCTTGACATCTGTCTGTGGAAATATCTGTTTATTTGTCCATCACTCTGCCTGTCTGTCTTCTCTCTCTCTTCTCTCTCTCTCTCTCTCTCTCTCTCTCTCTCTCTCTCTCTCTCTCTCTCTCTCTCTCTCTCTCTCTCTCTCTCTCTCTCTCTCTCTCTCTCTCTCTCTCTCTCTCCCACACACACACACACACACACACACACACCACTATCTCCTTCTGCCTCGGTCTCTGACCATCTATCTGTGTCTGTCTGTCTGTCTGTCTGTTCTGTCTGTCTGTCTGTCTGTCTGTCTGTCTGTCTGTCTGTCTGTTCTGTCTGTCTGTCTGTCTGTCTCTCTCTCTCTCTCTCTCTCTCTCTCTCTCTCTCTCTCTCTCTCTCTCTCTCTCTCTCTCCTCTCTCTCTCTCTCTCTCTCACACACACACACACACACACACTATCTCCTTCTGCCTCGGTCTCTGACCACCTATCTGTCTGTCTGTCTGTCTGTCTGTCTGTCTGTCTGTCTGTCTGTCTGTCTGTCTGTCTGCCTGTCTGTCTGCCTATCTCTCTCTCTCTCTCTGTCTCTCTCTCTCTTCTCTCTCTCTCGTCTCTCTCTCTCTCTCTGTCTCTCTGTCTCTCTCTGTCTCTGTCTCTCTCTCTTCTCTCTCTCTCTCTCTCTCTCGTCTCTCTCTCTCTCTCGTCTCTCTCTGTCTCTCTCTGTCTCTCTTCTCTGTCTCTCTGTCTGTCTGTCTGTCTGTCTGTCTGTCTGTCTGTCTGTCTGTCTTCTGTCTCTGTCCCTCCCTCTCTCTCTCTCTGTCTCTCTGTCTCTCTTCTCTTCTCTGTCTCTTCTCCTCTCTCTCTCTCTCTCTCGTCTCTCTCTCTCTCTGTTCTGTCTCTTCTGTCATTTTCTTTTATTCTAACAACAATACATAACACTTTTTTACATCAGCGTGGCTGGCATCTCGTCCAACTTTGCATTCTGTCACATTCTGCCTCTGTTGTTGCTGTGCTTTTTTGGTGTGTGTGTGTGTGTGCTGTGTTTTGTGTGTTTGTGTTTGGTATGTAGTTTTGTCTCCGACTTGTTTGTCCTGTGTGGTTGTGTTGTGTCGTGTCGTGTGTCAGTTCTTCTGTCAATTTTTTTTTTGAGTTGATCTCTGTGCTTTTTTCATTCGGTCTCTCTGCTCTTTCGTATCTCTTGCTCCTTCTAACTCAAATAACAACAAAAACACAACAAAACACAATTCCTTGCTCGGTCTCTGACCATCTTCTGTGTTGTCGTCTGTCTGTCTGTCTGCTGTGTCTGTCTGTCTGTCTGTCTGTCTGTCTGCGTCTGTCTCTGTCTTGTCTTTCTCTTCTCTCTCTCTCTTTCTCTCTCTCTCTCTCCTCTCTTCTCTCTCTCTTTCTCTTCTCTCCTCTCTCTCTCTTCTCTCCCCCTCCATCCCTCTCCCTCCTTTGTTGTGGGGCGTGCGAATTTTTTTCCTTTCCTTTTCTTTTATTCTTTATATCGAGGATAATGGAATAAGCACTTTTTACATACATTCCGTGTGCATGCAGCTTTGTACTTTTGTCATTTTGTTCCGTGGTGTGTTGTGTGTGTGTGTGTGTGTGTGTGTGTGGTGTGTGTGTGTGTGTGTGTGTGTGTGTACGTGTGTGTGTCAAGTCAAATCTAGTCAAATTATTTTATTTTGAGGATAATGAATAAAAACACTCATGTGCTTTTTTACATTCGGTCCCCGCCATTATCAGGGATTACATCAATATAAAGGACACCTCTAACTAATAACAACAATAATAAACCAAAAAGCAAGCACACGAGACAAGAACAGTAACAAACAGAAGACAAGAAGCAAGGACAGAAGACATTAATATAATAATAAGAGAGAAAGAGATAGAGAGAGAGAGACAGACAGACAAGACAGAGACAGAGACAGAGACAGAGATAGAGATAGAGACAGAGTAAATGAAGCAAATATCACTGCAAGAATGACTACATCATAACAGTGTGCACTTTCTAATATTTTGACTGGAATAGAAAACCACACACTATGCTGTCATAGGCGTTTCCTGCGCAATAGGTTCTGTTACTACGCAGAATGAACAGCACTAGGCCTAGGCCCATCAGCATTATCAGGGTCTGTGTGACATCGTCAGTGCAGCAGACTGTAGCAGCCTACAGGGTCAGCCAAAGAGTGGTAAGCTTCTATCATAAGTCTCGAAAAGTGCATTTATTGTTCAAGAGTAAATCGATTTTCTTTTGTTTCTCTCTCGTTTTGTTAGTTTGTTCCTCGGCTACGGCTCCAAGATTCATCAATTCTGAGATATTTTGACATATGACTGTTTTTGGCACACCACTGGGGAGGCTGCATTCCTACTTCAGGGCGGATGGATACAGCACCGCAGTCTATTAATGCTGCTTAGTTGGGCAGAATCTCTTCTCCCTGAGGAGTCCTTAGATGTTAATGTGGTGAACACATTTTAAACACTTACATCTTATTTATGGCCAGGCGATAAAACCTCTTTGACCTCCTTTCTCTGGAGGTTGGACTATAGGGTCTACGGTGATTCAAGTTGGCATCTGATATTGCTAAACGCAGAGTGAAAACCAAAATTTAAAACACAATCGGACTATATTATGAATAGCTCCTAATTTCAATGAAAAAAACGCAAACTAAAGTGGTACAGGAACGTCACACGATCTCTGGACTGGCTAAGACTGTCCTACAGGGAACAGTAAGGGGAGGGAGACGAAGAGGCAGACAGAGGAGACGATGGGAAGACAACATCACAGAGTGGAAAAGTCTTGATAGAACAATTTGCTATGGAAAGCAGAGGACTGCAGGAGCAGAGGAGACTGGCTGCAAAATCTTCAGCGGTGCTCCCACAGCACAGTCTCCGGACTACGGGATAGGTCAAGGTGAAGGTGAAGGTGAAACGCATGCTGCACAGTCCTATTGAGCATTTGTTGTATATAGGTTACAGTCATCATTTATTAGTTGCTTCCTCCCGCACCCCTTATGTTTTGCATTGAGTTTCTTCAACTGATTTGTGTTTTGTCCTTGTTTTGTGCATATGTATATATATATATATATATATATATATTATATATATATATATATATATATATATATATATATATATATATATATATATATATATATATGCATCCATCAGTCTCGAAGACTAAGGAGTTGTGCTCTAGGCTCTAGTGCACAAAGCCTGGGTAAGTAAGTATGGAGGGCAAGCTGTTACCCATGCAGCCGACCCCCCCTTTCCACGTTCCTGGAATAGTCCATTGGAAAGGCAATCGCCGATATGGATGGTTCCAGTGCCATCGCAGAAACCACCAGAATGTTGCCATATAGGTCTACAGCCCCAAGCTGTCCTATCTATCTATCTATCTATCTATCTATCTATCTATCTATCTATCTATCTATCTATCTATCTATCTATCTATCTATCTATCTATCTATCTGTCTTCGTCCTGTCTATCCTGTCCGCCCTGTCTGTCTGTCTGTCCTGTCTTCCATCCATCCATCCATCCATCCATCCATCCATTCCATCCATCCTTTCCATCCATCCCTCTCTCTCTCTCTCTCTATCTCTCTGTATTTACTTATTTATATTCTTTATATATTTACTATATTTATTATCTTCATATACTATTCTCTTTATATATATATATATCCATGCTGCAGTATCTCCCTTCAAAAACCTGTCTTCCCCCATGGGATGCCGGGGTCCTTCCTGTCAGCAAAAAGAGCATCTCCACCTTCAATAAACTTTGTTGCTAAGAATTCCCTCTTTTCTATCCCCCTTTCCGTTGTTACAGTTTTCCTTTCCTTCTCGTCATTCTCTTCTTGTCTATTTTCTGCCTTCTTGCTCCATTCTCCTGCCTATTTTTTCAGAAAGACTTGTGACATTCTCTCCCGGGCGGAAGTGGGATGGCCAGGCCTGGCCTGTCAGGCGCGTAAGGGCAGCACACAGCACAAAGCAGGGCTGGTTCCTCTTTTAACAGACAACAATGGCCGCTGTCTGAGCACTCCACCTAGAAGAAAAAGAAAAAAAGCCTTTCTCCTTCTCACCCCCCCTCTAACCCCTCTCCATCAAAGAGGATTGGACATGAACAGTCAACTTGAAGGCCACACAATATTATTGATGTTGTTGTGCCATTATTCCCAGACCTGGTGAAGTCACCACATATTTTTGATGTTATTGTGCCATTATTCCCAGATTGGTGAAGTCACACATATTCTTGATGTTATTGTGCCATTATTCCCAGATCTGGTCACACATACTCTTGATGTTGTTGTGCCATTATTCCCAGATCTGGTGAAGTCACACATACTGCTATGTTGTTGTGCCATTATTCCCAGATCTGGTAAAGTCACACATATCTGTGTGTTGTTGTGCCATTATTCCCAGATCTGGTGAAGTCACACATACTGCTGATGTTGTTGTGCCATTATTCCCAGATCTGGTAAAGTCACACTATGCTGATGTTGTGCCATATCCCAGATCTGGTGAATCAACATACTGCTGATGTTGTTGTGCCATTATTCCAGATCTGGTGAAGTCACAATACTGCTGATGTTGTTGTGCCATTATTCCCAGATCTGGTGAAGTCACACATACTGCTGATGTTGTTGTGCCATTATTCCAGATCTGTGAAGTCACACATACTGCTGATGTTGTTGTGCATTATTCCAGATCTGGTGAAGTCACACATATGCTAATGTTGTTGTGCTTTTATTCACAGATCTGGTGCAGTAGGAAGCAAGCAGGGCTGCAGACAGACAGACAGACAGACAGACAGACAGCAGACAGGCAGAGAGACAGACAGACAGGCAGGCAGACAGACAAGCAGATAGACAGGCAGCAGCAGCCAGCAGGAAGGCAGGCAAGCAGACAGACAGACAGACAGACAGACAGATAGGCAGGCAGACAGACAGGCGACAGGCAGACAGGCAAAGAGACAGACAGACAGACAGACAGGCAGACGGGCAGACAGGCAGAGAGACAGACAGACAGACAGACAGACAGCAGCAGACGGGCAGCAGGCAGATAGACAGACAGACAGACAGACAGAAAGGATGGGTCGGGCAGTGGCAGGGTGTATCGCCTTCGGACTGTTTGCTGTACTAGTGCTCTATCATCGCTCTCTTCGCTGTCTCCTCCGAAAACTGCAATCTGATGAAGGTAATGTATCATGTATTTATTGATTTATTGATTGATTTTGATTTATCTGTTTGTTCATTTATTGATTGATTGATTTATTCATATATATATATATATATTTTTTTTAATTTAATTATCTATTTATTTATCTATTTATGCATTTATTCTGTTATTAGGTAAGCTACAGTTAGCATACAACTGAAAGCGTGTCTTCTCCCCTGATTTCCTTACTACATAATAATTATAGTGTTCCTAGACATTGCATGCTCTGTTGTCAGGAATATAATATGTACGCACACACTTGTGCATGCATGCACATGCTTGCAATTACGCTTATGTAGGTACATGTGTACACACACACACACACACACACACACACACACACACACACACACCACACACACACACACACACACACACACACACACACACACACTTCCAACGAGATCTAAATAAAGTCAACTTTCAAGCTTGACTGAAATCTAAAGGTATTACTCAGACTCGAAATGAGCCATGAATAGTCGTGATGTTGCGTTTAAAGCAGAAATGCTTACGTGTTAATGCAATCTTTCTTTAAAGCACCAGACAAAAGCTGCGATAATCAGAGTGACTGACTGGTGTGGTGTTATGGGCATCACCTAAACTGATGATAATCATGATGGTAATCAGATGATAATCATGATGGTAATCATGATGATAATCAGGTGATAATCATGGTGATAATCATGATGGTAATCAGGAGATAATCATGATAACAATGACTGACTGGTGTCGTGCCTTGGGCATTCACTAAATTGATGATAATCATGATGGTAATCAGGTGATAACCATGATAATAATCATGATGGTAATCAGGAGATAATCATGATAACAATGACTGACTGGTGTCGTGCCTTGGGCATTCACTAAATTGATGATAATCATGATGGTAATCAGGTGATAATCATGATGATAATCATGATGGTAACCAGGTGATAATCATGATGATAATCATGATGATAATCAGGTGATAATCATGACGATAACAATGCCTGTCTGTGGTGCAGTGGGCCTCCAGTACGACAAGATCCAGAAGAGCCTGGATGACGAGGTGCTGACGGAGGGCCTGCACCTGGGGCCTGTGGGCTACACCTTCATCACCTTCCCCAACGTCTACACCACACTCCGCTACCACAACCTCAAGGTCAGCAGGGGCTGTAGCGGCGTCACATCTACATCACATCTACACACATCTACATCACACCTACATCACATCTACACACATCTATATCACATCTACACATCTACACACATCTATATTACATCTATATCACATCTACACATCTACACACATCTACATCACATCTTTATCACATCTACACATCTACACACATCTACATTACATCTACACACATCTATATCACATCTACACACACCTATATCACATCTACATCACATCTACATCATATCTACACACATCTATGTCACATCTACACATCTACACACACCTACATCACATCTACACACATCTACACACATCTACAGACATCTACACATCTACACTCATCTATACACATCTACATCACATATACACATCTACACACACCTACATCACATCTCACACAACTACACACATCTACATCACATCTACACACATCTACACACATCTACATTACATCCACACACAACTACACACATCCACACACATCTAAACACATCTACACACATCTACACACATCTACATTACATCTACACAATCTACACATATCTACATTACATACATCTACACACATCTACACAATCTACACACGGCGTTTGACGGACGGGATAGCTCAGTGGTCAGAGCACTCGCTTTCCCCAAGCTAAGGTGAAGAAGCAGCATTGAGCGTGGTTATCAAGTGGATGGGTGACCGTTTGTGCGCATTGGTTTCGGTACAGTCCCCCCCCCCCTCCCCCCCCAGTTCACCCAGCTGCAATGGGTACCTGCCTCTTTAGGGTCAGGGAAGGTAAATCCGCGAGGGAGAGAGATTTTTTAATTGTATTTGATTTTTGATTTTATACTACTTTATGTCACAGCAGATTCCTCTGCGTGAAATTCGGGCTGCTCTCCCAGGAGAGCGCGTCACCACAAGTGCAGTACCTACCCATTATTTTTATTTTCTTTTTCCTGTCTGCAACTGTATGTTTCCCTATCAGAGTGGCTTTGTTCTACAGAATTTGGCCCGGGACAACCCCCTTGTTGCTGTGGTTTCTTTTAGTGCGTTAAATAGTGATGTGTAATACACGGGACCTCGGTTTATCGTCTCATCCGAAAGACCAGCTCCCAGACCACCACTCATGGTCTAATGGATGGGAGAAAAGTTTTGGGCCCAAACGGGATTCAAACCACTGTACACTCAGACACGGAATTTTCGCTTTCTAGGCAGGCGCGTTTCCAACTAGACCACCGATCTAAATGGGTGCTGTCCCCAATATGCTGGCCCCTGGAGAAACTGAGGTCTCTGACATTTCGCTCCCCAGTGACGTATAGGTTATGGGAACACCTGTACCTTGAAGGGAGGTCTGCTGGTCGATACATTTGTCATCACTTACATTAGTACATTTTGTGTGTGTGTGTGTGATGTGTGTGTGTGTGTGTGTGGTGTGTGTGGTGTGTGTGTGTGTGTGTGTGTGTGTGTGTGTGTGTGTGTGTGTGTGTGTGTGTGTGTGTGTGTTTGTGTGGTGTGTGTGTGTGTGTGCGTGCTTGTGTGTTTGTGTGTTTGTGTGTTTGTGTGTTTGTGTGTGTGTGTGAGAGAGAGAGAGAGAGAGAGAGAGAGAGAGAGAGAGAGAGAGAGAGAGAGAGAGAGAGAGAGGAGAGAGAGAGAGAGGAGAGAGAGAGAGAGAGAGAGAGAGAGAGAGAGAGAGAGAGAGAGAGAGAATGAATGAATGAATGAATGAATGAACGAATTTTATTTGACAAAAGCTACAAGCCCATCAGTCAAAGGGGGTTAATAAAACATGAATAATAACTCGAAATCCAGACAAATATCAACAACTATTTTTAGTTATTACTTATAGAATCTATTTGGTTCATAGTCTGCTTGCGTTTTTCTAGAGCCTGAGTTACATATATTGCTAAAGATATCATCTCGGACATATTATTTGAAGTTAACACTTTTTGTACACGACTAGTGGACCTGTTGGTTGGGTTTGTCAAAAAAGTAACTTTTTGACGAATTTCTTTGTAAGCTCGACATGTAAACAAAAGTGCAATTCGTCTTCTGAGAGAGAGAGAGAGAGAGAGAGAGAGAGAGAGAGAGAGAGAGAGAGAGAGAGAGAGAGAGAGGAGAGAGAGAGAGAGAGAGAGAGAGAGAGAGAGAGTAAGTATGTGAGTGTGTGCAGGCTTGCGAGCACGCACGTGCGCGCATGTGTGTGCATACAAATTCATTCTTGAATAATTGATAGTATACTAGCATGAATATGCAGTTGATGGTTAATAACTAGTTAATAACTAGGCTGTATCCATTTATTGTGACTGTGTCAGTGTTTGAACGAGGACAGTGTGCCTGTTAATCACGAGGTTGTATCCTCAGTGTGCTGTGTTCTTTCAGTGTCTGACGTTAATCACGAGGTTGTATCCTCAGTGTGCTGTGTTCTTTCAGTGTCTGACGTTAATCACGAGGTTGTATCCTCAGTGTGCTGTGACTGTGTCAGTGTCTGACGTTAATCACTAGGTTGTATCCTCAGTGTGCTGTGTTCTTTCAGTGTCTGACGTTAATCACGAGGTTGTATCCTCAGTGTGCTGTGTTCTTTCAGTGTCTGAGTGTGGCCCGTTTATCACTAGATTATATCTCCAGTGTGCTGTGTTGTGTCAGTGTCTGAACAAGGATAGTGTGCCCGTTAATCACTAGATTATATCCCCAGTGTGCTTGCTGTGTTGTGTCAGTGTCTGAACAAGGACGGCGTCCCCATCCAGATCGACGTGTCTTTCCAGTTCAAGGTGGTGCTCCGCTTCATGCGGGACATCGTCATGGACTTCAAGAACTTCGCCGGCTACAGGGACGTTCTGGAGCTGTCAGGTCAGAGACAGACACACAGACACACAGACACACAGACCGCTGTCAGGCAAGAATAACACAAACTGTCAGGTCAGAGACAGACAGACACACAGACAGACAGACACACAGACAGACAGACACACAGACCGTTGTCAGGCAGGGATAACACAAACTGTCAGGTCAGAGACAGACAGACAGACACACACACACACACAGACAGACAGACACACAGACAGACACACAGACAGACAGACACACAGACAGGCAGACAGACACACAGACAGACAGACACACAGACAGACACACAGACAGACACACAGACAGACACACAGACCGTTGTCAGGCAGGGATAACACAAACTGTCAGGTCAGAGACAGACAGACAGACAGACAGACAGACAGATTCAACACTTTTTGTATGGGCATGGCTTGGTCTTTCCCAGTCTATAAACACCAGGACAGGACTGGAGAAACACAGGACGTGACCGCCATCATGGGGTTTAAAAAAATCGCTACACTCAAGAGGGAAACTATTGTACCTTGTTTTTGCCATTCTTACAACGTGCACGACGATGACAACGATGATTTTATGATAACGACGGCAACCATGATACTATGATAGGAAAAGAAAATGGACTTGCGACAGGACTCTAAGTGGTGTAAAAAAAAATAATGGGGAGCGCTGCTGTTGTGAAGACTAGACGCGCTCTCCCTGGGGAGGGCAGCCTATTTTCACACATATTTGGTGGTGTTAAAGAGATACCATGCGATTTCCAAATTTGACAGATAACGTTTTTGTATAAATCATCGGGATTTCTCTTATGAACAGTGCATTGAAAGCTTATTTAGAAATACATAGACTGGAGGGTAAATATCCTTTCACATATTCGAGTATAATATAGTAAAAATGTGAGTGGCTGTGGGTATGGTTAAGACATTTCCACACACACTAAAACTCTGTTAATGTAATGATACATATTTTCTACATAAACTAAGGCATTTACTAAAAAATAAAATTCCATTATTATAGTAGCGAATATTTTCCACATAAATCAAGACATTTCCTGGAAAACTAAAATTCTGTTAATGAATTGTTTCTACATAAACCAAGACATTTCCTCAAAAACTAATCTCCTATTGTTATAGTAACTGGATATTTGTGCATAAATGAAGACATTTCCTCAAAAATTAAAATACTGTCAATGTAATGACATATTTTCCGTATAGCTCAAGACATTTCATCAAAAACTAATATCCCATTCCAAGTCACTGGTGCTTTGTGGATAAATCACATTTCCTCAAAAAGTCAAACTCCATTCATGAAGTAAGTGATATTTCCAGCTTAAGTGAAGACATTTCTCCAAGAAGTAAAACTCTAAATGCAGATAAAACTGAAGCCATGCTCGTAGGCACCAAACACAAACTCTCCTCCATTTCAACAACTTTCAATAGAATTCGGTAATACGTCAGTTCCGCTATCCACTTCTGTGAAGTATCTAGGGGTCGTTGTTGACAACACACTCTCCATGCAAAAATTAATTACCCAGACCTGTCAGTCATGCTACTATCAATTACGGGGCATTAGTGCAATTCGAAAGTACCTGTCCACTGATGCAACATCCAAACTTGTCACTTCTCTTTTTCTTTCACGTCTGGACTATTGCAATTCTCTTTTAGCTGGTCTGCCAGCATCATCTATCCACTCCCTCCAACGTATACAAAACTCTGCAGCTCGTCTGGTCCTCGGAAAGAAAAAATCTGAGCACATTACCCCTCTCTTGCAATCTCTCCACTGGCTGCCTGTACCACAGAGAGTAATCTACAAGATCAATACCCTCTGTTACAAATGTCTCCACAAAACTGCACCCTCCTATCTCTGTGAATGTCTTCACTTGTACACACCTTCTCGCTCCCTCCGCTCGGCCGAAGATACTTTGTCCTTAAGAATACCTAGATTCAACCTATCTACCGTTGGCCGCCGCAATTTCTCTGTTTCTGGTCCATTGATCTGGAACGACCTCCCTCTCTCCCTTCGGCAAAAGTCTACTTATGACGCTTTAAAATCCAACCTCAAGACACACTTATTTCAAACCAAAGATTTTCCCTTCTGTTTCCGTCTCTTGTCTGTCCCCGCCTTCGACATCTACCTGCCAAAGTGTATAGCCTGTGTGTGTGTGTGTGTGTGTGTGTGTGTGTGTGTGTGTGTGTGTGTGTGTGTGTGTGTGTGTGTGTGTGTGTGTGTGCGAGTGCGCACGCGCGCGTGCGCGCGTGTGTGTGTGCGTGTGTGTGCGCTTGCGTGTGTGAGTACGTTCGAATTTGCTAGGACCATAGATTGCTATTGATTGCTTGTGTGATGTATAGGTTGAATGCAAGCGCTTTGATTTGTTTTTACAAGATATAGCGCTATATAAGTTCCATGTATTATTATTATTATTATTATTATTATTATTATTATTATTATTATTATTATTATTATTATTATTATTATTATCATTAAATACTCTGCACATGTGGTAACTGATATTCTCAGCACAAATGAAGACATTTCAACAAAAAAAACACCAACCAATCTTGTTTATTAGTGAATAATGCCTGATGTTTTCCATCATAACGGGAAAAAATAAG
>CM060316.1:116831342-116836342 GCA_030674155.1 Stramonita haemastoma
TCTCTCTCTCTCTCTCTCTCTCTCTCTCTCTCTCTCTCTCTCTCTCTCTCTCTCTCTCTCTCTCTCTCTCTCTCTCTCTCTCTCTCTCTCCTCTCTCTCCTCTCTCTCTTTTCTCTCTCTCTTTGATGGCATTGATGGTAAAATTCTAAAAATAGCTGCCCCCGTCATCGCAGAATCTCTTACATACATTTATAATTTATGCATTTCTGCTAACACCATTCCTAAAGCTTTTAAAACTGCCAAAGTTATACCTATCTTTAAATCTGGTGACCGTTCAGATCCCTACAATTATAGACCAATCTCTATTCTATCTATATTATCAAAACCTTTAGAGAATCACATCAATAAACATATTCTCCATCACTTAAACCGATATAATTTGTTACATCCTAATCAATCTGGTTTCAGAGCTAACCATTCCTGCCAAACTGCTTTGACAAGCTTGGTTGATCAATGGCTTACTAATATCAATAATAACAAAATCACCGGAGTTATTATAGTAGACTTTGCTAAGGCGTTCGATGTGATTGACCACACTATATTACTAAAAAAACTTAAAATCTATGGTCTGTCAGATAGTACTGTCAAACTCATGTTATCATTTCTTTCTGAAAGAAAACAAGTCGTTTCTGATAAAGGTAAGACATCGGCAGTACTATCCAATAACTATGGCGTCCCCCAGGGATCTGTTCTAGGGCCTATTCTTTTTTCTATATATATAAATGACTTACCCTTATCTCTAAACACACAGTGCGAGTTATTTGCAGATGATACAACTATCCATACCAATCATTCTCAATTGAATGAAGTTACATCTGCTCTGCAAGAAAGTATTCACTGCCTGCTTCGATGGTCAGAGTTAAATCATATGAGTCTTCATCCCAAAAAAACTAAGTACTTAATTATAACAACTCGACAAAAGCGACAAAATCTTTCAAACAATTCTACGGCTATCTATATTAATAACAACAAAATTGATGAAGTAGACCATCATAAAATTCTTGGAATTACAATTGACAATAACCTTTCTTGGATGTACCACATCTCTGCATTATGCAAAAAAGTATCAAAATGTGTACACCAGTTATCTAAAATAAAGCATTTCTTAGACCTAAACGCTAGGAAAATGTTTTTCAATGCATATATTATATCCCATATGAGTTATGCTTCAACGATTTGGGATTCGGCTAGCGCAAATGTTCTCAAGCCATTGTTCAGTGTGCATAGACGAGCTCTAAAACTTGTTCTCTTAAAATCTTCATCATTAACCATTCCTGATTATAAAGCACTTGACATTCTTCCATTAAGATCCAAGCTTAAGCATAATAAGGCAGTGTTTATGTATAAATCATGTCCGGTTTAGCTCCCCCCTTGCTTCAAAACAGATTCACAATCAATGTCAATCGTCATGCCAATAAGATAATGGTGCCACTTCCAAGAATTGACTTATTTAAATCCACTCTCACATATTCTGGTGGTACACTATGGAATGAGATATCAACCCTCAACCTTCACAAAGCTTGCAGTGTTTCTGTTTTTAAAAAAGTTTATCACGTACATCTTATGGACAATATATCACTATTTTGATGAAATTGATTTCCATTTGCAACACCATTAATAACTAGTATCATGTAATTTCAATCATGTGTAAGTATTATGTCAACTCTTAATCACCCACCCCCAGTACTTTTGTCCCCTCTTTATTCTCCCTCCTTCTCTTTCCCTACCACCACCCTCCCCTCTCTACACCCATCTCGCTCCAGGGTTTCTTTTGTCTCTCTGTCTTCCTGCCTATCTCTCTGCCTGTTCTACTGTCTCCCTGTCTGTTCTATTTTTTTCCTTCTGTTGTCTGTCTGTCTGTCTGTCTGTCTGTCTGTCTGTCTGTCTGTCTGTCTGTCTGTCTGTCTCTGTCTCTGTCTCTCTCTCTCTCTCTCTCTCTCTCTCTCTCTCTCTCTCTCTCTCTCTCTCTCTCTCTCTCTCTCTCTCTCCCTCTCTACCCTCACCCTCCTCCTCCCCCCCCCCTCTCTCCTATTCTTCTTTTCCCCCTTCCCCAACTTTTCTCTCTTCCCCCCACCATTATGTTTGTCTCTTATGTAAAGCGTTTCTACTTCACTGAACTGTCTAGGTGCACATTATATTTCAGATTTATGATGAAACTTTTGTATAATCTTGGGTATGTTATGATTTTGCTCACTTGACTTAAGTAGGTAGTAACTTGTATAATTGTAGTTCTTATTGTTTCCCTGATCCTTTTTTTTTTTTTTTTCTTTTCTCTCTCTCCTCTTCCCCCTCCTCTTACTCCTCCTCTCCCTCTTTCCCTCTATTCTATTTTTCTCTTTTCTTTGTCCATTTCTTCTTACCCTCTTCAGGAGCTGAAAAAGATAATAACAGCCCGCACCTTATTCCTCTCACTCCCTTCCTCTCTCTCTTTTCAAATGTTATAGCTTTATGCTCAAATCTTACGATTGGTTGATTTATTCACCAAATTTTGATTTTCATAGCTTTATACTTGAATTATGCATTTGGATTGATTGGTTGATCGATTCACTTCTTTTTTCTTTTTTTTTCTTTTTTTTTCTTTTTTTTTTTCTAAAAGAGGGCTGGATGAAAACAGCCACCATTGTGCTTAATCTTTTCCCTCAATAAAAATGTTCATTCATACATTCATTCTCTCTCTCTCTCTCTCTCTCTCTCTCTCTCTCTCTCTCTCTCTCTCTCTCTCTCTCTCTCCTCTCTCTCTCTCTCTCTCTCTCTCTCTCTCTCTCTCTCTCTCTCTCTCTCTCTCTCTCTGTCTCCTTGTCTCTCTGACTCTCTGTCTCACTGTCTCTCTGTCTCTGCCTCTGTCTCTGTCTGTCTGTCTGTCTGTCTTTCTTTCTCTCTCTCTCTGATATATATATATATATATATATATGTATAAAATTATATCAGTGCTGACTCCATTCTCCCAAAAAGTCTTTCGGATGAGACTAGAAACCGAGGCCCCGTGTGCGAACGCACGCAGAACATCTTGCGCACATGTTAAATCCTGTTCCGCTTTTTGTAAGAGTAGGCCATCGTGTGCCGGTGGGACCAGATGACATTTACAAAACTGCATACACACGAGGACTGGATGTAAAAAAGCATATAATTGCTTATTCCATTATCCTCGATATAAAAGAGTAAATAAATAAATAAATAAATAAATAAATAAATAAATAAATAAATAAATGAATAATCCTTCCTTTCTTCCTTTCATACCAATGAATCATCAATCAACTTACCAAACAAGCAACCAACCTATTAGTCAGTTAATGTATCTGTTCAGCTACGCTATCATCTATTTTGTTCATTGGTGTACCTATGTATGTATCCATTTCAGTCCTGATAATGATAGCTTTTGGGATCAGCAGGGCTGCAAACAAGACTGGGAGTGTTCATTGACATCAATGTTGATCTCTTTGTTCATTCATTGATCTATCAGTCTGTTTGATCAGGTGAACAACAAAAAGTGACATCTGTTTATTCATTCATTGATCTATCGATCTGTTTGATCAGGTGAACAACATAAAGCGACCTTCAGAGTACGAAGCTGCCATTCGCAGCAAAGAGAGAGCCAGGAAGATATTGGGGTCGGTTTTGTGTTGTTTTGTTTTGTTTTGTTTTGTTTTGTTTTGTCTCGTTTTGTTTTGTTTTGCTTTGCTTTGTTGATTGCTTGGTTGCTTGTTTTGAGGCTTTGTCTTTATCTATACTTCATCGTCGTGTGAACATTTGTGATTCTTTCGTATTGTGGGTTGCGGGTGTAGTGTGGTGTGGTGGTCGTTATTGTGTGCTGTGGTGTGGTGTGGTGTGGTGTGGTGTGGTGTGGTGTGGTGTGGTGTGGTGCAGTGTGGTGTGGGGTGGTGTGGGGTGGGGTGGGGTGGGGATAGGGTAGTGTGGTGTGGTGGGGTGTGGGTGTGGTGTGGTGTAGTATTGTATGGTATGGTGTGGTGTGATTTGTTGTTTGGGGTGGCTGTCAGTGAGAGACCCCTGTGTGTGTGTGTGTGTGTGTGTGTGTGTGTGTGTGTGTGTGTGTGTGTGTGTGTGTGTGTGTGTGTGTGTGTGTGTTGTGTGTGTGTGTGTTTGTGTGTGTGTGTGAGTGTGTGTGTGTGTGTGTGTGTGTGTGTTTGATTTGATTTGATTTGATTTGATTTATTCTTTTATATCGAGGATAGTGTAATAAGCACTTTTGTGCTTTTTTTCATCTAGTCCCCGTGTGTATGCAGTTTTGTAAATGTCATCTGTTCCCACCGGCACACGATTGCCTACTCTTACCAAAAGCGGAACAGGATTTAACGTGTGCGCAAGGTGTTTTGCATGCGTTCGCACACGGGGCCTCGGTTTAAAGTCTCATCCGAAGGACTTTTGGGAAGAGTGGATTCAGCACTGATGTTAACTCCAGAAGAAAAATCTCCTCGACCGGACTCGAACCCGGGTCGTCGAATTGCCAGCGCAATGTTCTGACCTCTAGGCTATCCGTCCCCCCATATATGTGGCCTGGCCTCTGCCCTGGCTCTGCCAGGAGAAACACAGGTTTGGTCACAGTGACATATATATATATATATATATATATATATATATATATATATATATATATATATATATATATATATATAATATATATATATATATATATATACCTGTGTGATGTGTGTGTGTGTGTGTGTGTGTGTGTGTGTGTGTGTGTGTGTGTGTGTGTGTGTGTGCATGCAGGTGGCTGTCAGCGAGAGGCCCCGGCTGCTGACGGAGGCCAACACCACGCGCAGGGCGGCAGAGTCTGATGCCCAGATCATCCTCAACAAGGCCGCCTCTGATGCCAGGGTGCTGGAAAACAGGTCAGTCAGCACACACACACACACACACACACACACACACACACACACACACACACACACACACACACACACACACACACATACACACATACACACACACCCAGGTATATATAATTATATATATATGATATATATATATGTATATATATA
>CM060316.1:116841342-116856342 GCA_030674155.1 Stramonita haemastoma
ATAGTAATGATGACGATGGTAATATTAGTGATAAAAACAATCATAAATGGATAAAACTGATCAAGTCTTACAGAATGAGAAAGCCTGCCCCCCCCCCCCCCCTAAGAAAAATAAATCAATAAAAAATAAATCGCTGTTTGAAGTTTCACCTCTTTTTTTTATAACCAAGTTTGTTCCATTTCGACTAATTTAAACTGATCATAAAGATGAAATCAAGAATGAACAAAGAAAAAATTGTTAAAACTTCGTTTGAAGAAACGGGTTTTTAAAAAAATCACCATGTTCAAGAGAGGTAATGCAGAAAAATGCAACTTGGAAGCACTGGAGGAAGTTGTGTCCCCTGCCTCGCAATGTTTCTGTGAAACAGTGAATTTTCCTACGGCCCTAATAAGATCAGCTTTCGGATTTATGACGTAATTTACCCCCCCCCCCTCTATAAACAAAAAACGAAACCTTTTCGTTTGTGTCCCCCTCCCCCTTCCTATCCCTCTCTGATTATTCTCTACCCGTGTCTGCCATTTTCTTCTTTGGAATAAATGATGCATGTGTCCTTTTCTTTGAAATCTTCCACACTGCTATTCATGACGCTCTTGTTGTTGCTGCTGTTGTTGCTTGATCATAATGATAAATACATGTGAGGGACATTCTCTTTTTGTTAGAAGTGATTGACTCCATGTGGTTGGGTTGATTGGCTGAGTGTTTGTTGTTGTATCAACTGATGCATACACTCCCTGATAAGAACAAGCACTGGATTAAAAAAAAAAGTACATGGGTGTTTATTCATTATCCTTCACTAGAAAATACAGGTAGAATGTGCTGAATCACATGCATGTCTTTGTTTCTAGTGCTTTATTCCAGAAGTAAAAATAGAAATGGCTAAAACAGCACTAAACAAAAAGAGAGGAAACGGCGGCTCAGTGCACAGACTGAGCCAACAGTCCTCTTCCCATGCTCCTGTATTCCGCGGATAAAAAAGGAATACCTAAAATTAATGGCAGCGGTTTTTTTTTGTATGATCTACCTAGATCTGAAATGGGTACTGGGAGAGGGGAGGTGAGGGGGTGTGTGTTTTCTGCCTGTCTAGTGTGGGTGGGGTTTCTGGTAACTTGCAATGGTGACATTGTCATTATTCGCTCAATATGGTGACAAGCACTTGCAGTGGTGACATTGTCATTATTCGCTCAATATGGTGACAAGCACTTGCAATGGTGACATTGTCGTTATTCGCTCAATATGGTGACAAGCACTTGCAATGGTGACATTGTCATTATTCGCTCAATATGGTGACAAGCACTTGCAATGGAGACATTGTCATTATTTGCTCAATATGGTAACAAACACTTGCAATAGTGACATTGTCATTATTTGCTCAATATGGTAACAAGCACTTGCAATGGTGACATTGTCATTATTCGCTCAATATGGTGACAAGCACTTGCAATGGAGACATTGTCATTATTTGCTCAATATGGAAACAAACACTTGCAATAGTGACATTGTCATTATTTGCTCAATATGGTAACAAGCACTTGCAATGGTGACATTGTCATTATTCGCTCAATATGGTAACAAACACTTGCAATGGTGACATTGTCATTATTTGCTCAATATGGTAACAAACACTTGCAATGGTGACATTGTCATCATTCGCTCAATATGGTCACAAGCACTCTTTTAGGTTCTATAAGAAACAAGTTTTAAAACCCCAACCATCTCTTACTTGACATCTGAGAGGTTCACATAACATCATACACTATAAAAATGTATTTATTTATTGATTTATTCATATCATACACACACGCATGCGCGCGCACGCACGTACGCACACACGCATTTGCGCCCACTTTACTTCAAAATCTATGCGGAACACATTTTGTGATGCGCTGATGTATTTTTGCATCCTTTAGGTAAAACATTATCTTTATCAGATATGGGATAAGTTGTTTTGTTTTTTTAACTTGTCTGAAATTGATCTTTTAGTTTGAACAGTGTTCACAATTTTAGTTATCAAATGTTGGTTTAGAATTTGTCTAAAGTTTTGCTCATCTTTGCTGCAGCGTTACCCTTGATAAGATTTTATTCCCTGGTATCTTTGTGGTTGGCTGGGCTTTTGACAAACATGAATTGAAAACAAATGTCTTATTGTCAAAGAGGAAACACGCACGCACGCACGCACGCACGCATGCACGCACGCACGCACACACGCATGCATGCATGCATACACGCACGCGTGAGAGAGAGAGAGAGAGAGAGAGAGAGAGAGAGAGAGAGAGAGAGAGAGAGAGAGAGAGAGAGAGAGAGAGAGAGAGAGAGAGAGAGAGAGAGAGAGAGAGAGAGTTGATTTGATTTGATTTGATTGATTGATTTGATTTGATTTATTCTTTTATATCGAGCATAATGGAATAAGCACTCTTGTGCTTTTTAACATCCAGTCCCCGTGTGTATGCATTTTTGTAAATGTCATCTGTTCCCACCGGCACACGATGGCCTACTCTTACGAAAAGCTGAACAGGATTTAACGTGTGCTCAAGATGTTCTGCGTGCGTTCGCACACGGGGCCTCGGTTTAAAGTCTCATCCGAAGGACTTTTGGGGAGAGTGGAGTCAGCACTGATGTTAACTCCAGGAGAAAAATCTCCTCGACCGGATTCGACCCGGGTCGTCAAATTGCCAGCGCAATGTTCTGACCACTAGGCTATCCGTCCCCTGAGAGAGAGAGAGAGAGAGAGGAGAGAGAGAGAGAGAGAGAGAGAGAGAGAGAGAGAGAGAGAGAGAGAGAGAGAGAGAGAGAGAGAGAGAGAGAGGAGAGAGAGAGAGAGAGAGAGAGAGAGAGAGAGAGAGAGAGAGAGAGAGAGACAAGGCAAGGCAAGGCAAAATTCTTTTATTCGAGGATAATAGATAAGCACTCGTGTGCTTTTTTACATCCAGTCCCCGCCCTTTTCAGGATAACATCAAGATAAAAGGATAGCCTCAACTAAACAACAATTATAGTGATACAAATACCAAGCGCAAGAAACCATACCAAGTATCAAACAACAGGTAAGAATTAAGACAGAGATACAATATTAAGGTAATGTTATAAAAGGCACTCATTCAGAAACGAAAATAGAAATAAGAATCAATGATAACTCTGATTTGAATATAAAAAAATTAAAATAAAACAAGAAACAACAACAACAAACAAACAAACAAAACAAAACAAAACAGAAAAAAGGCACAATAATTAAAGATCAAATATGAGAACATGGTGACGTTAAATGACTGAAAACATCAATCCACCGCCATATATCATCAAAATAATCCCATAAAACATAAAATTTTGATAAAAGGGAAGAAAGAACAACATCAGGTAAGAAATAAGACAGAGATACAATATTAAAGGTAATGTTATAAAAAGGCACTCATTCAGAAACGAAATATGAAGTGAGAATCAATGATGATTTTGATTTGAATAAGGAAACCAAACAAAAACAAGGCAAAGCAACAAAACAAAACAAACAAAGAAACAAAAGAAAACAAAAGAAAACAAAACAAACACAAAAAAAAACCAAACAAACAAACAAACAAAAAAAACCCACTCAAAACAACAACAACAACAAAAATCAACTACATTCAGCACATGATTATTAAATAGTACAAAGTGTGAATAAAGTATTTCTCAATATAGATGGTAACATGTTTAGACAACAGGTAAGAAAGAGAGAGGAGAGAGAGAGAGAGAGGAGAGAGAGAAGAGAGAGAGAGAGAGAGAGAGAGAGGAGGAGAAGAGAGAGAGAGAGAGAGAGAGAGAGAGAGAGAGAGAGAGAGAAGAGAGAGAGAGAGAGAGAGAGTGAGTACACAGTACATTTTAAGCCAGGTAGTATTGCGTACAATTATCAACTGACCAATAATATCATCACTGAATACTATCTATCTTTCTAGTTATGCACATAAAAAACCCCCAAAAAAACCATATGATAAATGTGATACGAAAAAAAAAAAATCAAAAATATGCTCTTTAAAATCAGTTACAACTACACAATGATAAGATACTTATAAAAAAATTACACACACACACACACACACACACACACACACACACACACACCACACACACACACACACACACACACACACACACACACACAAACACACAGGAAGAGAGAGAAAGGGGAAAAAATTATATATATCCAGCAGGGTGAGGACTGGTTCATTAGTTTTGATGCATCAAGTGGATTAGAAGGTGATTTTGAAGGTCGTCAATGATTGGTGCTGTTTAATTGAATCGGGAAGGGAGTTCCACAGTACAGGGCCTGAGTATAGTAAAACTAGATTTGTATAAGTCTATTCTTGGGTTTTGGGATACTTGGCTTTTCAGTATTTCTGGCATGATTCATTGGGAACTTATCTCTTAAGGATGTGGGGACAGTTCCTGCCATTATCTTAAACATCAGGATGCATTTGTTATATTTTAGTCTTGTTGTAGGGGGAGAATACTTAACTGAGTATAATCCACTTCGAGTAAGGTTGTTTTCTTCAGGAGGATAAGTTTGAGAGCACGTTTATACAGACTTAATAGGGGTTTCATAGTGTTTGCACTGGCAGAATCCCATAGGGTTGAGGCATAGTCTATTGAGGATTGTATATAAGCTTGAAAGAATAATTTCCTTGAGTGGTAGTCAAGGAAGTGTTTAATTTTAGTCAACTGGTATACTCTTTGGGACAAGTATTTGCATAGGTGAGATATGTGGTAGAACCAGCTGAGATTTTCATCAATTGTTACTCCTAGAACTTTGTGATGAGAGGTTTGTTCGATTGCTTCTTTTTTTATATGGATTGGAAACTGTTTATGAGGTAAATTTTGTCGCTTTTGTCTGGTGGTGATAAGCATGCATTTTGTTTTTTGGGGATGAATAGACATGTGGTTCAGTTCTGTCCATTTGACAAGATCATTACGCTTTGTTGTAATATGGTTGCAAGAGAGTCAATGTCATTATGGCTTGTATGTATGGTAGTGTCATCAGCAAATAGTTCACATTTGGATGTAATGTGTAGAGGAAGGTCATTTATGTATAATGAAAAGAGAATTGGTCCTAGTATAGATCCCTGTGGTACTCCATAATGAATGGGTTTAAGATTGGATGTGGATGTAGAGAGAGAGAGAGAGAGGAGAGAGGGGAGAGAGAGGGGAGAGAGAGAGAGAGAGAGAGAGAGAGGGGAAAGAGAGAGAGAGAGAGAGAGAGAGAGAGAGAGAGGAGAGAGAGAGAGACAGACAGACAGACAGACAGACAGACAGACAGACAGACAGACAGACAGGACAGAGATACTAAGGGAGACAGAGAGAGAATACAAATATTTTATTCAGATTTATGCCCTACATGTAATGCCACAGACAATTGTTCTTTACTGAAAAAATGGTCTCAGAATCACATTATTGTATTAAACATTTATTATACTTTAGGTTGTAACAGTATCAAGATATTTCAAAGCTTTGTAAATACATATGCATTGCAAGGTTACACTCTCCTTCAACGCCTGTGGTGCCAACAGCTATGGATTTTCTCAGCCCTCTAAATTAAAGCATAGTTATAAAACTGATGAATTTCACACATCTTCAAGTACCTAAACATGACTACAAAGGGCAAGGACAAACGGGCTGTTGCCGGTTGCATAAAGATCTGATTTTTAGTCGAAAGAAATACCTCTTCTAACAACATAATGTCAGTAAAGAGTCAAGACCCACAAAATAAACCTGAATGAAATCCAGGGAGGCAGAGGGAACTAAACATCCCAGCAGGGAAGAGGGGAGGGGGAGGGGAGGGGGCGTGTCCTCTCTACACCAGTGTGTGGTGCAAAGTCCAGTTTTCTGCGAGGGCCCTACCCACCAGGCCCTTTGTCACAAGCAGTCACACATACGTGTAGCCTTGACTCCAACACTCCTTAGCTAGGCAAAACATGTGTGTGTGTGTGTGTGTGTGTGTGTGTGTGTGTGTGTGTGTGTGTTGTGTGTGTGGTGTGTGTGTGTGTGTTTACATATTGGCAGGGGAACATCTTAACTATCCTGCCACCTTCCTTCTTCAGACCAGTTCAGACCATATTGTGTTTAATCCGATATGCTTTTGAAACACAGACATGACAGAAAGTTAAATTCCATCCTTTCATCCAGAAAATACAGACACCTCGAGTAAGTATGAGCAAAATTTCAGCTTGTAAATTGTACAAACCTTGTATTTTCCTCAGTAAACTGGTCTGTTGGGAAGTCAAGTGCCAGTGGTGTGTGCTCACCACCTACCCTTTATCAGGCACACGCCGCCATGACAGACATGGAAAAGGAAAGCAATACTGGTACAGGAAACATTTCTCTTGATCTTCTAAAGGGAACATGCAACATTTTCTTCACTCATTTAAAAGCAAAACAGAAGAGAGTACATGCTATCAAACAAATGGGCTTCAGTTCACCTTTCATTGGAACAAAACCAAATGGAAAGCTGCTTAAAATATATATTTCAAAACAATGCAATAACATTTGGACCCTGAAGTAATAAAATGGGGGGGGGGGGGGGGGGGGGGGGGGGGGGGCCAAAAGAAGATATTGACTGCATAATTCAAACAAGTCCCCCAGATACCACGCAAAACCACAAGAAATTCACACAATCCAATCCAATCCAATTATGTTGCTTATAGCCCCGCCGACGCACAGGCCATATCAGGGCTATCACCTCGTCATATTTTAAAACTCGTATTAAAAGTGTGCGACTATGTACAGTTTAAAACGAGGTATAGAACCAACTCAACTGTCCTTGCTTGTATCGACGCCCCGGCCGACACAAATTTACACAAAAGGAAAGCTTAAAAACATGACAAAACCCACGACCTTCAGGTTGTCATAAGACAGGATACAGGCAACAAGCTACACACATGCACTTTCCTTCATCTAAAGATGAATATGGGCAATGCTTGGAATGGTTTCATGCAACCAAACCAGTGACAACAGTCCAGATAAAGACCCCCAAAATCAAACCTCCAAAAACAAATATTGAAACATCAAATACCACCGTTGCCTTCTTTGGGATTACTAAAATTCATAAAGGCAGGGGAGTTAATTTGAAAAAAACTTGCCTGATGACTACTAGTGCCTATGGAATTCTGCCGTCCTTGCCGAAATGTCAACGTTTAAATCGCAGAAATGACAATCAAGATGATGCATACATTCCATTTTATGTATTAAAAAACACAAAACAATTAATCAGACATTCATATAAATGTGCATCAGAAAAAATAATCAAACATTCATATAAATGTACCATCGAGATAATTAAATACATTCAATTACATGATAAATCCACAATAAGAATAAAAAAAATTCATATGAATGTACCATCAAGATGATAAAGATATTCAATTATATGACAAATCCACTAAATAAAAAAAGTATTAAAAAAACCATTCATATAAATGTACCTCGCTGACAAGAAGAGTGGCATCAGTTCCCAGGGTTTTTTTTATTGTCGTGGAGAGTCCTTTCATAATCGTGAGATTTTATGCAGGCAACTGCTTTTAATCCCCATGAAGGGAGCAGCATTCTGACTTCAAAGATGCTGTCAAAACCCTGTTGTCAAACATCATTATTATTGTTTGTACTGCTTTTATTTTATTGAGTACATTGTATCCGTTTTTGTTCTGACAAACTGACCATTTTATTCAAACACGCTGGCCTCTTCGGGGCTGTGGTGTCGTCACAAGCCTGGCGCCACGCATATCAAAGATGTTGGTAAAGTGTGTATGCATTCAGTACAGAGCTCTCTTGGTGCCATGGGCTCTGGTACTGTGCGAAAGTTGGGATAGGACGGGACTCAAACCGGTGCTTTTTATCACGTCTTTTCGAAAAAACGCGTCTTATTCTTGGGGGGGTGTATGCGCGTGCTTGCATGTGTGCGCATGCTTGTGTTTGTGTGTGCGTTTTTCTCGTGAGTCTGCGTATGGCGACAGCCCTGCACCTTGCTTTAGTGCATCCTGTTATTGTACGTTGTGTGTGTGTGTGTGTGTGTGTGTGTGTGTGTGTGTGTGTGTGTGTGTGTGTTTGAGAGAGAGAGAGAGAGAGAGAGGGGGGGGAGGGGCTTTATATGCATCAGAACTTGTATCCACACTCCACATTTGTAAACACAGTCATTCATGAATGTAACTCTGAACAAAGACCTGGTCAAGTTTACGTTTTTATTTTCAGACTTCTTTGGCACCGCGTTTCATCAGGTTTTGACACTGTGTTTAAGATAACTAAGTTTCCTTATTATTTTGTTTTCTTTCAGCTGCAAGCAGGCTACCCAACCCTAACTCCAGCTTTTCTTTGGGGGCTGAAGGGGGAGGTAGGCTTTTCCCAATACTCTGACCAGCAGTGACGAGACACTGACCCACCGACTGACTGTTTCTCTGATTCTGAATTCTCTGCCAGCATCTGAACATGTCTCAGACCACAGTGACGTGTTCATTCCAGCATGCTTTTAGAACACTGAAGTGACAACAAGCTTAATTCCAGCTATGTCATCTTTACAACCTGAATAGTACAAACGCCTTGAAGAAATAAGTGCAACATTGCTCTTTAAAAATAGTTTTATACAACTGTAAGTCACAGCAGGTTTCTCTGCGTGAAATTCCCAGAGAGTGCGTCGCCACAAGAGCAGTGCCATTATTTTTCGTTCTTTACCGGGATGCAACTGCATTTGTTTACCGATCAGAGTTGCTGTTTCGTACATCATTTTGCCAGGGACAACTCTTGTTGCCGTGAGGGTTTTGTTTTTTTGCTTCAGCTAAAAGAAAAATGATGTATAACATGGAACCTCAGTTTATCGTATCATCCGAAAGACTAGCGCCCATACCACCACTCATGGTCTAATGGATGAGGGAAAAGTTTGGGACCCAAACGGGGATCAAACCACCAACACGGACTTTTCGACTTTTTGCTTTCTAGGCAGGCGCGTTACCTCTAGACCACTGATCCACTGTAAGTCTTGGAAAGAGGGAGATGCACAAAGCTTGGTATTTTTATCAGGATAAAGTCAGTTGGGTTGTCAAGTGCCACTAGTGTTTGCTCACCACTAATTGAAAGGTATACAATTATCAATATTGTAACTCTGCAATTATGCTATAAATATAATGCAGAAAAAATAAAAGCAATAACATGAAATACAAGAGAAGTGGAAGCAATACTGGATGCAGGAAACATCTTTGCTGGACCTTAAAAAAGAACAGGCAACATTTTCCTCCCTCATTCTGGCGGACAAACTTGGAATTTTCAATAATTATACAGGTGATAGAATTGGGCTGTAATAGTCCAGTCAAATAAGCCCCATATTTGGCCGAACCTTAAACAAACTGCTTCGAAAGCAAACTCAACTGATTCGGTATCGTCAGACATCCACGGATAACATATCAAAAATCTAAAAGAATATATGGTTCAACGAATTAGATATTTCACTTCAAATGAGGTACCCCTCACTGAATTCCTGTGACTAAAAAAATTATGACAAACTACTATTGTGACTATGATTTTGACAAAATAATCATTAGAACAACTATATACAATCACTGACAGGTCATAGATGTTTTTTAAAAACAAAATTAGGCAGGAAATTCATCAATTTTGTACATTTTGGGGACAAAAATAGTTAATATTCTTTGCTGATTTGAACAAAATGCTTATATTTTTCCTATTTGTAAGTGTTTCATACACGATTAATAAAACATGTTTATCATAGAAAGCTAGTATGACCTCTTTTGTAAATAAAAAACCAAGAACAGTTGCAATCAACAAATAATTTAAAAAGATATTGCTTGTTTTCTACCCCTACCCCCTAAATTTTTAGAGACCCCGTATTCTAAGCCGAACTCCTAGTTTTGCCTGTATCCGTGACAGTTGTTTCTGCACAGTGGTGGGACAAATCTATTATATAAACAATAGAAGATTGTTGATTAAGACTACTATTTCTTTGAGATTTGAGTATTGTTTATTATCAATGATATTATAATTATAGAATCTATATGGCGCTAGATCTATATTAAAACAATTTTTTTAAAATTCTTTTATATCGAGGATAATAGAATAAGCAGTCATGTGCTTTTTTACATTCAGTCCCCGTGTGTATGCAGTTTTTGTAAATCGTGTCATCTGTTCCCACAGGAACACAATGGCCTACTCTTACGAAAAGCGGAACAGGATTTAACATGTGCACAAGATGTTCTGCATGCGTTCGCACCTGGGCCTCGGTTTATAGTCTCATCCGAAGGACTTTTGGGGAGAGTGGAGTTAGCACTGATGTCAACTCCAGAGGAAAAATCCCCTCGACCGGGAATCAACCCTGGACGTCAAATTGCGAGCGCAGTGTTCTGACCACTAGGTTATCCCTCCCCCCATCTTGTGAAAACAAATCAAACCCTTGCATTCAACCTATTCTTGAACATAATACCAACCACAAATGGCGCTAACAAATTTTACGCACGTGCGCACATGCGCGAGCGCGTATACGTATGCGACTGTAATACACTTTGGTGAAGTGATGGCGATTTCGGCTGTTGTCGCGTTTTCTTATGGAATTTTCAGAAAAGGAAATTGTGCTGTTGGTACAACCTTGTATCATACTTCAAAAACTAACACTAAGATGGAAGTCACACACTGGCTGAATCATGCTGTGTTAGATTTAGTCTGGTGATGGGATATCATGGTAAACCAGGATCCATGGCATGTAGTATGCAGGAGCTGTGAAGATGGTGTTGAGGGTAGCATCCGTGAGAAAGTATGCTCGAACAGCACGGGAGTAAGACTTCCCACTCATAATAATTATGAGAAATAGCATTTGAGGTGTACACATGTTCATACCCTTTCAGTACATGTCCAGTGGTTCCTAGGAAACTCATCTGAGTGTGGAAGTATCCCAGCTGAAGGACAACAGATCTGATGAAACTGTCAGAGGGATCACTATTTATAATTGCCTGGGCTTCCATGTACAGTGACTGATAGAAAGTTACCACATACATCACTGCAAACTTTTGTACTTGATTGGAGATGAAGATCAAAGTAAAGTAGATGCATGATGTATGAACTCATAGCAGTCATGGGCAGGAAAAACACCTGACTTCCCTGGGTGCACGCCATCATGAGGTGCTTGCATCAACCTATGCCCTGATGGTTGAGAAGACTTCGGGGGCCAAGATATCTTTCAAGGTGTATCAAGATATGCAGTATTATCAACAGCAGCTATGTCCGAAATGCTCTTGAAACACAAAGAACCCAGTGTGTTCCAGTCAGATCTGCAACGAAACGTTGTTGTTTTCTTTTACATTCCTAACATAATGTATCTGGATAATGTAGATATATAAGGTTATTTTCATCATAAGCATTTGCAGTAAACTTGACTTTCACTCTGAAATTTTGCAAAAATAAAATTTTATAATTTACCTTTATCAAGAACTACAACAGGGATTAGCGTAGGCTTGAACTGCAGATTGCACTGTCTCTTTGTAAGTAAGAATTAATGCAGTTCATACCACAAACCACTATTTATTCACTCGCCTCCTTACAGTCTCAGAATTTGTATAATTATGTGACTGTCTCATAACCACACTTACCAAAAAATATACTTCTTGTCACAATAGAATTATTTATGTAAAGTTCAGGCTGATTTATCCAATGAGATTTTGTTAGCAGTACCGTGCCACACATAGTTCTGTCTGCCTGTACACTTGTATAATCATATTTTTACTTGGAGTAATTGTTTTGTTGTTGAGGGGTTGTTTACATGCACAAGATTTAACATACCTTATTTCTCAAGTGCACTGGATTCCCTGTTGTTCATCTTTTTTTCCCTGGATGCCCTCCTGTTCTTTTTTGCTTCCATTCCATGAAAAGAGCCACCCCATCTAAAATGAGCTGAGTTGTGGTCTGCATTGTCTGTTACAAACTGAAGAGTTTTTCCTTCTGTGATTTGGGGAAGGCTCACACATTGGCTGACAGCTGCATTGAGATAGAGTTTCTGTATATTAAGTATGAAGAACAGAATGTAAGTCTGTTCAGTGTGTTCAAGGAAAATCTGGATCCAAATGTTTTGTGCATCTGTACAGCCAAATGAACTTGAAGTGGAGCAGTGTATGCTTTTGGTCTTGTAGCCTACACAAGGCACTGACAAATAGATGTGGTTTTTAGTTCTGTACTTATCCATGAAGACTCAAGGGTAAAAAACTGCACTGTAAATTCTTAGACAGTTGGCTAGAGTCATGTACTCATCTTTGTTGCAACATATGGACATAATGACACCTCATAGTAGTAGCTGCTGTTTTTATCAGGCTAATGGATTGACAGTCACTGTCAGCCTTTGTCTGTTCTTTCTAACTTGAGTAGGGTGGCAGAGACTGCTGTCTTTAGAGTCGTATAAGCTGATTTTCCGTCTGAAGCTGAGATTGCTATACTGTCACCAAAATGTCTAAGCAATTTTCTTCATGTTGATTGCACTATGCGCAGAGCCATTGTTGTCAGATTACTTATAGTGGGTTAGGGTGTCTTCCATCATTCTAACAAGGTCTCAAACAGTGATATGTTCAGCGACATTGTTTTCCAGGTAGGTAACAATATCCTGAAATGCAGCAAAACATGTGTCATCTTTTGGTCTGCTGGCTTTCTCAATTTTTTTTCTTGTTGGTTCATGATCAGTGTCTGAAAATACTTTAGGGATATGTTTTCTGGTCTGGAAATTGCAGACATTGTGGAAAGCACCATCTCTTGCGAAGCAGTCCTGTAAACATTCCAGCTTAGGTGTAACTTTCTTTGGCCATTCACCACTCCTGCTGCTACATGAGTCAGCCACTGTGTATTGAACCTGCTATTGTCCCTGTTATGAGATCTATGCGGTCCTCATGTTCACCTTTACTGACCAATTTTCTCTTTCAGGCAGAACAGACACTGAGTTGCATGACTGAAAGTGGAAACTGCAGTCAGAAGTCTCCCTTTTCAAGTTTTTGTTGTGGAGACTTATCAGCCTGTCCTCTCCATAGACACTGTGCTGTAACATTTCTGTTGTAATAGTCTCCTCGACAGCCAGCATGTACAACATTGCCGATTGAAGCACTGTGGACACCACTTTGTTGACTGCTTGCTGTATTTCCCTAAGATAACTTTTGTGTCCTTACTGCAAAATCCATGATTAAAGATAATGCAGCAGTCTCTATCTGGTATCTGATCAAGAAACAAAACAGACTTAGATGGTTTAAACTATTCTACTTTAATAATAATAATAATAATAATAATAATAATAATAATAATAATAATAATAATAATAATAATAATAATAATAATAATAATAATAATGGTGATAACGAAAACGACGATTTTAATAATAAAATGTTAATTGTTAGTAGCATTATCATTATTATCAATATTGTTGAGTAGAATTAGTGGACGAAGTAGTAGTAGTAGTGACGGTAGTGGTGTAGTAGTAGTAGTAGTAGTAGTAGTAGTAGTAGTAGTAGTAGTAGTAGTAGTAGTAGTACACACACACACACACACACACACACATATATATATATATATATATATATATATATATATATATATATATATATATATATATATATATATATATATATATATATATATAATATATATATATATATATATATAACCATTATATACCAGTATCATCACACAAACACAAGCCAACACCATTTATGGCTCCACACAACTGCTTTTAGTTCATAAACACTCTTCTCCCTCCCCCTTCAACGAAAGAACAGCCCAACGCCAGCTGCCCTGGACGTACCAGTTAGGCTACACCGCTTCACTTATGCTTTCTCTAAACTGCCCCCTCCACCCATCATCGCGTCGTCTGCTAGCAAGCCAGAAGAGAAACGGGAGGGAAATTTCGCAGGCACGCAGGGCGGAATTTGTGCCGGTGCACAAATCCCGCGCAGGTGGTCTGTTTTGCGTCCCCGACATAAAAACCCCATTTTTCTAAAAAATTTTTGTTAATTACGTAAAGATTTAACCATCTACAGTTTTAGATTTTTGTGTGCATGAACAAAATGGCCAAATGAACCGATTCCTGCACTTATATATTTCGAAGCAGTTAGTTTGAGGTCAAATTTTAATTTGACTGGACTATAAATAGTTTATCCACACCTTCTCCAGTTGGGATTCAAGAACACGCTTATCTGGATTCGGAAAAAAGAATATTTTAACGTTAAAGCAAACAATTTAACATGCTACTGGCAAAGGGGGTTCTACTTCATCCTTTCATGGAAATAGATACTGAAAAGCAGCCCCAACCCCAATATGTTTTAAAGGAATATACACATAATTTTGACTCTGCAATAATAGGAAATAGGGTGGGGAAGGGACAGCACACAAAGTCAAGGGCATCAACTGCGTAGCTCAAGTCTACCTGACACCACAAAACCACTGTATAATAATTTCACATAAAATGGATAGGTTAGGGATATGCTTTAAGCCATGTCCTTCAGGAAAAAAAACTCATACAGGCAACAAGCTACACACATACTATCCTCCATTCGAAGGTGAACGATGTGAGCATTGTTTGGAGTGGTTACATGCAAGTAAACCAGTCACACAATTACCCAGATAAAGTGGAGACATTTTAACCCTCCGAAAGGAATAGTGAAAGATCAAATACCAGCAAAAATTACTAAACATATTTTATATCAAAAGGAAAAAAAACATTGTACGTTGCTTCACTCTGTGTTCAGTATTTCAAATTGAATACATAAAAATGCATACATAAATCATCTTTTGGTAATAAAACCCAAGATAACTATACATGAATAACGTTTCAATACAAACAAAAGATATGACCAACGGGGAAAAGAAAAATGGAAAAGCCAAACACTTTCAATACAAAACTAGGGGTCCATAAGCATTCCTTGACGAAACACTCGTTTTTCCTGCTTGAACAAATAATTCAAAGGAAAATCTAAAGAAAAAAACACTACAGCTAACTGTTTCGTAGAACTACTCGCAACAAGT
>CM060316.1:116866158-116878658 GCA_030674155.1 Stramonita haemastoma
TGAGAGAGAGAGAGATGAGAAGAGAGAGGGGAGAGAGAGAGAGAGAGAGAGAGAGAGAGAGGGGGGGAGACGAGGAGGGGGGGAGAGAAGAGAGAGAGAGAGGGGGGGGAAGAGAGAGAGAGAGAGAGATGAGAGAGAGAGAGGAGAGAGAGAGGGGAAGAGAGAGAGAGAGAGAGAGAGGAGAGAGATTATTTTTTTTATTTTATTTATTCTTTTATATCGAGGATAACAGAATAAGCAATCATGTGCTTTTTTTCATCCGGTCCCCGTGTGTATGCAGTTTTGTAAATATTGTCATCTGTTCCCACCGGCACACGATGGCCTACTCTTACGAAAAGCGGAACAGGATTTAACGTGTGCGCAAGATGTTCTGCGTGCGTTCGCACACGGGGCCTCGGTTTAAAGTCTCATCCGAAGGACTTTTGGGGAGAGTGGTGTCAGCACTGATGTTAACTCCAGGAAGAAAATTTCCTCGACCGGACTCGAACCCGGGTCTTCAAATTGCCAGCGCAATGTTTGACCACTAGGCTATCCGCCCCTATCGAGAGGAGGAGAGAGAGAGAGAGGAGAGAGAGAGAGAGAGAGAGCGAGAGAGAGAGAGAAGGTGAGAGAGAGAGAGAGAGAGAGGGAGAGAGAGAGGAGAGAGACAGGCAGGCAGGCAGGCAGGCAGGAAGGCAGGGAGACAGACAGACAGACAGACAGACGGGACACAAATACGCAAGAACAACGAAGGAAAAAGAGAAAGAAAGAAAAAAGACATAAAATGAACGAGGAAAAAGCAAGCAAGGAAAGAGGCCAAAATAAAGATCCAAAAAGGATTTTTTGAAGGAAAAAGATAACGAAAGACGAAAGCAGACAGAAAAAAAGAAACAGAAAAGGAAAAGGATTGGAAAAAAAGGAACAGAAAAAGCAATACCTACATAAAAATACAACAAAAAGTACACAAACACTGATGTGACTAGTCATCCATCTTCAAAGTCGGAATGTGGCTACCTTCATGGTGGGCAAAAGACAGTGGCATACGCAAAAAACCTCACCGCTGGTGAACCTCAGAGCTCTAGCTGAGGACCAGAAGACTACAGTCAAGTAAGTCTGCATCCTGACACTAATGATGATTACAAGAGGGGGAACATATGGAAACACTTCCCCATTATCATCATCATCTCTACCACTGTGTGTGGTTCTGAGATTTTTTTTTAACTTCAAGGATTATGGAATAAGCACTTGCGTGCTTTTTTTTTTCAAACATCCAGTCTCTGTATGTTTGCAGCTTTGTAAAACTTTGCCACCCATTCCTACTGGCAACAAAACAGCCTACTATTCCGAAAAGCAGAACAGCAGAAATAAAACCTGTGAGCAAGATGGTCTGGGTATGCTTGCACACAGGGTGTGCTTTTATCAGTCTCCTCTGAAGGATTCAAATTCTGCAAAGCTGCCTAGGTTTCAAAACTTGCTAATATTCAACTGAAACAAAAGCCACGAAAAATAAAGTCAGCACCATTAATAGCACAACCACAAAAATACTAACCTGTAGGCTCAGGTCAAAATGGTGGAGCAGCGACAATGCACACACACTCTTCTGCAGTGGTCGCCCTCAGTTTGTCGAATGTTGGATGAAAGTGGAGGGCTTAGACTACAGGGAAACTCAGTTCCTACCACCTTCCCCCCCCCTCCCCTCTAGGGGTGAACACGGTCATTTGGCGCGTGCTTCACGAATGAGCTACAGCATTGACAGCAATATAATGTTACCATAGGAAAGTCAACTCTCTCTCTCTCTCTCTCTCTCTCTCTCTCTCTCTCTCTCTCTCTCTCTCTCTCTCTCTCTTCTCTCTCTCTCTCTCTTCTCTCTGTCTGTCTGTCTGTCTGTCTGTCTGTCTGTCTGTCTGTCTGTCTGTCTGTCTGTCTGTCTCTCTCTCTCTCTCTCTCTCTCTCTCTCTCTCTCCCTCTCTCTCTCTCTCTCCTCTCTCTCTCTCTCTCTCTCTCTCTCTCTTCTCTCTCTCTCTCTCTCTCTCTCTCTCTCTCTCTCTCTCGCACAAGCGAGCTTATTCCATTATCCTTGATATAAAAGAATAAATCAAATCAAATCAATCTCTCTTTCTCCCTGTATAGAATATTATGCAATCTTTCAATTATTCAGTCAATCAATCAACCACTCTCTCTCAGTATAAAACCTTCCATTTATCCTCTCTCTCTCTCTCCTCTTCTCTCTCATCTCAATCTCTCTTTCTCATCCCCTCTCTCTCTCTCTCTCTCTCTCTCTCTCTCTCTCTCTCTCTCTCTCTCTCTCTCTCTCTCTCTCTCTCTCTCTCCTCCCCCCCCTTCTCTCTCTGTATAGATTATTATTCCATCATTCAATCATTTAATTAAACCAATCAATCACTCTCAGTATAAATATTGTCATTCAATCCCCCCCCCCTCTCTCTCTCTCTCTCTCTCTCTCTCTCTCTCTCTCTCTCTCTCTCTCTCTCTATCTCTCTCTCTCCTCTCTCTCTCTCTCTCTCTCTCTCTCTCTCTCTCTCTCTCTCCTTCTCTTCTCTCTCTCTCTCTATCTATTCTATCTATCTATCTATCTATCTATCTATCTGTCTGTCTGTCTGTCTGTCTGTCTTCTATCTATCTATCTATCTATCTATCTATCTATCTATTTATCCCTTAGTCTGGCAACCCTGGGGGCACCCCTGAAGACTTGATAACCAGTTCTTTCCATTCCTCTCTGTGTTCTGCCTTTCTCAAAATATTTGTGAGTTCTAGGCCTGTCCATTCGCTGACGCACGCACGCACGCACACACACACACACCACACACACACACACACACACAACACAACACACATGCACGCTGGCACGCAGGCAGGCACACACACACACACACACACACACACACACACACACACACACACACACACACACACACACACACACACACACACACATGAGGGACGGGATAGCCTAGTGATCAGAACATTGCGCTGGTAATTTGACAACCCAGGTTCGATTCCCGGTCGAGGGAATTTTTCCTCTTGAGTTAACATCAGTGCAGACTCCACTCTCTCCAGAAGTTTTTCGGATGAGACTATAAACCGAGGCCCGTGTGCGAACGCACGCAGAACATCTTGCGGACACGTTAAATCCTGTTCCGCTTTTCGTAAGAGTAGGCCATCGTGTGCCGGTGGGAACAGATGACACGATTTACAAAAACTGCATGCACACGGGGACTGGATGTAAAAAAGCACATGAGTGTTTATTCCATTGTCCTCAATATCTTGAATAAAGTAAATAAAAATAAATTAAATAAAACACACACAAGCCGAAAAGAAAAACATTCAAGGCGACTTTCAGTTAAAGGGAGGTAACAACTTACAGCAGTACTACATCTAAGTTTCCTAGTAGTTTCCCATGTGTTAAACCCAGCGACGTTGAAAGTTGACCTGGGTCCATGAAGTCCTGGGTTTGAATCTCGGCGGTGTCTGGCCAATTCAGGGTGGGGATTTTTTACAATCTCACAGGTCAACCTCAAGTCCAGACCTGCCAGTGCTTTAATTCCATTGTGTATATACATGATATGCAGAAGATTACAATTACGCGTGCTAAAGATCCAGAAATCATATCAACACTTAGTGGGTTCTGGAAACACGGACATACCCAGCATACATACGAAGTCGAAATGCGGCTACCTTCAAGGTGGGAAAAACTGGTCACATCCAAAAAATCTCACCACAGGTGAATTTGGAGCTTAAGCTGAGGACCTCCACTCCCCACCCCCAGCCCCCAAAAGGACAGAAACAAAAGACAGACACCTGTATTTTGAGTTAGTTAAGTAGATCGAGCAGCCCTGAGGAAAAAATTGGGGAGTTAGAGTCCCATGGCGGCTCTGGGCTGTGTATGGCAACGTTCTGGTGGCTCCTGCGACGGCACTGGAACCATTCGTATCGGTCGTTCTTCCCAATGGATCATTCCAGTGGCGTGGAGAAGGGGGGTGGGGTTCTGCTGCATGGGTAACAGCTTGCCCTCCATACATACTTACCCATGCTTTGCGCTCTAAAGACTAGAGCAACACTCTTAAAAATGGCACCTTTGGAGTGGATGAAGCTTGACTGTGTGGTCCCCGTCTTCCCTTTGAGCCCACAGCAAACTCATTCTGGGTAGGAGTCAGCTGCATGAAATAGAATAAAACAGAATAAATCTCAGCAAGGTGTCAGTATCCATCAGCTAATCCACAAGAAAACATCCCAGTCATCTGGTACTGCACAGTCATGCTTCCTCAGGCTCAGGGATGTTCGTAATATCCATGCCCTCACATGTACTTGAACATTTATTCATATTGAAAAATATTCATTCAGAACAGTATTTATCTTTAGTTTATCATCATTCTTAATGAGAGGACTTTCCATAGACAAGCCTTGACTTTCAAGGATTTACAAGGAGGAAATCATCACAGGTTGTTGCCTTGCTCATTTTCCAAAATAAATTCAAGGTCTTGGATCGAATATTCCTTCTTGAAATCCAAAAATCTCATATATGGAATTTCATTAAAAGGGAAGAAAAAACACCCAAGATGTAAATACACACACACACATACACACACACACCCCCCACAGACACATACCACAGACACACAAATCCAAAGCCTGTCAGGGTCTAATATCGTATCACCACATCAACAGATCAGTACTGCTAGATAATCTCCATTTATATTTACTACTGTATAAACGTGTAACTTTTACAATGACAACAAAAACATTTATATTTATTCATATATTATACCACTTTATGTCAGCAGATTTCTCTGCGTAAAATTCAGGCTGCTCTCCCCGGGGAGAGCGCGTCGCCACAAGTGCAGCGCCTACCCATTATATATTTTTTTCCTCAGGGATGGTGTCTAAACACACCTGTGTGCATGCTGTTTTTTTATAATAATTTTGTCATCCGCTCCTACCGGCACACGATGGCCTGCTCTTCCGAAAGGCGGAACGGGGTTTTAACGTGTGCGCAAGATGTTCTGCGTGCGTTCGCACACGGGGCCTCGGTTTCTATTGTCATCCGAATGACTTTGACATTCAGTTCGATTTTTTCGTCAAACTGGGAAGAAAGAGCGAGGCTGGGTACGAACCCAGAAACTCACGGTTTACATATTGGCAGGTGAACGTCTTAACCATCCTGCCACCTTCCATCTGTGGCACCTCCATCTCCCCTCCCTACACACACATACTACATGCAACAGTATATTGATTTCTGTTTCAACAATAAACCCCATTAGAGATATTCAAATGAAACAGAAAAGGATGAAGCATAAAGCAGAGATAAACCAATTTTACAAGTCATAAAATAAGTACGCAATAAAAAAAGTTTTATATGTGTTTTAAATCGATCTTTGCTTTTGATAACTTTTAAATGATTGAACACATTTTTCCACAATCACTTCCTGAATACAAGAACCTCCAATTGTACAGGCTATTTCCGGGTCTTGGAAATATTAACAAGTGGTTATGTCTATGCTTGTTAATTTCGAAAGCTTTGATTATCTTGGATGTGCATTAACTGTTAAAAGAAACCAGGCTTTGATCTGCGTTTAAGAGAATTAGCTTTATACCTTTGTATCCTAAAGTGTTCATTTGCACCATGGGTTTTCAGATAGTTTCTTAAGTTTAGCTCAGATTCAATGTATTTTCCAGCTTTCGTTCCGACAAACATTGCTGTATCCAAGCCAGGCTGCCCTCTTCTCGGGGCGTGGTGTCGCCACAAGTCCGGTGCCACGAATATCAATAATGCTAGTAAAGTGTGCACCCGTACAGTACAGTACGCTCTTGGTGCCGTGGGCTTTCTTACTGTGCAAAAGTTGTAGGAAGGGACTCAAACCGGCCCTTCATCACATCTTTTTATCGAAAAAAACACCCTTATTCTTAGGTGTGTAGCGGCGGGGGAGGGAGGGGGGGGGGGGGGGGGGTATGGGCGTGTGCTTGCTTTGCGCGCACTCGTGTTTTGTGCGTGTGTTTTGTTTCTGTGTGGGCATGTGGCGGCGGCCCTGGACTTTGCTGTGGTGCATCATATTCCTGATTATCATCATTTTTATTATGTGTACTTTGCTGTGGTGCATCATATTCCTGATTACATCATTTTTATTATGTGTACTTTGCTGTGGTGCATCATATTTCTATTTATTAGCATTCTATTATGTGTACTTTGCTGTGGTGCATCATATTTCTATTTATTATCATTTGTATTATATGTACTTTGCTGTGGTGCATCATATTTCTATTTCTTATCATTTTTATTATATGTGCTTTGCTGTGGTCATCATATTTCTATTTATTATCATTTTTATTATAAATATGTACTTTGCTGTGGTGCATCATATTTCTATTTATTATCATTTTTATTATGTGTACTTTGCTGTGGTGCATCATATTTCTATTTATTATCATTTGTATTATATGTACTTTGCTGTGGTGCATCATATTTCTATTTATTATCATTTTTATTATATGTACTGCAACGTTTTATTGCCCACATTGTACCAGCTTTTGTTCCAACACACGTGCTATATTCAAACCACGCTGCCCTCTTTGGGGCTTTGGTCTCGCCAGAAAACTGGCGCCACGCATATCTATGATGCTAGTAAAGTGTGTATGGATCCAGAACAGCATTCTTATGGTGCTGTGGGCTCTGTTACTGTGCATAAGTCAGGATAGGACGGTACTCAAACCGGCCTATGTCATATCTTTTCGAAATGCATCATTTTCTTTGGGTGTGTGTATGCATGCGGGCATGATTGCCCGCGCTTGTGTTTGGTTAGACATGTTGTGTTGTGTGTGAATGTGGTGGCGGCCCTGCGCTTTGCTGTGGTGCATCATTTTTTGCATGTAGAAGAAAAATTGTACTTGTATGCACTGACATATTACAAATGTGATAACATTGCTTTAAAAAGAAAGAGAAGGAGCAAAAATAGGAAACTGTTTCAGATCTGAACGAGTACAGAAAACAGGGGGTATTTTGTAGATCAGGTTCTTAGAAAATCTTTCTATGTTGAAAACCAAACCATTCCCAAACTAAGAGAAATAACATTAAAAGCATTTTCTAGTCCTGAAGGTTACATCCCTTACGCAACCTCTAGGGTAAGTGAAAATCTCAACTTCAGTTGTACTCGTCATAGAGGATGTTTGCATTATATGACAAAAAGGGGTTCTTGATATTCCGTCACTAATGTTTCAAGGGTCACTGATTTATATCAAATACTACCACTTTAGCTTTAAGTCACTGCAGATTTCTCTGCGTGAAATTCGGGCTGCTTTCCCCAGGGACAGCGCGTTGCCAGAGGAGCAGCGCCACCCCCATTTTGTTTTTTTTCCTGTCTGCAAGTGTATAATTCTCTCTCTCTCTCATTCAGAGAAAAAAAAGTAAATAAAACATTAAATGTATGTTGAGTTCATTCCCAGTAGAGTTAACCATTTTAGGCCTGCATGAGGTAACCTTCTATCAAGCAAACAAACGCATTCTCAAAGCATTATTGGTTATACTTGACTTGATTAGAGCGGTAATGGAGCTGTCTGATTTGTAGAGAGTAGGCCTACCATCAACCTGACACTATGCTCTAAAATATTTTTAGGCCTATAGTTTTATCTTATGCAGCAGCAGCACATAATAATAATAATAATAATAATAATAATAATAATAATAATGATAATAATATAATAATAATATAATAATAATATATAATATATAATATAATATAATAATAATATAGAATTTATGTAGCACTTTCTCTTGCAAAAACAAATCAAAGCCCTTGCATTCGACCTATACATCACACAAGCAATCAATCAAAATTAATAGTTCTAGAAAAAAGCCAATTCAATTGCCACACATGCATAAGGGAAATATTTGAAATATAAATTATCTTTTGGTCTCCCAGTAGGAGGTGTGCAAAGCATACACATGTATACTACCCCTCACGCTAGCCTCACTTTTCGCAAAATGTGTGTAACAATAATCTATTGGCTGCGCTGTTAAGATCTACAACTTGCAACAATAACGCCAAAAAGTTTAAGAGGGCAAAATCAGGAAAAAACTATAGGCAGTATATAGTCTTTTTCTTTTTGGCACGCAACGACACATTTCACTCAAAAGTACGACGTTTTACAATTGTCTCCCCCTGATAAAGAAAACTGTTGCCTTCTTTGGGGTGACTAAAATTCATAAAAGCTCACTCTGTCATGGAGTTAATTTACGCGCATGCACACAGCTTTTAAATTCTCTCCCATGGTTGAAGAACACCGTTGCCTTCTTTGGGGTTACTAAAATTCATAAAGGCAGGGGAGTTAATTTGAGAAACTTTCCTGATGACTACTAGTCCCTGTGGAATTCTGCCGTCCTTGCCGCAATGTCACCGTTTAAATCACTGAAAAGACCATCGAGATGATGAATACATTCCATTATAATTATGATAACCCACAATACAAATTAATCGAACATTTATATAAATGTACCATCGAAATTATGAATACATTCCATTCTATGATAACCCACAATACAAATGAATCGAACATTTATATAAATGTACCATCGAGATGATGAATACATTCCATTGTATGACAAATCCACTATGAAAAAAATTAATAAACATTCATATAAATGTACCATCGAGATGATGAGTACATTCCATTGTATCATATATCCACTAAAATAAAAACAATGACGAACATTCATATAAATGTACCTAGCTGACAAGAAGAGTGGCTTCAGTTGCCAGGTTTTTTTTTTTGTCGTGGAGAGTCCTTTCATAATTGTGAGATTTTATGCAGGCAACTGCTTTTAATCCCCATGAAGATAGCCACATTCCGACTTCAAATATGCTGTCAAAACACTATTGTCAAACATCATTATTGTTATATGTACTGCTACATTTCATTGCGTACACTGTACTCGTTTTCGTTCCGACAAACTGACTACATTCAAACCACGCTGGCCTCTTCGGGGCTGTGGTGTCGCCACAAGCCTGGCGCCACGCATATCAAAGATGTTGATAAAGTGTGTATGCATTCAGTACAACTCTCTCTTGGCTCTGTTACTGTGCGAAAGTTGGGATAGGACGGGACTCAAACCGGTGCTTTTTATCACGTGCTTTTCGAAAAACGCGTCTTATTCCTGGGGGTGTGTATGCGCGCGCTTGCATGTGTGCGCGTGCTCGTGTTTGTGTGTGTGTTTTCTTGTGTGTCTGCGTGTGGCGGCAGCCCTGCACCTTGCTCTAGTGCATCATGTTATTGTATGTTACGAGAGAGAGAGAGAGAGAGAGAGAGAGAGAGAGAGAGAGGAGAGAGAGGAGAGAGAGAGAGAGAGAGAGAGAGAGAGAGAGGAGAGAGAGAGAGAGAGAGAGAGAGAGAGAGAGGGGGGGGGGTTATAATTATATGCATCAAATCTTGTATTCACACTCCATATTTGTAAACACAATCATTCATGAATGTAACTCTGAACAAAGACCTGGTCAAGTTTCAGTTTTTATTTTCATACTTCTTTCGCACCACGTTTCATCAGGTTTTGACACTGTGTTTAAGATAACTAAGCTTCCTTATCATTTTGCGAGCCGGCTACCCAACCCTAACTCCAGCTTTTCTTTTGGGGCTGAAGGGGGAGGTAGGCTTACCCAATGCTCTGACCAGCAGACCACCATCTGACTTTTGTCCGATTTTGAAATATCATACCAATGTTTGAAAATGTCTCAGACCACACTAACGTGTTCATCCCTATGCTTCTTAATTTTGAAAGCTTTGATTATCTTGGATGTGCATCAACTGTTAAAAGAAAGTAGGCTTTGATCTGCGTTTAAGAGAATTAGCGTTATACCTTTGTATGCTAAATTATTCATTTGTACTGCGGGTTTTCAGATATTTTTTTAAGTTTAGCTCAGATTCAATGTCTTTTGTTATCCAAGGTTTTTTTTTTCTTTCAGTCTTTTTCTTATAAAGGGATCATGATTGTATATTTGCTGTACTACATATAGTGTATTGATTAAATGTAATGTGTATGTATGTGTGTGTGTGTGTGTGTGGTGTGTGTGTGTGTGCGCGTGCGTGTTGTGTGTGTTTGTGTTGTGTGTGTGTGTGTGTGTGTGGGCGCACGTGCACATGTTGGAACCTTATTAAGATCTCTCAGTGACCTCATTTAGTAAGATCTATCAGCGTGGCTACTACAGCAGCACAGGTTTGTTTTGAAAGTCAAATAGAGCGGGGAAGAACATGGCGGCCTAGGTTTCTACTGAAACAAGGTGCTGCCTTGCTGTGATTGGTGGCTGAAATTAGGACTGACTACAGGAGTTTCTGCCTTACTGTGATTGGTGGCTGAATTTAGGACTGACAACAGGAGTTTCTGCCTTGCTGTGATTGGTGGCTGAATTTAGGACGCTGACAACAGGAGTTTCTGCCTTGCTGTGATTGGTGGCTGAATTTAGGACTGACAACAGGAGTTTCTGCCTTGCTGTGTTGGTGGCTGAATTTAGGACTGACAACAGGAGTTTCTGCCTTGCTGTGATTGGTGGCTGAATTTAGGACTGACTACAGGAGTTTCTGCCTTGCTGTGGTTGGTGGCTGAATTTAGGACTGACAACAGGAGTTTCTGCCGTGTGCCTTATTGGTGTGAATTAGACTGAAACAGGAGTTCTGCCTTGCTTGTGGTTGTGTCATGAATTAGGACGCCTTACTACAGATTTTGCGTGGTATGTGGCTGAAATTAGGACGCTGATACAGGAGTTCTGCGCTTGGCTGTGATTGGTGGCTGAAATCAGTAGTGATACAGCAGTACTACCTTTCTGTATGTGGCTGAAATTAGGACGCTGACTACAGGAGTTTCTGCCTTGCTGTGATTGGTGGCTGAATTTAGGACTGACAACAGGAGTTTCTGCCTTGCTGTGATTGGTGGCTGAATTTAGGACTGACAACAGGAGTTTCTGCCTTGCTGTGATTGGTGGCTGAAATTAGGACTGACAACAGGAGTTTCTGCCTTGCTGTGATTGGTGGCTGAAATTAGGACTGACAACAGGAGTTTCTGCCCTTGCTGTGATTGGTGGCTGAAATTAGGACTGACAACAGGAGTTTGGAGTGTGACCCCATTCCGTGAAAGAGAAGCGGGAGGCAGTTTGGTTAGTGTCAGATAACGTCCCTTTACATTGAGGGATATCAGATGGACATATCCCCCTGTGGGGATAAAGGGGGGAGGGAGGGGGTCAGTATAGACAGCATCACACCTTTCTGTAGTCTGTCTCATGAATGTATGTTCCAATGTATGTATATATTATGTTTGCTGAATAAATGACGTGTGTGCATTTGCTAGATGTCTGCCTACAGTGTGTGTGTGTGTGTGTGTGTGTGTGTGTGTGTGTGTGTGTGTGTGTGTGTGTGTGTGTGTGTGTGTGTGTGTGTGTGTGTTTGAAGGGCAAGGCTGAACACACACACAAAAAATGTAAATACACACAGACGAAAAATTACTGTCTAATGAACTGCAAGAATATTAAATTCAGACCAATTCCCAGGCAGCAACCTCACACGTTCAATACAGGTGTGTTACAAACACTTCACTCCAACACCAATATTCACTCCACACAACCACTCCACTCAATGTTTTGTGTGACAGAGACGATATGGAGTGGCTTGATGTTGTTGTGAGATTGGAGCGTGGAGTGATATGAAGTGTGGAGTTGGTGTGGTGTGTGTGGTGTGGTGGTGTGGGTGATATGGAGTGGTGTGGAGTGGATATGGAGTGGGTGGGTGGTGTGGGTGGGTGTGTGGAGTGTGAGTGTGTGGTGTGATGGTGGTGGAGTGTGGTGGTGATGGAGTGGTGGTGGAGTGGAGTGGAGTGGGTGGAGTGGTGTGGAGTGAATGGAGTGGTGTGGAGTGGTGTGGAGTGGAGTGGAGTGAGTGAGTGGTGTGGTGTGGTGTGGTGTGGTGTGGTGTGGTGTGGAGTGGGTGAGTGTGGAGTGGTGTGGTGTGGTGTGGAGTGGATGGAGTGATATGGAGTGGGTGTGGAGTGGAGTGGAGTGGTGTGGTGTGGTGTGGTGTGGTGTAGGTGTGGTGTGTTGTGGTTGGTGTGGTGGTGGTGTGGGTGTGGTGTGGTGGGGTGTGGTGTGGTGTGGTGTGGTGTGGTGTGGTGTGGTGTGGTGTTGTGGTGTGGTGTGGTGTGGTGTGGAGTGGAGTGGAGTGGAGTAGAGTGATATGGAGTCGTGTGGAATGAAGTGGAGACATGTCTTGAGTGTTGGCAGTTCCACCTTGTTGTAGGGGCCATGTCTTACACGTTGGCCATTCAGTGTTGCTGCCCTTGAGAAACCTGTTACGTTGTATCATACTGTACAATAATCAGTGTACTGTGTTGTGGCATGTTAGTGTTTTGTTGTGTTGTGTTGTATTGTATTTTTGTGTTGTATTCCATTTTTGTATTGTTTTTTGTTTCTTTCTTTTCTTTGCTTTGGGGTTTGTTTGGCACGAACCTTGTCTTTTGGTTTATGATAGCGTCAGATTTC
>CM060316.1:116888658-116891158 GCA_030674155.1 Stramonita haemastoma
AAATTGTTCTTGGACAAATTATGTGATGATGACTTACTTTGATGGGGAAACAGTATACTCTTGCAACCAGAAAACGGTACAAATAATGAGTGGTGCTGCACTTGTGGCGGATGATCTCTCTGTGTGCATTAAAAAAAATGTTACCTGTTCCTACCAGCACAAAATGGCTCACTCTTCTACAAGGCGGAACAGGTTTTTTTTAATGTGTGCAAGATGTTTTGTGTGCGTTGGCACACGGGGCATGGGCCTTTAGCTTCATCCAAAGGACTTTTGGGGTGTTGGGGGTGGAATCAGTACTAACTTAACTCCAGGGCAAAAGTTCCCAAAAGGGGTGCCTCTGTGGAGGGGTGATCCAAGCCCTCAGATTGATGCTCAATGTTCTAACCACTAGACTATCCCCTTCCTCCCCCCACCCCAACAATTGGAAATGATTCCAAAAGATCTCCACATGGCTAACTTTCCCGACAGTTTCTCACCTGAAGAGACACAGATGAATCCTGTCTGACAATCCTTGACGTGAAAACACCACCATGTTGATGACGTTGGTGATGACGCCACAGGTCACGAGGACAGGAAATATCCCGGCATACACCACAGAGTCCACCATGTGTGCAGTGAAAGGACTGAGGGCATTGTGGGGATTGTCACAAGGTATGAATATCGGGACATAGGGGGATGAAGAGCGCTCCGTGAGGTTCTTGTCGTCATTGACATCAACTAGGGCGTTTTTAAACCCACCGGTTTGTAGCGTTGTTGGTGGGGATGTCATCACCTTTGTAATGTCAAGCATCATCATGTCAAGTGCATTAGACATCCCCATAGACATTGTCTGGGTAATATTTTGAGATGGTTATGCAGTTTTGTTGTTTTTCATGAACAGCATTTTTTTTTAAATTGTCAAATATCCATCAGAGGTGAATTTCTGATCTCATACATGCGTGTGCGCACATACAATCATAAATCAAAAAACTATGAAAGCACACGCGCATACACGAATGTAGGGATCATAGCAGTCTTTTTTCAGAAACCAACGCTTTGCTTTGTTTGTCTTGTTTGTTTGTTCGTGTGTTTCTTTGCTTTTTTACATGCAGATGGTATTCGTCATCTGTGCCTGAATTCATGCGCGAAAAACTGTGTGTGTGTGTGTGTGTGTGTGTGTGTGTGTTGTGTGTGTGTGTGTGTGTGTGTGTGTGCGTGCGTACTTGCGTGTGTGTGTGCGTGTGCATGTGTGCGCGCGTACTTGCGTGTGTGTGTGCGCGCGTGTGCATGTGTGCGTGCGTACTTGCGTGTGTGTGTGCGTGTGCATCTGTGCATGCGTACGTGTGTGTGTGTGTGTGTGTGTGTGTGTGTGTGTGTGTGTGTGTGTGTGTGTTTGATAGATACACAGATGCCCTTTACGGTCTTCAAACAAGAAAACATGGTAATGAGGCTGCACAGCAGCTAGGGACGGCTGTTAGGGATGACATCTCAAAAGCCATACACAGTGCCCGAGTCTAAAACTCTGCCATATAAAAATAGCTTTATTCCTCCCAACTCAAGTATGCTGCTTAATAAGTGCATGACAATCAGTCTGGAACTGACCCATAGTAAGACAGTGAGCCAGAGAGAGAGAGAGAGAGAGAGAGAGAGAGAGAGAGAGAGAGAGAGAGAGAGAGAGAGAGAGAGAGAGAGAGAACACTGAACGCTGAAATGATTTAATGTACATTGGCCTTGGACCACAATACATTTGTTGGGCTTGGGGTTCGGCAATGGATTCATTCATATTATTAGCAATGCAAATGCATAAACAAGTAACTATTATCAACGATTAAAGAGAAAAAAAGAAAAAAAAACACAATTATTCCATTTCATGATTGAAACCTGAAATCAACCATGATACAGCTACAAAAGAACAAAAATGATGTGTAATAAAACATGCATATTAAGTATATATATGATCGTAACAGCTAGTCAAGAAAGCATTTGGGTCAACAATATTTTCCTTTTGTTAATAGAATGAAAAATATATCTAGACAAACTGTGCCTGTACTCGTTATTTGCTGCTTTGAGCAGATCTGGTAATGGCACATTGACGCACTTGCTTAAGAACTTTTCCCTCAAGTCTGTGTACATGCAACATTCCATAAGAAAGTGGGCTTCATTTTCAACTATTGTTTTACAAAAAGGACACATTTTTTCTTGAGCATTTTCATTATACCTGTATATTATTAAGAGGTAGTTGCTTGTGTAATTGCTACTCGAAAGCAGTAGACATCAATAGAGTTTATATATTGCTCTTTTTCAAAAATACTTTTAAACGATCTGTAATTGTCATACCGAGAGAGAGAGAGAGAGAGAGAGAGAGAGAGGAGAGAGAGAGAGAGAAGAGAGAGAGAGAGAGAGAGAGAGAGAGAGGGAGAGAGAGAGAGAGGAGAGAGGCATGGCTAAAAAATCTTTTATTCGAGGATTATAGATAATCACTCGTGTGCTTTTTTACATCCAGTCCCCGCCCTTTTCAGGG
>CM060316.1:116896158-116901158 GCA_030674155.1 Stramonita haemastoma
CAGTCTTTTGTAGCACTTGACTGATTGAACACAACCAATGTATTCCAGAAAATTAATTTTGATTCCCGTTTTGTATACAAAAGACTGATGACTTAAGAACTCGCCTTCTTCATCTACTAAATGCTTTACTAGAAATACACCGTTGTCTGCCCATTTCTTAAAAAAGAAAGTTTTGTGGGCAATCTTGAATTTCTCATTGAAGAATAATGGTTCAGCTAACAATTCGCAGCTTTTATTTAGTTGTACCTGAGAACAAAATCTTGAGTATGCAGTAAAAACATCTTCCCAAAACTGATTGAATTTACATCTCTCAAAATACTTTGGGCCCCAGGAATGCAGCAATTCTATTTCTGGGCATACAGATTGTAAAATTTTTACCCATTTTGGAGACTGAGCACACATTTTTCTAATCCAAGTAAGTTTTAGCGCATAGATATACATTTCAATATTAGGAATACTTATACCTCCTTGTTCAATGTTATGTGATGAATACTTTCTTTTTATTTTATCCGGCTTTTTGTCCCAAATAAACTCATAGCACATTTTTTGAAGTTCTATAACTTGGTTTTGTGGTGGATTTGGTAATAATATCCATAGATATATTAGTTTAGACAGGATTAATGATTTTAGCACTGCTACCCGACCTAATGGGGTTATCGTTCTTTGCAACCAGATCTTAAATAATTTTCTAATTTCTTGAAACTTGTCAGCTATATTTATTTCGGGTATCATTGAAAGGTCACTCACAAACCAGAGTCCCAGCATTTTAAACTTAGCAGGATTCCATTCCATCTTTAAATAATTTAGGTATTTAACGTTTGACGTTTTCTTGCTTCCTAGCCATACGTTAAAAGTTTTATCATAGTTTACTTTTAGCCCTGAAATATGTTCAAAATTGTTTTACTGTTTCAAAGACTTGTTCATATGATCGCTGATCTCCTTTCAGTGTAAACGATGTATCGTCAGCAAACTGGCTAATTTTAAATTCAGTATCTAATATTTCAATTCCCTTAATGTTCTCATTTTCTCTTATTTTGCATGCCAGCACTTCTGCACATAAAACAAACAAATAAGGAGAAATGGGGTCTCCTTGTCTACAGCCCCTCTCTATTTTGATACTCCTGGATAGTTTTCCATTCACTAAGACAAATGCTTTTATATTCTGGTAAAATTCAGATATCCATTTACACACTGTTTCTCCAAAACCCACAGCTCTTAGTACTCTGTGCATGTAAGACCAGCCCAGCGAATCAAATGCTTTCTCAAAATCTATTGATACAAGCAGACCAGGACGATTTTTATCTTCTAAGTACTTCATTATATCGTAAATAATTCTTATGTTATCTCCTATGTATCTACCTTGTATAAACCCCGTTTGGTCTTCATTTATTAGTTTGGGTAGTACTGATTTAATTCTGTTTGCCACACATGCTGATCCTATTTTATAGACTGTATTCAAAAGGGTTATTGGTCTCCAGTTCTTGAGATACTCTCTTGGTTTACCTTGCTTTGGCAAGCAAATTACAACACCTTCTTTCTGAGTTATTGACATTTCACCTTTAAGAAGGCCTTCATTTAAGGAACGAGTGACAAACGGGCCTATCTGTCTCCAAAAGAATTTTAGAAAATTAACTGTGATTCCATCCGTGCCTGGTGCTTTATCATTTTTCATATTTTTCAAAGCTGTAGATGCTTCCTCTAATGTTATTTGTCCTTCTATGTTATCTGATTCTTGCTGGGTTAATCTAGGTAGGCTATGCACATAGTGTTCTAAGTTTATCTCATCTGCCTCTCTTTTTGTATACAGTGCTTGGTAGAATTTTTTCGTCTCTTGTAATATATCTTCTGTCTCGTATAATACTTTACCATCATCAGTTATCAGTTTGCTCATCTGTTTGCTAACAAAATGTCTTTTCTCTAGGGAACAGAAATACTTATTTATTTTTTCCCCTTGTGCGACCCACCTAGCATTGGATCGAAGAATGATTCCATCCATCTTCTTCTTTCTAATTTCACACAATTTCTCTTTCTTTTCTTTCAGAAGTTTAACATCCTCGTCATTTATAGGTGTGTTATTTTCTAGATCCTTAATGTCTTTCTCTAATCCTTCTTCTTTTTCTCTCATTTTCTTCTTTTTATCTATTCCATATGATACAGTTTGTGCTCTGATTTCCATCAGAAGAACATCCAAGAAAAGCTGATCTGAAATTGTAAATTGTATTTCGTCATTTGGAATGCTATCGATACTCTCTCTATCGTATGGCAATGCAGAATACTGCTCTTTGATCTTCATTATAGCCTTAAGAATTGTTTCAACATATGATTTATCTTTGAGAAGGGAGGAGTTAAATTTCCACAGACTTTTATATCTTTCAGTGGGTTTAAATTCTAGAGTAATACTTACTTGCGAATGGTCACTTCTATAGCCATAATGGATATCTGTATCTTTAACGAAAGTAAGGATTGAATCTGACACCAGAAAAAAATCTAGTCTGCTTTGCTGGAGAGGACTTGATCTTCTCCAAGTATATCTTGCTACTTCTGGATTAAATTCCCGCCAAACATCTACCAACTCTAGTTCTGTCATCATCTCTAGAACTTTTTCCTGTGCCTTTGGATTGTTTGTATGTTTATAGTTAAGATAGTCTACAGTTGGGTTAAGAACTAGATTCCAGTCTCCTGCAATAATGATGTTTGGTGTTTTAAGGTCTTGTAGTATCTTTAGCATATCTGTGAAAAATGATGGTTCATCTCTGTTAGGTCCGTAGATATTCACTAGAATTATATCTTTTCCCATTGTGTTTAATGTTAATACGATGTAATTTCCCTTAGGGTCTTTTATTTTTACGTGGTTTTTGTTCTTAAACATGGCTTGTAACCCACTGGAATGTCTCTATTATAGAGATAATAAAGTATTTTGAATTTGAATTGAATTTGAATTGAATTATTGTGACAATGATAAATGTGGAAAAAGCACAATTTGCAAATTCTCACGCCAAGCACACACACACAGACACAAACACACACACGCGCGCGCGAGCGCGCACACACACACATACACACTCTCTCTCACTCTTTCTCTCTCACGCACACACATACACACTCTCTCTCTCTCTCTCTCTCTCTCTCTCTCTCTCTCTCTCTCTCTCTCTCTCTCTCTCTCTCTCTCTCTCTCTCTCTCTCTCTCTCTCTCTCTCTCTCTCTCTCTCTCTCTCTCTCTCTCCACACACACACACATACACACACACTCACACACACACATACACACACACAACCCATAACAATCATGATATTAGGATTCCTTCACCTATAGAGATAAGCATTCAGTTATAAATAAATCAACCTAACGAATTTCTGTAAGGTGACAAATTCGTCAGATGTATTCAATTCTCACTGAATTCACCCAAAATATGAAATAAAAATGCCGCTAAAATGTGGACAGTCCCAGATCACTGGGGGGGGGGGGGGGGGGGGGGGGGGTCTGTCAGTACAAACAACATTCTCACCTTCTGAAAATTCTGTCATAGGAATTCCCTCTTTTCTATACCTCTCTTGTTTTTGTTTGTTTTTTAAATTTCTGTCCCCTCCTTTTGCCTCTACTCTGTCTTCTTGGTCCATTCCTCTGCCTTTTTCCGAGAAATACTTACATGATAACAGTTCTCTCCCTTGCAGAAATACTTACATGATAACAGTTCTCTCCCTTGCAGAAAGACTTACATGATAACAGTTCTCTCCCTTGCAGAAAGACTTACATGATAACAGTTCTCTCCCTTGCAGAAAGACTTACATGATAACAGTTCTCTCCCATGCAGAAAGACTTGTATGATAACAATTCTCTCCCTTGCAGAAAGACTTACATGATAACAGTTTTCTCCCATGCAGAAAGACTTGCATAATAGCAGTTCTCCCCCATGCCGACGTCGAATGCACCGAACTTGACTTGTCATGCGCTAAATGGTATTGCAACACATTTTTGTCCATAGCTATGACAGTGGTCATACGGATGATAGGGAAACAAATATGGTTGCAGACAGGAAAAAAACTTATGGGTGGCGCTGCACTTGTGGCGACGCGTTCCTCCCAGGGACAGCAGCCCGAATTTCACGCAGAGAAATCTGCTGTATCATTCAGTGGTAATACAAAAAATAGATAAAACAAATAAATAAATGACAGACAACAATAAGTTGCTGTCTGGGCATTGGAAGAAGATAAAACACTGTGTTGGGGAACAGCAAGGAGAAACTGACACCAGAAGAGAAACACGCTACTTTTATGGACACCTGACCTGGTTCCTTACTACCGAGAACCTACCGCACATCAAAAAGTAACTTTGGTCTGGTAACTGTTTTCTTTCAAGTCCGAAGAAGAGCTTGTTTTATGGCTGTAGACAGAAATAGGTCTGCAATCCAGAGCTCGTCTTATGGCTGTACACAGAAATGGCTCTGCAATCCAGAGCTCATTTTATGGCTGCAGACAGAAATGGCTCTGCAATCCGGAGCTCGTTTTATGGCTGTACACAAAAATGGCTCTGCAATCCTCGCTAGTCTCGAGGCACACAGAATACAGTGGGGGCACTGCAAGTTTGTTGTGACCACTGTCAGAGATGTGTGTGACCACTGTCAGAGATGTGTGTGACCACTGTCAGAGATGTGTGTGACCACTGTCAGAGATGTGTGTGACCACTGTCAAAGATGTGATCACTGTCAGAGATGTGTGTGACCACAGTCAGAGATGCGACCACTGTCAGAGATGTGACCACTGTCAGAGATGTGTGTGACCACTGTCAGAGATGTGTGTGACCACTGTCAGAGATGTGACAACTGTCAGAGATGTGTGTGACCACTGTCAGAGATGTGTGTGACCACTGTCAGAGATGTGACAACTGTCAGAGATGTGTGTGACCACTGTCAGAGATGTGTGTGACCACTGTCAGAGATGTGATCACTGTCAGAGATGTGTGTGACCACAGTCAGAGATGTGACCACTGTCAGAGATGTGTG
>CM060316.1:116906158-116961315 GCA_030674155.1 Stramonita haemastoma
CCTGCCGGTCAGCAGCAAGGACTGACCACTGGTTATGGTCTATGAGGCAGGCTGACAGAGATTTCTTCAGAGAGTCTTTAAATCTCTTCTTTGGTGCGCCTCTGTAGCGGTGTCCGGTGGAAAGTTCACCGTAGAGAACCATCTTCGGTAGGCGATGGTCCTCCATTCTAGAGACATGCCCTGCCCAGCGTAGCTGCGTTTTCAGCAACATGGCCTCAATGCTGGTGATCCCTGCTTGCTCCAGCACCTCAGCATTCGTGGTGAAGTCGCTCCAGTGGATGTCGAGGATGGAGCGGAGACAGCGTTGGTGGAAGCGTTCCAGAATTCGCAGGTGGTGTCTGTATGTGACCCATGACTCAGAGCCATAAAGGAGGGTGGTCAGTACCACGGCTCTGTAGACACTGATCTTTGTGTCTTTCTTCAGGTGTTTGTTTTTCCAGACACGGTGGTAGAGTCTGCCAAAAGCACTGTTTGCCTTTGCCAGTCTGTTGTCTACATCTTTATCAATCTTTGCGTCAGAGGAGATTGTGCATCCCAGGTAGGTAAACTGCTGGACTGTCTTCAGTTCTGTCTCACCAATTGTAATGTGAGGTGGGTGGTACGCTACCTGAGGTGCGGGCTGGTAGAGAACCTCTGTCTTCTTCAGGCTGACTTCGAGTCCGAAGAGCTGGGCTGCCTCTGCAAAACAGGATGTTACATGCTGCAGGGCGGTTTCTGTGTGGGCTACAAGGGCAGCATCATCAGCAAAAAGGAGCTCTCGAATTTGTTGCTCCAGGGTTTTGGTGTGGGCCTGAAGAACCCGCAGGTTGAATAGGCTGCCATCTGTGCAGTAGCGTATGAAAACTCCGTCTTCGTCATCAAGATCTTCTGTGGCCCGCTGAAGCATCATGCTGAAGAAGATAGTGAAGAGGGTCGGTGCAAGGACGCAGCCCTGCTTCACCCCGTTTGTGATTGGGAAAGGCTCTGAGAGGTCGTTGCTGTTTCTGATGTGGCCACGCTGGTCTTCATGTAGCTGGATCACCATGTTGAGAAATTTTGGGGGACAGCCAAGACGCTCCATGATCTGCCACAGGCCCTTCCTGCTCACAGTGTCAAATGCCTTGGTTAAATCAATGAAGGTGATGTACAGTTCCCTTGTTCTGTTCGCGGCACTTTTCTTGAAGTTGTCTGAGCACGAAGACCATGTCAGTGGTACCCCTGTTAGCTCTGAAACCACACTGGTCTCAGGGAGGTGGTGTTCTGCAACAGCAGGTACTAGTCTGTTGAGGAGAACTCTTGCAAGGATTTTGCCAGCGATGGAGAGAAGAGTTATCCCCTGTAGTTGGAGCAATCTGACTTTTCCCCTTTGTTTTTGTAAAGGGTGATTATGATTGCATCACGAAGGTTTTGTGGTAGCTTTCCTTGCTCCCAGCAGCAAACAAAAAATTCATGGAGCTTGCAGTGCAGTGTTTGCCCCCGTTTTTTCATAATTCTGGTGGAATACCGTCGACGCCTGCAGCCTTCCCACTCTTCAGTTGTTCTATGGCTTTAGTTACCTCTTCCAGGGTTGGGGCTTCGTCCAGTTCTTCTTTCACTGGTTGCTGTGGGATCTATTGGATCACTGCGTCATCAACAGTGCAATCAGCGCTGAAGAGGGTTTGAAAGTGTTCAGCCCAGCGGTTCAATACGGACATCCTGTCTGTGAGGAGTGCCTGGCCGTCAGTGCTGCGCAAAGGACTCAACACTTGGTGAGAGGGTCCATAAACTGCCTTCAAAGCTTCGTAGAAGCCTCTGTATTCATCTGTGTCAGCGCAGAGCTGAGTTTTCTGGGCGGGATTAGTCCACCACTCGTTTTGGATAACTCTAAGCTGGCGCTGGAGGTTGCTGCATGTAAGACGAAAGGCAGCTTTCTTTGCTGGACAAGATGGTTTTGTGCAAGGTGGGCACTTCTCTTCTTCGCCAGCAGATCTTGTATTTCTTGGTCATTTTCGTCGAACCAGTCCTTGTTCTTCTTAGTGGAAAAGCCCAAGACCTCTGCAGAGGTCTGCAGGATGGCAGTTTTTAGGCGGGTCCAGAGCGTTTCTGGACAGGGGTCAGAGGGGCAGTCCTCGACTTCCAGCTTTGACTGGAGGTTGGACTGTAGGTCAGCTTTCACTTCAGCGAACTTGAGGCTGCTAACCTGGAGTTTCTTTCTGGGGGGACCTCCTCGTTTTGGCTTGGGCTTGATGTGAAGGCTGAGGTTGCATCGCACGAGTGGTGGTCTGTGTGGCATTCTGCACTGGGCATCACTCTGATGTGCAAGACATCACTTTGGTCTTTCTGACCACTAAGACGTAGTCTATGAGGTGCCAATGTTTGGACCGAGGATGCATCCAGGTTGTTTTTAGACTGTCCTTCTGCTGGAAGATTGTGTTAGTGATGATTAACTGCAGTTCAGTGCAGAACTCTAGCAGGAGACGCCCGTTGTCATTGCAATTCCCAACTCCATGTTTCCCAAGAACTCCCTTCCAGGCTACTCAACCCTAACTCCAGCTTTTCCCAATACTCTGACCAGCAATGACGTGACAATGACCAACCAACTGACTTTTTTTTCCAATTTTGAATTATCATACCAGCCCTTGAGCATACCTCAGACCACATTGACGTGTTCATTCCAACATGCTTTTAAAACACTGAAGTGACAAAAAGCTGAATTCCAACCATGTTATATTTACAGCCGGAAAAATGCAGACACCTTGAATGAATAAGTGCAAAACATCAGCTCATTATATATTTATTTTATATATATATATATATATATATATATATATATATATATATATATATATATATATATATATATATATATATATATAAGTCACGGCAGACATCTGCATGAAATTAGGGCTGCTCTCTCCCACGAGAGCGCGTCGCCACAAGAGCAGCGCCACCAATACCTTTTGTTTCTTTTCCCGTCTGCAAAGGTATTTGTTTTTCTTTCCGAGTGGCCTGTTCTACAGAATTTTTTCAGGGACAACTCTTGTTGCTGTGGGTTCTTTTACTTGAACTATATAATCATGTGTCACACGGGTCATCGGTTTATCGTCTCATCTGAAAGACTAGCACCCAGAACACCATTTATGGTCTAATGGATGAGGGAAAAGTTTGGGGCCCAATCGGGGATCAAATCACCACACACTTCCAATCCGGACTTTTAGATTTTTCGATTTCAAGGCAGGAGCGTTACCTCTAGACCACCAATCCACTGTAAGTATTAGGAAGAGAGAGATGTACAAAGCTTGGTATGTTTATCAGGAAAAAATCAGTTGGGTAGTCAAGAGCCATTGGTGTGTGCTCACCACTAATTACAGGTATATAACTTTCAATTTTGTAATTCTACAATTATTTATACATATAATGCAGAAACAAATAAAAGCAATAACTCATGAAATACAAGAAAAATCGAAGCAACACGAGTTACAGGAAAGAGCTTTTGCTGGTCCTCTAAAAACACCATGCCATATTTTCCACCTGGTACCCACATTCTGATGGTCAATCTTGGAATTTATCACATAATTATAAGGTGATGGAATTGGGTTGTAAAAACATCATCAACACTATTTTAAGTTCAGGTTCAAAGATACACTTATCTGGATTCGGAACAAAAAAGATAATTTTAACATTAAAGCAAACAATTTAACATGCTGCTGGCAAAGGGGTTCTACTTCATCCTTTCATGGAAATAGAAATCGAAAAGCAGCTTCACCCCCAATATATTTTAAAATGATGTACACACAATTTTGACTCTGGAATAATAGGAAATAGGGTGGGGAGGGGACAGCACTCAAAGTGAAGGGCATTAACTGCGTAGCTCAAGTCTACCAGACACCACAAAACCACTGTATAATAATTTCACATAAAATGGACAGGTAGGGATATGCTGTAAGCCATGTCCTTCAGGAAAAAAACTGATACAGGCAACAAGCTTCACACATACTATCCTTCATTTGAAGGTGAACAATGTGGGCATTGTTTGGATTGGATACATGCAAAACAACCAGTTACACAATTACCCAGATAAAGTGGAGACATTTCAAGCCTCCAAAAGGAATATTGAAAGATCAAATGCCAACAGAAAATTCCTGAACATGTAAATTTAATTGGATCATATAATTCATTCATGGGCAATGTTACGTTTGAAAAAAAATCGAAAGAAGAAAATCAGTAGTAAACTGCTTCACTCTGTGTTCAGTCCTTCAAATTGAATACATAAAAATGCAAACGTAAAAGGAACATCGCCTTTTGATAATAATAAAATCCAAGATAACTATTCAGATGTAACGTTTCAATAGAAAATAAAGATAATTATGACCAACGGAAAAGAAAAATGAAAAAGCCAAACACTTTGAATACAAAACTAGCGGTCCGCCAGCATCCTCGATGAAACACTGTTTTCCTACTTGAACAAATGATTCAAAGTGAATTCAAAAATAAAAACACTACAGCCAATTGTTTCGTAGAATTACTCATAAAATGTTTACAACCATTCTAAACCAGTTTTTACTTTTATGCATGCTTCTTAAAGAGTTTTGCCAACAAGAACAAAATGATTCAAAGCATTTTTTTTAACTAGCAACTTTACAGCCAATTGTGTCGTAATACTACTCATAAAAACATTACAATTATTCTAAACCATTTTCTACTTTTATACAAGACGTGTTTCCTAAGAGCTCCAGAGCAAAAGCACATAGAAAGGCTGAATAAAACAAAACAAAAGGCCTATACCACTCTGTGTCATCGTAGCGATCTGCTAGAATACATTATTTTACATTTACTACTCTGGAATTTTGGAATATACACATTAGAAGTGAAGTCAATAATTTTCAAAACAATATCGGAAATGGACATAACAGATACAGTTTAAAGGTTGGACACAATGAAAAAAAGCTGACAATAAATCATGCAGCAATGAGTAGTGGTTGATGTGAAATTTGTCACTTAAGTCTTGCTAACACGACCAGGTTTTTGTGGGGCCTCTACCGTCTTTTCCCACTGATTTCTTCCTTCATTCTCTTTTCCACCTTTTACTCTTCTTCATCCGACCATTTTGGTTTGTTTTCTTGAAATTACATTGTGGGGGGTCCGATCTATCTTTTCCCCCACTTATTTCTTTCCAGATTGAACAAAAAAAAAGTACACACAGTTAACATAGAGTACACTTGTAAAGACGATGGAAATCAAAGACGGCTGGGAAAGAAACTCGAAACTCGAAACTAGAATATTTTAATGAGGGTAATTGGATAAGTCACAAGCTTCTTTACACCAGGCCCCAAAAAACAAAACCCAAACAAAACAACCCAACAATAAAAGAGAAATAATCAAGCCAAACAAAATGTAATGGAATCGGCAAGTAATAAACAAATCAAGGACACCATAACAAAATCAATCACTTAGCTATTTACATAACCACTCAATGTGTCCAACTAATCATAAACCAATCCAATTCAATCCAATGATGTTGCTTAGACCCCCGCCGACCGCACAGGCCATATCCGGGCTGTCACCTCGTCATATTTTAAAACGCGTATTAAAAGTGTGCGACTATATATAGTTTAAAACGAGGTATAAAACCAACTCAACTGTCCTTGCTTGCATCGACACCTGGTCAACCAAATCAATTCTAAACACTTCACACCAAACACACACACGCGCGCAAGCGCACGCACATACACACACACACACACACAGATGCAGATGGAGCAGTCTATCAATGGGCTGGGAGTGCCATGACCTGGGTAATGGGCATATCTCTGACCTACAGCAAAGCACGAGGCAAGAGGGAAATAAGTTAACAGGATACACCAGTTCAAGATGCCTGCAATCTAATGCTCACAGAATCAAGGGCAACATGGTTTTCTTATACAAGGTTTTGTGAAAAAAAATGGGAAATTGTAAAATGTCTTTTCTGATGTAAGGCTCTTAAATAAGATGTACAGAAAACATTTTTGGTATTAACATATTGCAATTATGTTTCTGTTTATGATATTCGAAAGCTTGCTTCATATCCCCTTTTTTTTCGTAAACTATGAAAACTCGGTCAATAATGGTAGTGAAAGATGAAGAACATTTTATAAGAAATGGTATTCTGTATGAAAATCTAAGGTATAAGTTCTTGGTCCCAATCGATCAGCCATAGGTAAATGTGTTCAAGTATGGCTCTGTCTTTGCCATTCGTAAGCTAAGTTTATATCTTTTCAATGCCTTAAAAATAAGGCAGGATTTTGTTGAAAACTTGGAGACTTGACAAACAAAATAACATCATTTAAAAGGGGTCGGTTTAATCTAAAAGGACACATGTTCACACTTGATATGTTTTAGCAGTTGCCACATATGTCATGAGGTTATACTTTATTTTTGCATTATTTGCTTTGCTTTGCTTTGCTATGCTATGCTTTGTTTAATCCATTCTTGGGGCTGGTGGCCTGAAGAATAAATCTTATTCATTGATTTCTCTCTCTCTCTCTCTCTCTCTCTCTCTCTCTCTCTTCTCTCTCTCTCTCTCTCTCTCTCTCTCTCTCTCTCTCTCTCTCTCTCTCTCTCGCTCTCTCGAAGAGTCAAAAAGATGACGAAATGCCATAAACCCAGAAACGTCAAGAAAAAAAAGAAATATTTCCAAGATTTACTATCTTCAAAACAAAACTCAAAAATTATTTGGAAGGCCATAAATCAAATAACTAACAAACAATCATCTTCCAAATCAAATGTAATCAAAGATGTTACTGCTGAACAACTCAACAATCACTTCATAAACGTTTCTACTAACGTTGTTAGCAATGATGATTCAAAATCCAATAACCTAAACACACTAAGACAATACTGCTAAGAAAAGCATATTCCTTCAAAACTCCACATACCATTTATTTCTATTTTTGAAGTCTATAGTTATCTGATTCACCTCAAACAATCCAGGACAAGAGGCCTCGATGGAATAGACAGCAGAATTCTAAAACTGTCAGCTCCAGTTATCACTGAGACTCTAACATATATATATAATATATATATATATATATATATATATATATATATATATATATATATATATATATATATATATATATATATATATATATATATATAACCAATGTCTTGATAAAAACTATTTCCCCAATGCCTTCAAAACTGCTAAAGTGATCCCCATCTACAAATCTGGTGACACTTCAGATCCTTCAAACTATAGGCCAATCTCCATTATATCCCCCTTTCAAAACCCCTGGAAAAACATATAAATAAACACTTAGTCCATCATATAGACACTAACAACCTACTTCACCCTAACCAATCAGGATTCAGACAAAATCACTCGTGTCATACTGCACTGACTAGTCTCATAGACAATTGGCTATCAAACATTAATGAAAGTAAATTTTGTGGAGTATTATTTGTAGATTTCAAAAAAGCATTTGATACAATTGACCACACACTTCTCATCAGAAAGCTAGACCTGTATAATCTATCATCAAATAGTCTAGAACTACTTGCTTCTTATCTTAAAAACAGACAACAGTGTGTCTCAACAACTACATCCACATCCAATCTAAAACCTATTCACTATGGAGTACCACAGGGATCAATACTAGGACCGATTCTCTTTTCATTATACATAAATGACCTTCCTCTACATATCAAATCCAAATGTGAACTATTTGCTGATGACACAACCATACATACGAGCCATAACGACATTGACTCTCTTACAACCACATTACAACAAAGCTGTAATGATCTTGTCAAATGGACAGAACTGAACCACATGTCTATTCACCCCCAAAAAACAAAATGCATGCTGATCACCACCAGACAAAAGCGACAAAATTTACTCCCAAAACAGTTTCCAATCCACATAAGAAAAGAAGCAATCGAACAAATCTCTCATCACAAAGTTCTAGGAATAACAATCGATGAAAACCTCAGCTGGTTCTACCACATATCTCATCTATGCAAATACTTGTCCCAAAGAGTATACCAGTTGACTAAAATTAAACATTTCCTAGACTACCATTCAAAGAAATTATTTTTTCAAGCTTATATACAATCCTCAATAGACTATGCTTCAACCCTCTGGGATTCTGCCAGTGCAAACACTATGAAACCATTATTAAGCCTATATAAACGTGCTCTCAAACTTATCCTTCTGAAGAAAACAACCTTACTTGAAGTGGATTTCACTCAGTTAAGTATTCTCCCCCTACAACAAAGACTGAAATATAACAAAGGCATAATGATGTTTAAAATAATGGCAGGAGCTGTTCCCACATCCTTAAGAGACAAGTTCCCAATGAATCATTCCAGAAATACTGAAAAGCCAAGTGTCCCAATCCCAAGAATAGACGTGTTCAAGTCTAGTTTGCTATACTCAGGCCCTGTGCTGTGGAACTCCCTTCCCGATTCAATTAAACAGCACCAATCATTGACAACATTCAAAAATCGCCTTCAATTTCACTTGATGCATCAAAAATACTGAACCAGACTCATCCTGTTGGATATATACAAATATATGTGTGTATGTGTATATGTGTGTGTGTGTGTTATATGTTATATATATAATATATATATATATATATATATATATATATAATAATATATATATATGTTATATATACATATATCATATTCTTCTACCATCTCCCTCTCCTCTCCCTCTCCTCTCTCTCTCTCTCTCTGTCTGTCTGTCTGTCTGTCTGTCTGACTGTCTCTTTCTATCTTGATGAAGGCTGTATTCATACTTATGTTTTCAATTTTATTTTAAAATTTGATTATTATTGAGTTTGATAAATGTCATTTTAATATCTCAATGTTTTAAGTTTAGTTAGTATGTGTTTTTTAATTATGCTGTGTTGTTATTCATTTTTGTGATTACATAGGCTATTCACAGAGATTGATCATTACAGTATATATAAACGTGTATTTTATCTACAATGTGTAGATGTTCATTTTTATAGCTATATTGAATTTGATTTGTGTGTCACTAGTTAGTGATTCTCTCTCTCTCTCTCTCTCTCTCTCTCTCTCTCTCTCTCTCTCTCTCTCTCTCTCTCTCTCTCTCTGGGGGGGGGGGGGGGGGCGTTTACCACGTGCATGAGCATCAAGTCGATGTTTACATCGTCGGATGTTTATGAAGGATTGCTGCGGTCTGAAGTAGTCTACAGTACTGAAAATCTGCAACTGACTACCTAAGGTACCATGCCTTCGGCCAACCTGGACTTCCGAGTCACTTGTGGTGCCTTTCTGCCCACTTTTCTGCACTTCATGTGGAAGAGAGAGAAACTTAGAAAGGCAATGCAGGTGACCATCTTGACAGCACGAACACGCACAACCGGTGTTCTGCTGGGATTGACCCTCGTGTTTTTCTTCTGGGGGGACAATTTGTTCCTACGTCCGGGGATGGGAGATCTTTTGCTGCGTTGTGGCGACGTGGAGTCGAACCCAGGTCCCAACCCCGACTCCACTGCTCCTGGGTCATCAGGCGGTATGCGGCAGACCAGACTGTCCAGCTCCCAGACCTCCCACCAGGGCAAGGACCCACCCAAAGATGACGTCGTGACGCTGCCGCACGAGATCAACAACGACCTGACCACCAGGATCGATGCTGTACAGAAAGAACTGACACAGCTTCGACAGGAGCACAACTCTCTGCACGGCCTCGTAAGTAACCTCATAGAGGAGGTGAGTGAGCTACGACACCAAAACGATTTGTTACAGAAACAAAACAGGGACTTGATCAACAAAGTTGATAATTTAGAAAAGAAATGTGACGATCTGGAAAACCGTTCAAGGCGAAACAACTTGATTTTCTATGGTGTTGGGAGGGATGAGGGAGAGACAAGTGAGGAATGTGAGGGACTGATACAGGACATACTGACCGACAAGATGGAACTCTCAGATAGGGTGGAATTTGACAGAGTACACCGGCTTAACTCAAAGAAAGATCTCCCCTATCATTGTACGATGTGCTTTCTATAAGCAACGTGTGAAAATACTAAAGGGAAAGCAAAAACTCAAAGGCACTAACATCTTTGTGGGGGAGGATTTCTCGCAGAGGGTCCGAGAGATCCGACGCCAGCTGACCCCACATTTCAAACAGGCCAGAAGGGAAGGGAAACAGGCCCGCTTTGTCCATGACCATCTTTTTATAGATGGAAAAAAGTTTGTTCTGGACTCCTGTGGCTCTCTGCAGGAAGCGAAATGAGGAGTTGGCTGGCCCTCCATTCTGGAAAAGGGTAAAAATTTCATGAAGGTGGCAAAATGTACACCGACACCTGAAAGTTTACCTGTATCTTCCCTTAATCCACCCTGCTTGACACGTGAAAACTCGGAGCATGAGCCTGCTATGCTGCACAGCCACATGCATGGTGATGACAGCTTGGGTTTGCGTGCAAGTTCCGAAACTGTTCCTCCAACACTTGATTTTGAAAACAAGAAAAATAGCGAGTTTTCTTCCCCTTTTTCTGTTGGTTAAGATGTGCAACACAGTGTTTGCTCTAAAAATAGAATGACACCACCTCCTTTACATTCCATGCCAACTTTTGCAAATACTCTTAAAACCTTATCGTTTTCTTTTTTATATGTCTTGTTGAAACCTTTGAAGAAAATTGTAATTCTGATTTTTTTTCAGGCTATAAAATGTATGAAAAACCTGCTGTCAGACTAACCAAACAGGGGAGGAAATCGGGTGGTATTGTCTGTCTACTGAAAAATTAACTCTGTCCTGTGTGCGTGCGCTAGATGTCAAGTATGAAAATATATGTGCTTTTCTTATCAATAAAGTTTTGTTTCATTGTTCGAAAGATGTCTTGTACATATGTGCCTATGTACCACCGGAAGGTTCTCCATTTTATGCATTCTTTAATTTTGATCACGGTATATTGATGCTTGAAGATTGCCTGACTGAATTGTTGTTGGATTTGGATGATGTGTATGTGATTCTCTGTGGCGACTTAAACAGTCGCATTTCAGATATCTCTCCATCCTATGTAGCAGGTGACCCTGAGTCTCAGTTTAAAAGCTCTTCATTAAATTCTGGTCGACACTCCCAAGACATTCATACAAATTCTTAGGTAAAGCCTTACTAAGCATGTGCACTGCTCTAAATTTGGTTGTCTTAAACGGGGTATGTAATGGTGACTTAGAAGGACGCTATACCTACACAAGTAAGAGTGGATGCAGTGTGAATGACTATTTTATTTTTTCAACTGACCTGTATGAAGAGTTGTCTGAGTTGTGTGAACTAGTTATTGCTGAGCGCATGGAATCTGACCACTTTCCTCTTGAATGTCGATTTAAGTTATCCAAAAATGCCTTGACTATAGATGAAAAAGCTACTGATGCTCTTGTTGTAGTAGAAAAGTTCATTTGGTGTGAGGAAAATAGTAACAATTTTGGTAGTAATTTATGTAAAGAAGAAATGTCCTGTAAATTGAAAACAGCAATAGCACAGATTGATGAAAATGTTAACAATGCTTTGGAAACATTCAATGGTTGTATTCGAGAATGTGCTGAATGTATGAAAAATGAATGAAAATCAAATCAAAATCAAAAGTCAAATGAAAATGATCTCCAATACTTAGAACAATATATTGAATCAAAAGAAATTAAATTCCCAGTTGAATTATTGCCAATGACAATTAAAGACGTGTTGGAAAGTATGTCTCTCAAAAAAAATTCCAGAACACGTGACCTTGACAATCTGGATGGAAAAATATTGAAACTTTCTGGTCCTATTATAGCTGAAACACTGACATATCTATATAACTTGTGTATAGATAAAAGCAACATTCCTCTCATATTTAAAAAGGCAAAAGTCATACCAGTCCACAAATCTGGAGATTCTTCTTGTCCTTCAAATTACAGACCAATTTCAATCCTATCGGTCTTATCCAAACCCATTGAAAAACATATCCAAAAATCTTTATATTCCTACTTTGTTAACAACAACCTAATAAATGAAGATCAGTCAGGCTTTCGTAAAAACTATTCTTGTCACACAGCTCTAACTCAACTTACAGACAGTCTCTTACACAACATAAATGAAAATAACTATACAGGCCTAATTTTTGTTGACTTTGAAAAAGCATTTGATGTAATTAATCACTCCCTGCTAGTGCGTAAACTTCACCTATACAAACTAACACCTGAAATAATCAATCTTTTAAAAAGTTTTTTGTTAGATAGACAGCAGCTGGTAACTGCAAATAATCAAACATCAGAGTTAGTATCTATTAGATATGGAGTACCACAAGGATCAATATTGGGTCCTCTTTTGTTCTCAATATATGTAAATGACTTACCCTTATTTCTAGATTGTAGCTGTGAAATGTTTGCTGATGACACATCCCTCTATTGTAGTGATACTGACCCCCACAGACTAACACTCAAACTTCAAAACAATATCAACAAATTGATTACTTGGACTCAATTAAACCATATGTCCTTAAATGCTAAAAAAACTAAAAGTATGTACGTACTAGCACGACAAAAGAGGCAAAAAATGAAAAGTAAATTTCATCCTCTGTTGATAGATCAAAAAATCATTGAAGAAGTTGACTCACACAAAATTCTGGGTGTAATTATCGACAATAATCTTACTTGGACTGACCATGTGATGGCACAAGGAAAACGTCTTACAAACAAGGTACGTCAGCTATAAAAAATATAAAACACTTTCTAGATAGTCATTCACGCAAACTCTTTTTTTGTGGACACATCTTGCCTATAGTTGACTATTCCTCATCTCTTTGGGACAACTGCAGTGAAACTAATTTAAAATTCATCCATCGATTATATAAAAGAGCACTAAAACTTGTCCTATTAAAATCAAGCTCCCTAACCATCAATGATTATAAGCTAACAAATATTCTTACATTTCAAAACAGGATTTATCTCAATAAAGCTCTATTTGTACAAAAAGTTGTCAATGGAAATGCCCCTCCCAAGATCACCAATAGATTCAAAATTAATGAGCACAGGCATAACCATCTACTAACATTTCCCAGACCCAGAAACAATCTTTACAAAACAAGCTTCCTATATTCAGGTAGTGATTTATGGAACAAGCTCCCAAAACATTTAAAATGTATCAAAAATAAAAATCAGTTCAAAAATCAGTTCAAAAATCACTTAATGCGCTTATGCAAAAATGTTTAAGAACTACACATCAATCCAATCAACCATACTTAGAACAGACTAAAGATATTGATACTCTCTGCTAACCCCGAAAAATCTTTCACGTGTGGCTCACTGTGACTGAAAAAGCTACACTTTGCTTGCTATATATGTATGTGGAAGGGGGAAAAGGTGGAGAAAGGGTTGGGGTTTTTTTGTATTTTTTTTTTATATAATTTAATTTTGAACAGGATAGGGAATAAGTGATGTATGTAAACACGTGTATATTCTGCAAATTCACAAGGAGAAAACCAAACTTGATCTGATGACTAGATTGGATTTTTTTTTCTATGCATTTTTTTTTTCACTTACCCAGTTTAATAGTTTCAGGATAAATATTTAATTTTATTAATTATACTAATGAGACTATTAGCACTATTATATTTATATTATTTTGATAAGTGGAAAGGCCTTACTTTTTTGTTCTGGTTGTTGTTGTGTATGTTTTTTTTGTGTTTTGTTTGTTTTTTGTTTGTTTGTTTGAATGTTTGTTTGTTTGTTTGTTTTTGTTCATATGTGTAGGGTTTTTTATTTATGAAATATAATCATAAATCATTATTATAATTCTTCTGGTTGCTGTTTGTGTTTTCCCCCTTCCTCCTTGATACCCCCTCCCCACCCGTTCCCACCCCCCCTCCATATTTTTTCTTTTTTGAGTGTGTGGGGTTTTTTGTGTGTTTTTTTGGGGAGGTTGTGTTTGTTTGTTTGCTTGTTTTTTGTTTGTTTTTTGCTTTAGTTTTGTTTTGCTTGTTTTTTTTTCGTTCATTATGTTTGTTTGGTTCTCTGTTGCTTTTGTTTGTTTATTAGTTTTTTGGTTAGCTTGAATGTTTGTTAGTGTATATGTTATTTCCTCTCAGTGGAGATTGGTATTATCATATGTATTGTTGCGTTTGTTTTTCGGTTTTTTTGTTTGTTTGTTTGTTTTGTTTTGTTTTGTTTTTTTCTTTTCTTCCTCATAACATAAGTATGAATTGAAGTGTGGAGATAATGTAATTTGACATAAGTTGCTTATTGACATTTCATGGATTTTTTTTTTTAAGTCTTAAATAATGGTTGGTGACATTGTATTGATATAAGCTGTTTGACACCATATGATTTTTAAAAAAAAACAATTTTAAATGTGTGCATGCCCATATGTTTGTTATGTTATTCCACTCAGTGGTGATGGGTATTATCATATGGTATTGTTGCTTTAGTTGTTTTTTTCTTTTCTTCTTTCCAATATATAATCCGTGTGGATTGGTTTTTTGATGTTTTGGTTTGATTGTTTGTTTTTTGGTGTGTTTTTATGTGTTTTTTGTTTGTTTGTTTGTTTTTGTTTTTCTTTTGTTTGATTGTATGTTTGTTAGCGTATATGTTATTTCCTCTCAGTGATGATGGGTATTATCATAAGGTATTGTTGTGTTTGTTGTGTTTTCCTTATCTTCTTTTAAAAATATAAAGTATGAATTGAAGTATAGAGATATTGTAATCTGACATAAATTGCTTATAGATTTTTTTTTATTTTACTTATTTATTTTTAAAATTTTTGTTGTTGTTGATGTATTTATTCATTTTCTTAAAAAAAATATTATTTATTATTATTATTATTATTATTATTATTATTATTATTATTATTATTATTATTATTATTACTATTATTACTATCATTATTATTATTATTATTATTATTATTATTATTATTATTATTATTATTATTATTATTATCATTTAGTCTTAAATAATGTTTTTTGGTTACATTGTAATTGATATAGCTGGTGTGTGTGTGTGTGTGTGTGTGTGTGTGTGTGTGTGTGTGTGTGTGTGTGTGTGTGTGTGTGTGTTTTTGTTGGGTTTTTTTGACACTATATGATTTTTAAAAAGACTTTAAATGTGTGCATGTACCTACGAGTATACGAGCTGAGTGGATGAGCGCAAACCGTTGTGTGTGTGTGTGTGTGTGTGTGTGTGTGTGTGTGTGTGTGTGTGTGTGTGTGTGTGCGTGTGTGTGTGTGTGTAGGTGCACGGATGTGTGTGTGTGTGTGTGTTGTGTGTGTGTGTGTGTGTGTGTGTGTGTGTGTGTGTGTATGGGTGTGTGGGTGTATGTGCATATGTGTGTATGGCTTTTGAGTAGATTTTTAAAATATTTTTTTTATTTTTATTTATTTATCTTATTTATTTATTTTATTTATTTTATTTTCTCTTTTGGTTGTTGTTATAGTAGTTGCTTGTATTATTTATAGGCATAGTTTATTTTAAAGTTGTTGAAATATGTTAGCATTAATGTTGGTGAAATGTTTGTTGTTTTGTTTTAATTGTTTGCTTTTTCCTTTTCTTTCTTTCGTTGGCTTTTTTGTTTGCTAGGGATTTTTGCTTTGTTTTTTGTTTGGTTTTTTGTTTTGTTTTGGATTTGATTTTTGCTATTGTTTTGATTTTTTTTCTTTTCTTTTCTTTAGATAGATGCTTGATGGAAAAAAAGCAGATCGCTGCTTACTCAAATGTACATCTGGAAATAAAAATTTGATTGATTGATTGATTGATTTGATTGATTGGTGTTCCTGTGTGCGATTATTTTTGTTTGTGCGTGTGGAGGAGCCCTGCAGATTGCTGTGGTGCATGATATTGTATGATTATTATTATTTGATGTGTGTTGCGGGGGTCATTTTGGTACACTGTACCTGTTTCTTTGCGACAAACTTGGGTCTTGTACAAGCGGGGTTGCCATCTTCGGGGCTGTGTGTGGGTCAACGCACACATCGAAATGATGTGAAGTTTGTATGCATAGAGTAGAATAGGGTCTTGGTGCCGTGGGCTCTGTAACTGCGGAAAAGTGCGGGTGGCAAGGGCCCCAAAACGGCGTTTTCGTCACATCTTTGGAAATGCTTCTTTAGCTTTATTCATGGGAGGGTGTGTATGCATGCGCGCGTGCGTGCGTTCGCTGCTGTTTGTGTGTGCGAATTGTTTTGTTTGTGCGTGTGGAGGAGACCCTGCAGATTGCTGTGGTGCATGATATTGTATGATATTATTATTTAATGTGTGTACTAGGGGTCATTATTGCGTCACATTTTGTCGAGCCTTCTGCTTATTCATAGTGTGTTTGGGGAGGGGGGGGGGGGAGGGGGGTATGCAAGTGGTGCTGTTTGTGTGTACGTTTGTGTGTTCATGAATGTGGTGATGCTGTGGCGCATGATATTGTATGATATTATTATGATGATGATGATGATGATGATGATGATGATGATGATGATGATGATGATGATGATTTATTATGATTATGATTATGATTATTATGATTATGATTATGATGATGATGATTATTATGATTATGATTATTATTATGATTATTATTATGATTATTATTATTTGATGTGTGTTGTGGGGGTCATTTATGCGTACATTGTACCATGTTTCTTTCCGACAAACTTGGCAAAATACATGGGGGTTGCCACCATCGGGGCTGTGGTGTCGCCATAAGTCCAGCGCCACACACATCAAATATGATTTTAAAGTTTGTATGCATAGAGTAGAATAGGGTCTTGGTGCCGTGGGCTCTGTAACTGATTAAAAGTGCGGGTGGCAAGGGCCCGAAAACGGCGTTTTCGTCACATCTTTGGAAGGCTTCTTCAGCTTATTCATGAGAGGGTGTGTATGCATGCGCGCGTGCGTGCGTTTGCTGGTGTTCCTGTGTGCGATTATTTTTGTTTGTGCGTGTGGAGGAGACCCTGCAGATTGCTGTGGTGCATGATATTGTATGATATTATTATTTGATGTGTGTTGCGGGGGTCATTTTTGGTACACTGTACCCTGTTTCTTTGCGACAAACTTGGCTCTGTACAAGCGGGGTTGCCATCTTCGGGGCTGTGGTGTGGCCACAAGTCAAACGCCACACACATCGAAAATGGTTGGGAAGTTTGTATGCATAGAGTAGAATAGGGTCTTGGTGCCGTGGGCTCTGTAACTGCGGAAAAGTGCGGGTGGCAAGGGCCCCAAAACGGCGTTTTCGTCACATCTTTAGAAATGCTTCTTTAGCTTTATTCATGGGAGGGTGTGTATGCATGCGCGCGTGCGTGCGTTCGCTGCTGTTTGTGTGTGCGAATTGTTTTGTTTGTGCGTGTGGGGGAGACCCTGCAGATTGCTGTGGTGCATGATATTGTATGATATTATTATTTAATGTGTGTACTAGGGGTCATTATTGCGTCACATTTTGTCGAGCCTTCTGCTTATTCATAGTGTGTTTGGGGAGGGGGGGGGGGTATGCAAGCGGTGCTGTTTGTGTGTACGTTTGTGTGTTCATGAATGTGGTGATGCTGTGGCGCATGATATTGTATGATATTATTATTATGATTATGATGATGATGATGATGATGATGATGATGATTTATTATTATTATTATTATTATTATTATTATTATTATTATTATTATTATTATTATTATCATTATTATTATGATTATTATGATGATTATTTGATGTGTGTTGTGGGGGTCATTTATGCGTACATTGTACCATGTTTCTTTCCGACAAATCTGGCAAAATACATGGGGGTTACAGTCTTCGGGGCTTTGGTTTCGCAAAAAGTCCAGCGCCACACACATCAAACTGATTGTAAAGTTTGTATGCATAGAGTAGAATAGCGTCTTGGTGCCATGGGCTCTGTAACTGATTAAAAGTGCGGGTGCCAAGTGCCGAAAATGGCGTTTCCGTCACATCTTTGGACAGTCTTCTTTAGCTTATTCATGAGAGGGTGTGTATGCATACGCGCGTGCGTGTATTTGCTGGTGTTCGTGGGTGCGATTTTTTTTTTTGTGCATGTAGAAGAGACCCTGCAGATTGCTGTGGTGCATGATATTGTATGATATTATTATTTGATGTGTGCTGCGGGGGTCATTTTTGGTACACTGTACCCTGTTTCTTTGCGACAAACTTGGCTCTGTACAAGCGAGGTTGCCATCTTCGGGGCTGTGGTGTGGCCACAAGTCAAACGCCATACACATCGAAAATGATTGTGAAGTTTGTATGCATAGAGTAGACTAGGGTCTTGGTGCCGTGGGCTCTGTAACTGCGGAAAAGTGCGGGTGGCAAGGGCCCGAAAACGGCGTTTTCGTCACATCTTTAGAAATGCTTCTTTAGCTTTATTCATGGGAGGGTGTGTATGCATGCGCGCGTGCGTGTGTTCGCTGTTGCTTGTGTTTGCGAATTTTTTGTTTGTGTGTGTGGAGGGACTATGAACCTAGGCCCCGTGTTCGAACGCACCAAGATGCCATGTGCGAACACACGCAGAACATCTTGCGCACACGTCAAAACATGTTCTACTTTTTGCAAGAGTAGGCCATTGTTTGCCAGTGGGAACGGATGACAAAACTTACAAAACTGCATACACACAGGGACTGGCTGTAATAAAAGCACATGAATGCTTATTCCATTATCCTCGAAATTAATTAGATAAATGTATAAAACACACACGCACGCATTCAAAATGTATAGAAACAGAAAAAAGCTGTCACAAAAACATACTTTACTTCAAATGCAGTGTATTTGTATACTCAACTGCACATTCTCCATAAAACATAAAAAACATTACACACAAACATTAACAGGATGGCTAACCAACATGCAGGACAGAGCAAAATGTTTTTCACACAGACACAGACACAGACAAAACACACACACACACACACACACACACACACACACACACACACACACACACACACACACACACACACACACCACACACACAATATGTATATCATATATATTTTTCTTTTATAAAGGCCTCAGTTACATGCAGATCGTGGAGCACCATCTTTTCGTTTTTTGTTTTATTTATTTATTCGCTCTCTTTCGTGTGGGTGCTCTACACGTCTTTCTTCATTGGCCGAACAAAAAAAAAATAATTGTCAATCATAAACATTATACAGACTACAATTCACACGTTAAGTGAACAAGAAAATAAAATGTCACCAAAACTAAGAAACAAGCAATAATAAAAGAAACAGTCTTGAACTATTCGCCAGTCTAAAAGAAAATAAAAATATAATGGCTTGTATTTGTGGAGGCTACCTACTTTTTTTTCCAAGTCTAAACCCCATTGAAAAACCATGATTCCAAGCTATAAAAAGGTACATCAATATGAAAATCAACTATCAATTCACATGTGCGTTGACTCACATGTACGCTCATCAGAGCACCAAAAATGTGCAACAATACAAAAGCAGGGCATATTTCTAACACTGACTGTCTAGAAATATATTTTAAAAAAATATGTTTAATATCAAAAGGTATCCTCAATACTGATTTAAAACCAAAGACGTGTAAAGTTTCTAGAAAAAACTTTTTTTCTTTTTCGGAAGGGGGGGGGGGGGGGAAGATATCTGAATATTCAAAATATATTTAAAAAACGTATATTAGCTTTGCTTAAAAAAAAAAAATTAAATACGGGATAATAACGTGTAGACCTGTAAGCATCAAAAGTCCTCACTAGCAAGCCAAGAAAAATCTAAACAAAAAAAGAATAAAACAAACAAACAGATAAAATTAAAGTACTTTTTTTTTCAATCAGGTCAAAACTACTGGCCATCACAGCAATAGATAAAAATGAATGACAAAAAAAACTTCAGTCAGGTCAAAATTACTGGCCATCACAGCAATACCAAAATATTTTATCCATGGACCAGTTAATCCAGCATTTACAGAGAGTAAATGAGAAAATATATATATATATATATATATATATATATATATATATATAATATATATATATATATATATGTATATATATATATATATTTCAGATGATGGAGCACCATCTTTTTTTTATTCATCTTTTTTTCTTTCTTTCTTTGTTTTCTTGTATGTGGGTGCTCTACACGTCTTTCTTCATTGGCCGAAAAAAAAAAAAATTCAGTCTCTTTAAAATTACATATGGTCATAGCAAGACAAAAATGTTTCTTGAGCACATCAGTCAATCCAGTTTTACGACAAAAGATATAACAAAGCACACATAACTATTACATATAAACCCCAACAACAAATAAATGGCAAAATAATATATTTTGTGGGCCCGAAGCTTTTCTACTATCCATTAGACCATGAGTGGTGGTCTGGGTGCTAGTCTTTAGACGAGATGATGAACCGAGGTCTCGTGTGTTACACATCATTATTTAGCGCACACACAAAAGAACCCATGGCAACAAGAGGGTTGTCCCTGACAACTATTCTGTAGAAAAAAAAGTCACTCTGATAGGGAAACAAATACACTTGCAGACAGGAAAAAGAAAAAAAAATAATGGGTGGAGCTGCACTTGTGGCCACGCACTCTACCCCCGGGAGAGCAGCTCGAATTTAACACAGAGAAATCTGCTGTGACAAAGTGGTATAAAATATAAAAATAAAATAAAATAAAATCAATAATTTAGGCCTCAGATGCATGCAGATCATGGAGCACCATCTTTTTACATCTGTTTGGTGGGTGCTTCACACGTCTCTCTTCATTGGCAAAAAAAAAAACACTCAAAAAAGCAAAAACAGAGAAAGGAAAAAAGTCTTTCCCTTCCGATCTCATTCCTATCATCCATGAACCTGAATCAGCATTTCTCATCTTCCCTCTGTCCGGAGCACTAACTGCCCCAGTGTGAATTGCTGCCTGCGTCTATTCATGTTCAGCGGCAGTGAACAGTCGGCTGGGTTTATTGGTGCTCTAGTGTGTGCTGCTGCTGCTGCATGCGTTTCTACAGGTGTAAACCAGTGATTTACAATTGTCTGGGTTTATTTTTGCTCTAGTGTGTATGTGGTAGTGTTAAATTCTAATCCTTCAATTCTAGCTTTTTTTTGCTTTTGCTGCACACTTTCCTGACATTATCATGTGCCTTTGTTTTTCCTGGGCTTAGTTTGTTGTTTTTTTCAGGGGGATAATCATGCTTGTATTTATTTTACAACCTTTTGCTCTGGCAATTTATCCAGTGGGTATTGCAGCCTGGTCACCACAAGGAAAGGTGACTATTTCCTGACCTAACATCAGTTGTGACAGGACTATACCAAATTTCAGGTTTAAAAAGATCACCTAAATGCATTCAGAAAAAAACAGAGCTAAAGACAACCTGGTGTTACGGACTGCGTATAACAAGGTTCACGACGGGACTATGAATTAAGTGCATAAGGACCAATATTGTTTCATTTGAATTCACAAGTTTAAAAAACAGGGCCAAATCCCTCTGGAGTTTTGCAAACATTCAAAAAAATCATTTGAAAGCCATTATCCAATCAGAAAATTGAGAAACAAGCCCTCAAATAACGCTAGCCCAGCTTATTTCAAGTACCATATAAGGGTTTTATACAGCTTTATAATCATACCATCAGAATAAAACGAGAGGAAAATCGTTAATTATAGGCCAAGCTAATAAATCTAATCTAACAAAGCTATCTGGGCACCCCAACACTTCAACAGATTGATGTAACAAAAAAAGGAAAACTTGCTTACCAGTGACCATTTACAGGATTGCCAAAAATTTGGGAATTAAAAAAAAAATCTTAATATCAATAATCACATTAAGAGTAGCTTTATCGTTTTTATTTTAACAGCTCTATAAGAAAAAATATCTTGAAATGAAATTAATGTATAAACATTAGTCGATGGAAAATTTTGGAACATTACACAGTGACCAACGCTTCATTATAAAGTGAGAAGCTTTATTTCGCGACACCAACTCAATAGGAAAGGAAGGATTTATACTTTATACCAAATAATTAAATAGGAAAAGAAAAGCTTTATACTTTAGACACCAACTCACTACAGGGGAAAGAACTGTAAACCTTGAAAAGAACTAGCTTCATTTGAAGCAGAATCTACAGGTGGAAAGTGACAAAGATAAAACAGTGCATGGACTTCATCACACCCGTATGTGCAAAAATATTACATTTTGACACCAACTAACTCAATATGAAAGGAACTACTCTATACATCAATTACAACTCAATATGAAGAGAAGAACTTTATATTTTGATATCAGCTAACTCAATATGAATGGAAGAACTTTGTACTTTGATAGCATTACATTGAATGTGAAGGGGAAACAACTTTACACTTTGATACCAGCTAATTCAATGTGCGGAAAAAAACACTATACTTCGGTAGTAACTAATTCAATACAAAAACAACTTTTTAGATACCTGATCACTCCATATGACGTACAAGTGTTTTAGACCTTGATACCAATGAAATCAATTTCAAAGAAAAAGCTTTACACTTTGATACCAACTAAATCAGTGTCAAGAAATATACTGCTACAAACCAGTTTCATACGAAAACAGAACTATATTTTTTGGTACCAACTTAATTTGAAAGAAAAAAACTTTATGCTTTGATACAACTATTTCAATAAAAATGAGGGAAAGCTTGATGCGTGGACACTGATTCCATAACTATGGAGGAAAGACGTTATTACTTTGACACCGGCTCGTTCACCACGAAGGGAACGACTTTATGCTTGGATAGAACTAACTCAACATAAAGGAAAAAAACTTGTTAACGCCAACTAAAGGAGTATGAAGGAAAGAACTTTATACTCCGATACAAAAAATAAAGAAATGTGAAAGAGGGAACTATTTTTCTTGTAATTATTTGAATCTGAGAGAAAAAAACAGTTTGGTAATTATCTTGATACCAAATTTAGAACTTTATTCCTTGACTCAACTAGCTCAGTAGCAAGGGGGTAATTCTATTCTTTGACACTAGCTTATTTCATAGAATGGAAGAAAATAACTTAGTGACAACTTCAAGAGGAAGGAAAGAGATCTAAACTAACCAGCTAAGTGACTCAATGTAAAAAACAACAACAACTGTATACCTGATATATCTAAACTAATAGAATTTAAGGCCAAAATTGTGTGTCACATTATGGAGATAAAAAGCGTGGTGTTAACTCCCTACAGTAAACACTTTTTTTTTTTTTTTAGTATTGCCACTATTTTGAAAGGTTAGCTGAAGGCTGGCTTTTTTCTGTTGCTGATGTGATGTTATAGTCCCAGCGTAGATATCTGATGTACGGACTGTGGTCGCAAGTCATCCTACTTCAGAGCTGTCGGTCCTCTTAAATTGTTACAATTCTTGAAGCATCAGTGCCACGCAAGCATAAGGATGCTATAACTATTATTCCTTATTTTTCTGCATGTATATCTCGCAAATCCTTCCTCTATCACGGTATTCTCCGGAATAAAATAATTTCAACGGTCAGTAAACCCCACACCCTCTTTCCCTGTGCTGCTGTTCCCTTATAGAGCTGTGTCCCCATACCGCAGAACTGAGTCAGAGTTAAGGAACCCGTGTCAAAGAGTTAATAGTTAGGATCAACATGGTGAAGTGTTAGGGTTTGCGGCATGGGGCAAGAACTAGGGTTAGAGTTGAGTGTTAACAGCTCCAGGGAACAGCACTACAGGGAAAAAGGAGTATCGGGAAAAGTACTGCTCTTTCTTCAAACATCCTGCACTCGGCTTGTGCATCATTTTGTCTCTTAAACTGATCTCCGCAAAATCAAGGTTAAAATAATTTGCTTCCGCAAAATAGGCAATACTATACCAGTAATGACTATGCAAGAATTGCAACACACACCAGATGTCTGAATCTGAGTGTACATTTCCAGGAGTTTTCGTCACGTTTCTGTTTTGTTGAGTACTTCTGATCGGAAATTAGATTAATTTTAGAAATTTTGCATTTTTGGCGCCAAAAAAAAAGCGAGGTTGTAAGCCAGTAATAGATTTGTTGGACGAATGGTTTTTTTTTCAAAAGCAATCAAAAATAGAACAAATGTGTGTGTGTGTGTGTGTGTGGTGTGTGTGTGTGTTGTGTGTGTTGTGTGTGTGTGTTTGTGTGTTCTGTGTGTCTGTGTGTCTGTGTGTCTGTTGTGTCTGTGTGTCTGTGTGTCTGTGTTTTAGTTGTGTTTGGGACCTAATCCTTACCCTATCTCAGTATATGAAAAAATGTCCTCATACTACCAAAAGCTGTGAGATGAAGAAAATGACCATTTCACTTTGAAACCACAAATTGATAAAAAAAAGAATTATGATAGTAGCAAAATATTCAAAACAGAACTTAATACTTAGGAACTATTTCAATATGGAAGAGAGATCTATAATCTTTGACACCATTGGTACAAATAAAGAGGTAAAAAAGAGAAATTTTTACTTAATAGCAATAACTCGATACAAAAGATTTGTTTGAATTTTGACACGAAATAAATCAATATAAAAGAAAGAATCTTATAAATCGGTACCAACTAACTTATTATGAATGAAAGAAACTTTTGCTTGGACACCAAATAATCTCTACATAAGAACTTACTTTATGATTTGATACTAGCATTCTCTATGAAGGGGAGACTATCACACTTTTACACAAACTGAATAGGAAAGGAAAAAATCATATATTTTAAAGCAACCAGCTCATTATAAAAGAAACGGCTTTGGACTTTGATACCAACTTAATACGAAGGACGAAACCTTATACTTTCAAACCAAATAACTCAACATGTAGATAAAAAGAAGTGTTCAATGAAAAAAATTGATACAAACTAAGTGTGAAGACATATGTTTATACTCTGATACCAACTACTCAATGTAAACTAAATAACTTAGTACTTTGGATGAAAAATGTTTGAATGACAAGAAAAACCATGCATGTGTTTTAGCAGCTAACTCGATATTGGGGAAAGAGCCTTACACCTTGATATCTTAGTTTAAGGAGTAAGAAACTATATACACCGACAATAACTAAACACGGGGACTGGATGTAAAACAGCACAAGAGTGCTTATCCCATTATCCTAGATATAGAAGAGTTTTTTTTTAATAAAAAAAATAAAAGAATATGAACTATTTGTATACTTTGTAATAAGCTAATTCGATATGGAAGAAAACAGCTTTTGCTTTAATAGTAACAAACTTGATATGTGAAAATAATTTCAATATAAAAGAAAAGAAATTTAAAACCCATTAACCGACTTAAAAACGCCCCTTATTTAAAAAAAAAACAAACCCCCTTAAAGGGAAAAGGAGCTAAATTATATCAATCCCCCAAATATGAAAGAATTTACTTGGGGATGAAAAAACCCGTATGAAAAAAATTTTATCCTTGACCCATCAACCAAAAAAGAAATTTTTCTATTTTCCACCCCCCCTACTTCAAAAATTTAAAAAGGGAAAAAAAAGTATTTTTAATGAACTGTTTTTTTTCTTTTACTCGCCCGGCAACTAAATAGTTTGTTTTTAAAAAGGAGGGAAAAAATGGGGGGGTGATTTGGGGCTTTTTTCCTGGGTTAAAAATCAGTGCCAACTCCCCCCCCCTCCCCTCCCCCCGCAGTTCAGGATTAAAGGGGAAAAATTGCCAGAAAAAGAGGTGCAGTTTGTCTCCGTTCGTGTTCTGTAGTGGTTTTTTCCCGGTTAAAAAGTTTGGTGTTTTTGTGGGGGTTTTCGTGTTTTCTTGGTGTAGGTAACTTCCTTTGGGGGGTTTGCGGGTTTCCTTGGGTAGCGGGTTTCCCTTTGGGGTAGTTTTCTTGGAGTAGCGTAGTTCCCTTGGTTTTAGCGAGGTCTTCCATGGTGTAGCGTGGTTTTTTTGGGGTTGGGGTTTTTTGGTTTTGCGAGGGGGCTTCCTTGGGTAGCAGGTCTTTCCAAGGAGCGTGTCTTTTTGGAGTAGCGTTTTTTTACCTGCGTGGTTTTTTCCCCTTTGGGTTTTCGCAGTGTCCTTGGTTTTTTTTTCCGTTGTTACCGAGTTTCTTTGGAGTGGTGTTATCTTGGTTTGATGTCTCCCCTTTGGGGTAGCGTAGTCTCCCTTGGTGTAGGTTTTTTTTCCCTTTTTGGGTAGCGTGTCTTCCTTTGGTTGAAAGTTCCCCTTGGTGGTTTTCGTGCTTCCCTGGGTGGTATTTCCTTTTGTAGCGGTTTTTTTTTTTCCTTGGTCCTGTCTTCCAGGTGGCATAGTTTCCTTGCGTAAGTGTCTTCCCCTTGGTAAGTTGTTTCTTGTGCGCTATCATCCCAGGGTGAAATAGTCTTCCTTGCGTAACTAGCTTCCCCTTGCGTAAAAGTAGTCTTCCTTTACTAACGTGTCTTCCTTGTAGTAATTTCCGTGGGGTTGTTTTCCCCCATAATTGTTTCCTGGTGTTGTTTTTCCGTAGCGTTGCTAGTTTCCCCCGGTGTTTTCGTGGGGTTTGGGGAGCGTCTATGGTGGGGTTTTCCCCGTGTAGCCGAGCTTTCCTGGTGTTCTTTCCTGGTGGAGCGTGTTTTCCATGGGGGGGTAGTTTTCCGGGTTTTTTCCGTGGTAGCGTGTTTTTTCCTGGTTTTTTTTTTCCGGAAAGGGGGGTTTTTTTTTGGTGTTTTTTCCGGTGGAGGTATTTTCATGGTTTCTAATTCCCCGGTGGGGCGTAGGGTTTTTTTTTTCCCGGGTTCTTTTCCGGGGTAGGTAGTTTTCCTGGGTTTTTTCCCGGGGGAGGTGTTTTCAGGTGGTTTTTTTCCCTGGGGAGCGTAGTTTTCCTGGTTTTTTTTTTCCCGTGGTGGAGCGTAGGGTTTTCCCCGGTGTTTTTTTCCGTGGGGAGCGTATTTTCCTTTTGGGTTTTTTTCCCTGGGGAGCTGTTTTCCTGGTTTTTTTCCGGGTGAGCGTAGTTTTCCATGGTGGTTTTTCCTGGGGGAGCGTAGTTTTCCTGGTGTTTTTTGGGTGGAGGCGTTTTCCTGGTGGGGGTTTCCGGGTGGGGCGAGTTTTTCCGGGTTCTTTTCCCCGGGGTGTTTGGTTTTTCCTGGTTTTTCCCCGGTGGGGCGTAGTTTTCCCCGGTGTTTTCCTGGTGGAGGTAGTTTTCCAGGTTTGTTTTCCGTGGTGGGCGTAGTTTTTTCCAGGTGCTCTTTTCCGGGTGGAGGTGTTTTCCGGTGTTTTGTGGTGGACGTGTTTTCCAGGGTTGTTTTCCGTGGGGAGCAAGGGGTTTTCCTGGGTTCTTTTCCGCGGGGGAGGTTTTTTTTCCTGGTGGGTTTTCCGGGGTGCGTTGTCTTTCGTGATGTTTTCTGGTTTAGGGTAGTTTCTTTGGGGGTTTTTTTCTATGGGGTAGCGTTGTTTTCCCCCTTTGGGGGGGGTTTTTGTTTCCATGGTGTTTTTTTCCCGTGATGGGTGGGTTTAAAAAAAAATTTTAAAATTTTGCGCTTTTTTTTGAAAATTTTAAAACAAAGCGTTGGAAAAATTCCCCCAAAAAAAAATAAAAAACTTTAAAGGGAAAACCCCGGGTGTGGTGTTTTCCGGGGGGCAGTAAATCCTTGGTGCAGACTTCTGTGGTAAGTTTTCACGGGGTTTTTTTCCCCTTTGGGTCAGGGGACCCCAAAAAGGGAAAAAAAAATTTAGTTGAAGAAAAAAAAAATCACTTTTTGGGGGTTTCTTTTTTTTTTTTGGTTTATTTCTGGCTAGAGCTCCAAGGGGGTCCCCAAAAGGGAGATTTGGGGTATCCGCCCTTTTTTTGGGGGGGTTTTTTTTTGTTTTTTTTTTTTTTTTTTAAATTTAAGGTGGGGTGCTTTCCCCAAAGGGGAGATTTTTAAATTTTCATGAAGTTCATGCAGTGAAAAAATTTTTGGGTTTTTTTAGGTAACCTAAAAAACCTTTCAAAAGGGTTCCCCCCCCCCCCCCCCCCCCCCCCCCCTGGCGTTTTTTTTTGGTTTTTACTTCACTCCCAAAAGTCTTCAGGGGGGGTCTTTTTAAAAAGGAAAAAAAAAAAAAACCCATTTTTTGGTTTTCCCGGTTTTTTGGGGTGTGGGGGGAACAGATGTAAGAAAGGGAAAACCTTTTGCCCTTAAAAGTTTTTTTTTATGTATTTTGACTTTTTTTTTCAAAATGACAAAGTTTTGTTTTTAATTTTATTTTTCCAGGAAAGGGAAAAAAATTTTGAACCCCGGGAGTTCAGCTGCCTACATCAAAAATTTTTAAAAAATTGGCCACATATGAAACTTCTCACCCGAATTTTTCGGGGTTTTTTTTTTTTTCAGTCGGGGGTTTTCCTAAGAAAGGGTTTTTGGGGGGGACAGGGGTTTTTTTTTGATTTCCCCTCGGGGAAAGTTCGTCCCCCCTCCCCAAAACAAAAGTTTTACAAACGGGTTTTTAAAACCCTTTTTGAGTGTTTTCCCCCTTGGGGTCGTCCCCCGTCTTCGGGGTTTGGGGAAATCCCCGGGGGGGGAAAAATGTTTTTTGGGGGGCCGAAGGTTTTGAAAAAAAAACCCCGGCTTTTTAAAAATTTTAAAAACCCTTTTCCTCCCCTTTACTTAAGAGAAAAACAGCGAGACACCCCAAAAAGACGACGGGAACAGACAGAAGAAAAAAAGGGGGAAAAAAGGGAAAAAAAAAGGGGCAGAGGGGGCCGGGAAAAGGGGGAAAAGAAAAAAAGGGGAAAAAAGGGGAAAAAAGGGGAAGGAAGGAAGGGGGGAAAAAACAAAAGAAAAGAGGGGGAAGGGGAGGGGGGAGAGAGAGAGAGAGAGGGGAAAAGGGAAAAGGGAAAAAAAGGGAAAAGGGGCGGGAAGGGGGGAAACCCCCAGAAAAAAGGGGAAAAACAGGGGGGAAGGGGAAGGAAAAGTCGCTTTTAAAAAGGGGAAAAAAATTAAAATACGGGGAAAAAAAAAATTTTAAAATAATGGGGGGTTTAAAGCTCTTGGATGATTGCCCCCCCCCTTGGGGGGTCAGCTTAAATTTTCGCCCAGAGAAATTTACGTTTTAAATTAAAATCACAGGGAAGCGAGGTTTTTGGGGACTGGGCACGGTACAAAACGGCACAGCACGGACAGAGGGGCCCCCCGCCCCGGGGCCCACCCCCAAACCCCCCCCGGGAACCCCGGGACGGCACGACGGGACCGAACGGAAAAGGAACTTGCCCCGAGCCACCCGAGGGGGAAAATTTTGCGATTTCGACGCGCCCGCCCCGGGTTTTGCGACGCGAGCGCGCCCCCCCGGGGTTTTTGCGACGCGGGGCGACCCGGGGCCGGGCATTACGGGGGAAAAGGGCCCCGCCCCAAACCCGGGGTGGGGGAGGGCAAAACAAATTTTGGAAAAACACTCCCAAAAGGGGAAAACAGAAAAAACGGGGACTTACTGGAATTTTTTCAGTTTTTTTCCCCGACATGCAGGACTGTGGGGGGGGCATCCGACGTGAGCCCCCTTGGGGGTGCAGGTTTCCCCGGGTGCGGGGATTCCCTGCAGTTTGTTTTGGGGGGTCTTCCAGGGTTTTCAGGGGGTGTTGGGGGGGGTTTTCCCCCGGGTGCATTTGTGTTTTTGGGGGTTTTTAATCCATGGGGGGGGTTTTGTTTTCCAAGTAGTTCCCCTGGGGTTTTTTTTCCCCGGTGTATTTTTCCCGGGTGTTTTTTTTCCCGGTTTTTTTTTTCCCCCGTTATAGTTTTTTCCCGGGGTAGTTTTCCTGGGGAAGGGTTTCCCCGGGGGTAGTTTTTTTTTTTCCCCTGGATCTTTGGGCCCAAAAAAAGAGCTGTGTGTAAGAACAATGATATAAAAAAAAAATTTGGGTTTTTAAAGTAACAAAATTTACCATACTGTGGGAAAAAAATTGGTCTTTTTTGGCACCCCTAAAATATCCCATTTTGTGGGCTTTTTCCCCGCTTGGGGTAAATTTGCCCCCAAAATTAAAAGCCCCAAAACCCGGGGGGTTTTTGCCAGGGAATGCGACCTCCGCTACAGCCAGGAGGGTCAGGTGTTAAAGCAAGATCAAAACTAAAAAATTTAAATTCCCCCCTGCTACCTGGCAAAAAACGGGGGTCATGCCCCGCCAGGTACACCCCTTTTATTATCCCCCCGAATTTCAGGGTTTGTTAAACTAAAGGGGGGGAAATTTAAGAAAATGGCTCCCACCACTCCGGGAGGAGGTTGGAAAAAAGAAACCCCCTCCCAAGGCCCCACAGCCCTTTATTCCCCAGGGGGACCCCAATGCAGGAAAATTTTGGGGAATAGGGGAACTGGGGGGGCCTTTTTCAGTGAATATTTAAAAAACATGATTTGGGGGAATAAAAAGGGGTTTTTCCCCTCGAGGGGGGGGCAAACCCTTTTGATTTTCGTGTAGAAACCCCACTTTGCTTTTTAAAGCAAATACCCAAATACTTTGCATGGTTTGTTCCCAAAACCCAAATTGTGCCAAAATTTTTAAAATTTTTCACCCTTTAAAAATTTTTGGGGGCCCCTTTAAAAATTAAAATCTCTGAAATGCCCAAAACCAATTTTATTTTTTTGAAAATTTTTCTTTTGGGGCAAAAAAAAAGGGGCACCAATTGTTTTTTGAAAAAAGGAAAAAAATTATTTTTGCTATAATTTTCATTATTTTAAAAAATTTTATCAATTAAAGTCGTTTCTATTAATAATTTTATCATTAATATCAAAATTATTTGTGGAAAATTTTTTGATGTAAGCAAAGTGGGAAACACCGGGTTAAATTTTAAAAATGTTTTGGATTTAAAATTAATGTTTTGGGGGATTTTGTCTTCCCCCCCTCCCCCCCCCCAACCCCCTCCCCCCCTTTAGCCCCCCTCAGATTTCTCCCCTAAAAAAAGGGGAAATATACAGTTTAAAGGGGATTTTAAAAAATTTGGTCAAAAATACACAAACTTTCACCCCAGAGATATCTTATAATCTCAGGATATTCCCCAGCGAGGGCAGGGGTACATATTCTTTAGTACCCTCGGAAGGTTTAAACTAAAGGAACAGCCAAAAAAACAACAACAACAGATGGCCTACTGGTGTTACCTTTTTTTGGTGCTTCCCTTGCTCGTGCCCGTCCCCCAGGGAGTGAAGGGGGCCCAGGGGCGGGAAAAAAATCTTGATGGGCGAAGGGGTTCTGCTTCTTCTTTTTCTTTGTCGGGCCGCTCGGGAAACAGCTAGTGTTTTGCCCATGAGAAAAACGGTTGGGCTTGCCGTAAAAACTCCTGACAAATCAGGCCCAGCGCTTCCCACTTCCGCCCTGGCGATGGGCAGAATGAGTCTACAAAGAGGGAAAAACAAAATATTTTGAACTCCCAAAAGCCCGCATAAACAAAAACACCACACACACACCAAAACCCCCACCACAAACACACACACACACACACACAAAAAACACAACAAAAACAAAAACCAAAAAAACACAAACCCCAAAACACACACACACACACAACACACCAAAAAAAAAATAAAAAAAAAAAATGAGGGGGAGTGAGAGAGGGGAGAGGGGGGAGAGAGAGAGAGAGAGAGAGAGGAGAGAAGGAGGCGAAAAGGGGAGATAGGAGAGAGGAGAGAGAGAGGTATAAATTTTTTTTTGTATTCTGGACCTTTTAGAAAACGCACAATTGTTAAAGGATGTGTTTGCCCGTATGTCAAAGCGCTTTCCCCGCATTAAAATGCTGACCTTTTCTTTGGTCCAGGGGCCCAAATACTACTGCTTCTGCAAAATTACTACTATTAAATTTTTTTTTACTATGAAGAAGAAGAAGAAGAAAAAGAAGAAGGAAGAAGGAAGGGAAGAAGGAAAAGAAGAAGAAAGAAGAAGAAGAAGAAGATAGGGGAAGAGAAAGAAAAAAGAAAATTTATGGTTTAAAAATAATGCACCTTAATTACTCTATGGTTTTTCGATAAATTAAATTCCCTGCTTAATTTTATGTCTTTTCCTAAACTTTATATAAAGATATGAATTTTAATACAATAAAATGCAGGTGCCCTTTTGTTCATTAAAGGGCCTAAGGTAAAGTATCAAAACTTTTTAAAAGCTAAGGTTTTATGCATTTCTAATTTAATTATCAGGAAATTTATTGGTACCCCGCTTTAAACTTGAAAAAACTTGACAAATCAGAGGGACATATCTTTCATAACTTGTATTAAAGCTTGCTGGTGCTTATTTTCATTTTTGTTTACGGGATGCAAAATATCAAAATGCCCAAAAAAGGTGTGGGAAAGTTTTTTTTTTGGGGGGGTAAGTTAGGAAAATAACATTCAACATAAATCTAAGACCCTTTTCCCGTGGGACCACGAAAAACAAAAGCAGGAAAAAGAAAATATTTTTGTGACAATTTCCTCTGTGAGGTTTATACGTGTATCGTCAGTCAGAGACAGGGCCAGAAAAAATAAGATGGGCCCCCCATGACTTTTGACCCTCTATTTCTAAGACTTTTAGGGAATCGGGCGAGGGGAATTGGGGGAGCCCCGGAGGTCGAGAAAAAGCTTAAACAAAAATTGAGGGCTGGATGTGTCCCCTTTTCCCCCCCAGCACTGTTTTGGGAAAGGGTTTTTCTTTGGGTGTGCCCCGTTTAGGGGCACCCAAAACCCAAAGTCGGGCGGGGTTGTTACCAATCTGTGCGATACACAGTAAGGTTCAAAAGGGTCCTGGGTGATGTTTTGGAAAACCGCAATATTTAGCCCTTTCAAAAAACTCCCGGGACGAATGATTTGACTTTTGGAAAAAGGCCCAAAAAGAATGAGGTAAATTTGTGGACAGTATGCACACAGGCATTGAAGGGGGGGATCAGTACAAGGTTTTCCCGGAAATTTTGCATGGTAGCGGTTTTTTTGGCGGGGGCTTTGCATTTCCCTTTCCCCTTTTACATTGGGTGTGCATGCGAACATCAGATGTCCACAGAGACCCCCCTTCCTTCCTGCTCTCACTGATTTGATCTCTGAATTGTTTCAGCCCAGTGGGGCTGGGTCCTTGATCTCTGGGGAACAAAGCAGGCTCTGCATCGGATTTGCTTTTCAGGGGGATGTTTTTCAAAGGGAAAGTGCCCCTTTAGGGGTTTTCTTTTAGGAGGGGTTTTCCCCTTTAGGGGGGTTTTTCCCTTTTAGGAGTGTTTCCCTTTAGGGGTTTGTCTTTTAGGAGTGTTTCCCTTCAGGGGGGGGAAAATCATGCAGTGGAATGCTAGGTCTATTTCCACAAATCTGGCGTATTTGATCCACCACCTTTCAAAAAATGATTATCAGGCCCTTATTTTACAATCCCTAAATGTGAATAAAAATAAGATACCCAGATTACCAGGGTTCTATTACCCACCTATACATCAGAAAGTAGAAGGGCTAACAAAGATCAGTGCAGCAATTTACATTAAAGAAGGTATAGAGTACAGTGTGAAATCTCCACCAATACCTGGTAACATCCCAGATCTACATTCATGTGCAGCACATGTGAAGTTTAATGATAAGTTAATCCTAAATATTGTTTCTTTGTACACGCCAAAAGGACCTAACGATCTTAATACAGATTGGCTCCATAATCTCCAAGACAACGAAAAGTGGCTTATTGGTGGAGATTTCAATGCACATGCACCCTTTTGGGATAAAGGTTGCCTTTCTGTCACAAGTAACAGGTTTGTAGAAAACATTGTTGATTCTTGTTTGTATTTATTGAATGACGGCAGCGTGACTAGAATACCTGATGTCTCAAGTCACAGAGCATCAGCAATAGATCTAACTTTAGTATCACCAACACTTGTCCCTGAATGCGATTGGTCAACACATAAAGATACTTTAGGCAGTGACCATTTGCCTATTGTTATAACCTTCAATAACCAATTATGTCAATGGGATGTTGCAAAGGACAAAGTTCCAAAATACAATTATAAGCGTGCTAACTGGGAAAAGTTTAAACATATTCTTTCTTCTTACAATACAGAGTGCATACATACTTCCGACATAGATCAAATGTACTCTGAAATAGCAAATATTATATTACAAGCTGCCAATATCAGTATTCCTAGATGTCGCTCAGTAAAATCTAGTCAACATTTAGGAAATGTCTGGTGGACACAAGCTTGTGAAGAAGCTGTACATAGAAAACATTTAACGCATAAAGCTTTTCTAAAAAACAAATCGCCTTGTAACCATGATGAGCAGAAAAAGGTCAAAAACCACTGTAACATGGTTATAGCACAAGCTAAAAAACAGTATTGGTCCTCTTTTTGCAGAAGTGAAATTACAAATCATAAGGACATTAAGAAAGTATGGATTAAATTAAAAGAAATGACAAAAGGTATAAACGTGCCGTCATGTCCAGTTGTTCTTAAAAACAAACAGTTTCCATCAAGTGCAGAAAAGGCCAAGGCATTTTCCACAATGTTTTCAAATACCATGCGTAAGGAGGGTCTATCAGGTAAACACAGAACATACAGAAGTGAAGAAGAAGTAAAAAAAGAATATGTAGACCCAGTGCCTGATAACTCTCTTTATATCAATGCTCCAATTACACTCCAGGAAGTGAGGGATGCAATTCTATCACTTCCAAGTAAGAAAACATCTGTTGGAGCTGATGCAATTTCCAATGACATGATTAAGCACTTGCCAGAAAATTTCATTACTCTACTTCATAAGCTTTTTTATAAATGCTGGGTTGAGGGTGTTATTCCAGTCCAGTGGAAACAATCAATTGTTGTACCAATCCACAAACAGGGAAAGCCCAAGACAGATACAGCTAGTTACAGGCCCATAGCATTGACCTCACATACTGGCAAGCTCATGGAGAGAGTTGTTCTTGGAAGGTTATTATACTATTGCCAGAAAAATAACATTATTGCAAGCAACCAAGCAGGCTTTCAGCGGGGTAGATCTGCTATAGATAATCTAGTTAAACTTACAACACGCATAAAACAACAATTTGCACATAGAAAAAATGTTCTTGCAACGTTTTTTGACATTAATAAAGCCTATGATCAAGTTTGGCATGCAAAATTATTAAGTAAGTTGAAGATAATTGGCCTTTCCGGCAACGTTTATCATTATATCAAGAGCTTTCTTAGCAATAGATCCATTCAAGTAAAGGTAGGAAATAGCTATTCAGATCCTAGATATCTTGATATGGGCTTACCACAAGGCTCTGTTATAGCACCTATTCTATTTAATATTCTATTACATGATTTTCCTAAATGCTTAACTCAGAATGTTACCTTAGTCCAATACGCAGATGACATATGCATGTGGATGAATGTCACCATGAAACAAAACACATCGAAAAGGTCTTTAAATTATATTAAAAAATTGTACCAAAAAGACCTTGATAACTTAAATAAGTACGTAATTGAAAATGGCCTAAAATTATCTACAGAAAAAACACATATGATGCTTTTTAACAATGGTAGCAATCCAGATAACTTACCTGTATTCAAAATTGAAAATGACGTAGTTGAATATAAACACTTAGTAAAGTTTTTAGGTGTTTTTCTTACTTCAAAATTAACGTGGAATGCCCACATTGATTATATCTTAACCAAAGGAAGAAAATGTTTAAATCTGCTAAAAATTGTACAAAAGCAGTATTGGGGACAAGATATGACAATTTTAAAACATCTTTCTACCTCCCTAATTAGATCTAAATTATCCTATGGACAAGAAGTCTTTTTTAGCGCACCTAAGTACTTATTAAAGAAGCTTCAAAGTGTAGACTGTAAGGCGTACAGACTGGCTCTAGGTGTACCATTCCATGCCTCTGCACTTGACACATATAACGAAATTGGAATGTTACCACTTGATGAGTACCGACAACTTGTATGTGCCAAATATATTCTCAGAAGCTCAACACCTGAAAATTTTGCTTCAGAAGAAATAAAAATGAGGTCTGAAACAGATTTCCCGAAAAGAGCCCGACACATAAACTTTTTGATGACAATAAGTACATACACATCAGATCTTTATGAGCGTTCTGAAATTGTCAAATCTGATGTAGACGCACATAGATCAGTTTCAGTCTGTCCTGTTTGGGAAATGAAGCGAGCACACTTTGATATAGATTATATTGACATGAAAAAAAATGAGAATCCAAATGTTATGGCAGTCAATGTTCATTCACATATACAGCATAATTACTCTGATTGTCTTAAAATTTATACAGATGGTTCACTTTTAGACAATCATCAAGCAGGTTCAGCATTTGTAATACCGGCACTAAAGAAAGAAAAGTCATATTATATTGGAAAAAATCGATCTGTTTTTACAGCTGAACTGATCGCTATTCTCATGGCTTTGACTTTTATTTTAGATCATCCATACTGTTTTTTTCATATATTACTTTGTGTGGATTCAAAATCAGTATTGTATGCCTTAAAGTCTACAACTTATAAGCAATCTACTAAACTTATACTAGACATAAAATACATAATAAATCTTCTATGTTTAAGAGGAATTCATGTTTCATTTTGTTGGATTCCTTCACATATAGGATTATTTTCTAATGAGTGGGCTGACAGGGCTGCGAAAAAAGGTGCACGTAATGAAAATGGGTCTATAGTACTACATGTCCCTCTATCCATTGCAGAGGGTTATCAGCTGTTAGAAAAAGCATCTTTAAATAAATTTACAGAAAAGCATCGGCAAAACAAGCTGGCTCAACATTCAACTCCGAGTGGGAAGAGTATAGTTGAATACATTGATCATTTAGAGACTTGTACAAATGCTGTCAAAGAGAGAAAACTCAAGGCATTATTTTTTAGGATAAGATTAAATGCTTTCGTGACAAAATTCAGCAAGGATGTTAAATGCTTATGTGGTGGATATATTTCAAATACCCATATCATACTTGAATGTAAGAACTTAAAACATCATCTCCCTGCCTTTTCTGAGAATGCCATTGATGAAGTTTTGAACAATGTAAATTTAACGTTTGACATTGCTAAAGGTTTTGTTAAGTCTATAGGGCATTTATTGTAGTTCTTGTAGTTCTTTTGGTATTTTTAAATGTTCAATATTTTTCTTGATCTGTTAATGTTAAGAATACCTTTTATTTGCTGTTACTATTTATCTCACCACACACACACACACACACACACATACACACACACACACGCACGCACGCACGCACGCACGCGCGCGCGCGTGCGCGCGCGCGCGCATACATACACATTAGATCTCTCTCTCTCTCTCTCTCTCTCTCTCTCTCTCTCTCTCTCTCTCTCTCTCTCTCTCTCTCTTACCTATCCAGTCTCCTATCTTAGGGTCGTCTGGTATCACTTAAAGTGGAAAGACGTTAAAATTGAAGACTTACTTACCCACACACCCATACACACACACACACACACACACACACACACACACACACACACACACACACACACACACACACACACACACCACCGTGCACCTACACACACACACACACACACACACACACACACACACACACACACACACACACACACACACACGGTTTGCGCTCTTCCACTCAGCTCGTATACTCGTAGGTACATGCACACATTTAAAGCGTGTGTGTGTGTGTGTGTGCGCGTGCACGCGCGCGCGTGTGTGTGCTTTCGAATTTGCTAGAATTATTTATTGTCATTGGTTGTTTGTTGTGAGGGTCGATTGCAAGCGCTTTGATTTGTTTTTACAAGATATAGCGCTATATAAATTCCATGATTTATTATTATCTTTGGAAATGCTTCTTCAGCTTTATTCATGGGAGGGTGTGTATGCATGCGCGCGTGCGTGCGTTCGCTGATGTTTTTGTGTTCGAATTTTTTTGTTTGTGCGTGTGGAGGAGACACTGCAGATTGCTGTGGTGCATGATATTGTATGATATTATTATTTAATGTGTGCACTAGGGGTCATTATTGCGTCACATTTTGTCGAGCCTTCTGCTTATTCATAGTGTGTTTGCGGAGGAGGGGGGGTATGCAAGCGGTGGTGTTTGTGTGTACGTTTGTGTGTGCATGAATGTGGTGATGCTGTGGCGCATGGTATTGTATGATATTATTATTTGATGTGTGTTGTGGGGTCATTTATGCGTACATTGTACCATGTTTCTTTCCGACAAACTTGTCAAAATACATGGGGATTGCCATCTTCGGGGCTGTGGTGTCGCCAGAAGTCCAGGGCCACACACATCAAATATGATTTTAAAGTTTGTATGCATAGAGTAAAATAGGGTCTTGGTGCAGTGGGCTCTGTAGCTGATTAAAAGTGCGAGTGGCAAGGGCCGGAAAACGGTGTTTTCGTCACATCTTTGGAAGGCTTCTTCAGCTTATTCATGAGAGGGTGTGTATGCATGCGCGCGGTGCGTGCGTTTGCTGGTGTTCCTGTGTGCGATTATTTTTGTTTGTGCGTGTGGAGGAGACCCTGCCGATTTCTGTGGTGCATGATATTGTATGAAATTATTTTTTGATGTGTGTTGCGGGGGTCATTTTTGGTACACTATACCGTTTCTTTGCGACAAACTTGGCTCCGTACAAGCGGGGTTGCCATCTTCGGGGCTGTGGTGTCGCCACAAGTCAAACGCCACACACATCGAAAATGGTTGGGAAGTTTGTATGCATAGAGTAGAATAGGGTCTTGGTGCCGTGGGCTCTGCAACTGCGGAAAAGTGCGGGTGGCAAGGGCCCGAAAACGGCGTTTTCGTCAAATCTTTGGAAATGCTCCGTTAGCTTTATTCATGGGAGGGTGTGTATCCATGTGCACGTGCTTGCGTTCGCTGCTGTTTGTGTGTGCGAATTTTTTTGTTTGTGCGTGTGGAGGAGACCCTGCAGATTGCCGTGGTGCATGATATTGTACGATATTATTATTTAATGTGTGTACTAGGGGTCATTATTGCGTCACATTTTGTCCAACCTTCTGCTTATTTATATAGTGTTTGCGGAGGGGGGGGGGGGGGGAGGGTATGCAAGCGATGCTGTTTGTGTGTACGTTTGTGTGTGCATGAATGTGGTGATGCTGTGGCGTATGATATTGTATGATATTATTATTATTTGATGTGTGTTGTGGGGGTCATTTATGCGTACATTGTACCACGTTTCTTTCCGACAAACTTGGCAAAATACATGGGGGTTGCCATCTTCGGGGCTGTGGTGTCGCCATAAGTCCAGCGCCACACACATCAAATATGATTTTAAAGTTTGTATGCATAGAGTAGAATAGGGTCTTGGTGCCGTGGGCTCTGTAACTGATTAAAAGTGCGGGTGGCAAGGGCCGGAAAACGGCGTTTTCGTCACATCTTTGGAAGGCTTCTTCAGCTGATTCATGAGAGGGTGTGTATGCATGCGCGCGTGCGTGCGTTTGCTGGTGTTCCTGTGTGCGATTATTTTTGTTTGTGCGTGTGGAGGAGACCCTGCCGATTTCTGTGGTGCATGATATTGTATGCTATTATTATTTGATGTGTGTTGCGGGGGTCATTTTTGGTACACTGTACCCTGTTTCTTTGCGACAAACTTGGCTCCGTACAAGCGAGGTTGCCATCTTCGGGGCTGTGGTGTCGCCACAAGTCAAATGCCACACACATCGAAAATGGTTGGGAAGTTTGTATGCATAGAGTAGAATAGGGTCTTGGTGTCGTGGGCTCTGTAACTGCGAAAAAGTGCGGGTGGCAAGAGCCCGAAAACGGCGTTTTCGTCACGTCTTTGGAAATGCTTCTTTCGCTTTATTCATGGGAGGGTGTGTATGCATGCACGCGTGTGTGCGTTCGCTGCTCTGTGTGTGTGCGAATTTTTTGTTTGTGCGTGTGGAGGAGACCCTGCAGATTGCTGTGGTGTATGATATTGTATGATATTATTATTTGATGTGTGTACTAGGGGTCATTATTTCGTCACATTTTGTCGAGCCTTCTGCTTATTCATAGTGTGTTTTGGGAGGGGCGGGGATGGGGGGTGGTATTGAAGCGGTACTGTTTGTGTGTACGTTTGTGTGTGCATGAATGTGTTGATGCTGTGGCGCATGATATTGTATGATATTATTATTATTTGATGTGTGTTGTGGGGGTCATTTATGCGTACATTGTACCCTGTTTCTTTCCGACAAACTTGTCAAAATACATGGGGGTTGCCATCTTCGGGGCTGTGGTGTCGCCATAAGTCCAGCGCCACACACATCAAATATGATTTTAAAGTTTGTATGCATAGTGTAGAATAGCGTCTTTTTTTTTCTTTTTTTTTAATGTTTTTATTCAAACCAACATAATATGCATACTGTATGCAAATAAGGAGAAATTTTTTATCATCATGGAATGATTTTTTCAATGAAAAATAGAAAAAAATATAAATGCATATACTTTGTTTCAATCAATAAAAGAAAAAAGAAAAAAAGCTTTTTCTACTCGTTGACATAAAAAAAAAGAAAATGCTTTTCTATGACACACACGCGAATGTGCATGATGCTAAAGCATGAGATCAAGTTCACGTTAACATGTGAATGTCACAGGATTTGAAATATATATTCATGCTTATTCACAGACACACAGACACAGACACACACAGAGACACAGACAACAACACACACACACACACACACACACACACACACAACACACACACACACCACACACCCCCCCCCCCCCACACCACCCCCCCCCCCCCCCCCCCCCCCCCCCCCCCCACACACACACACACCTAAACGGTACGCATAGCACAACAGCAGCTTATTGAGCATCACAACTGTAACACATTACTTAACAAACGTTATAACATATTTAAACACGAGTTTTACATCACCCTTCTAAAACAAGAGTTGCAAAAGCTAATGTTTCTACAGACAAGACTGCAGGCTAATGCAATACAAAACATATGCTCTTTTTGTAGTGTATACATGAGTCTATAAATACAAACACAAGGGAATATGCACATGTAACAGTGATCGTGCAATTGCAAAAATACAGCTGACAAACAACTCCATGCCTGTTAAAAATTATAATAATGATAACTCCAAGTCCGTTGTCCCTTTCAAAGGCAGCGGTCACTTTGTCTTCAAAATTGTTCATGCTATTTTCCAGTTAGAAAAAAACAAACAAGCAAAAGCAGTGCCTGGCAAAAAAAACACAAAAAAACATGATATAGCAAGTTTTGATGAACTCCACCAATGTCTTTTCACTGATTTAGTAATCCAGTATATGGAAGCCACATCTTTTGAAAATCAAAGTAGTTCATTTCTAATTGATATGTGTACTTTTCCATCTTGTATCTGTGATTTAGTTCAATCAAGAAAACCTGAACATCTGGTTTCGTTTTGTTTATTCTATTTCTATATAAAAAATGCTTTCCCAGTAGAATGATCAAGTCTGTCACTCTGTCTGTTTTGATATCCTCTGTTGTACCAAAAAGTATTAATTCACAATTAAAAGACAGTCTGTGACAATTATCGCATTTTTCTTTCAAAATATTTCCCAGTTGAAACCAAAAGGATTGTGCGTACTGGCAGAAGTATAAGTAGTGTTCTATTGTGTCTTTTTCCTCGTTGCAAAAACTACATCTGTCAGCGTCTGTAATGCCCATCTTCATCAGAATACTATTTGTAACCAATATTCTATAGCATATTTTGATCTGAAACCACTTCAATTTGATTTCTTTTATTCCTTTTATCTTTTTTAGGGCAGCATGCCAGTCAATCGCAGTGCGGAGTTTTTTCTCCCAGTGCACAAAGGGTTTAATGTCCAGTATTTCTATTTCCTCTAACAAAATAGAATAATAAGCCTTGGAACCCCTTGGGGCACTAGTTATGAGCTGTATAGCTCTTGTTGGCGAATCACTAAGATTGTTTTCAAGGACAATGTTTCTCAGTCTTTTGTAGCACTTGACTGATTGAACACAACCAATGTATTCCAGAAAATTAAATTTGATTCCCGTTTTGTATACAAAAGACTGATGACTTAAGAACTCGCCTTCTTCATCTACTAAATGCTTTACTAGAAATACACCGTTGTCTGCCCATTTCTTAAAAAAGAAAGTTTTGTGGGCAATCTTGAATTTCTCATTGAAGAATAATGGTTCAGCTAACAATTCGCAGCTTTTATTTAGTTGTACCTGAGAACAAAATCTTGAGTATGCAGTAAAAACATCTTCCCAAAACTGATTGAATTTACATCTCTCAAAATACTTTGGGCCCCAGGAATGCAGCAATTCTATTTCTGGGCATACAGATTGTAAAATTTTTACCCATTTTGGAGACTGAGCACACATTTTTCTAATCCAAGTAAGTTTTAGCGCATAGATATACATTTCAATATTAGGAATACTTATACCTCCTTGTTCAATGTTATGTGATGAATACTTTCTTTTTATTTTATCCGGCTTTTTGTCCCAAATAAACTCATAGCACATTTTTTGAAGTTCTATAACTTGCTTTTGTGGTGGATTTGGTAATGATATCCATAGATATATTAGTTTAGACAGGATTAATGATTTTAGCACTGCTACCCGACCTAATGGGGTTATCGTTCTTTGCAACCAGATCTTGAATAACTTTCTAATTTCTTGAAACTTGTCAGCTATATTTATTTCGGGTATCATTGAAAGGTCACTCACAAACCAGAGTCCCAGCATTTTAAACTTAGCAGGATTCCATTCCATCTTTAAATAATTTAGGTATTTAACGTTTGACGTTTTCTTGCTTCCTAGCCATACGTTAAAAGTTTTATCATAGTTTACTTTTAGCCCTGAAATATGTTCAAATTGTTTTAATGTTTCAAAGACTTGTTCATATGATCGCTGATCTCCTTTCAGTGTAAACGATGTATCGTCAGCAAACTGGCTAATTTTAAATTCAGTATCTAATATTTCAATTCCCTTAATGTTCTCATTTTCTCTTATTTTGCATGCCAGCACTTCTGCACATAAAACAAACAAATAAGGAGAAATGGGGTCTCCTTGTCTACAGCCCCTCTCTATTTTGATACTACCAGATAGTTTTCCATTCACTAAGACAAATGCTTTTATATTCTGGTAAAATGCAGATATCCATTTACACACTGTTTCTCCAAAACACACAGTTCTTAGTACTCTGTGCATGTAAGACCAGCCCAGCGAATCAAATGCTTTCTCAAAATCTATTGATACAAGCAGACCAGGACGATTTTTATCTTCTAAGTACTTCATTATAATTATCGTAAATAATTCTTATGTTATCTCCTATGTATCTACCTTGTATAAACCCTTGTGTTGCGGGAGTCATTTTTGGTACACTGTACCTTGTTTCTTTGCGACAAACTTGGCTCCGTACAAGCGGTACAAGCGGGTTTGCCATCTTCGGGGCTGTGGTGTCGCCACAAGTCAAATGCCACACACATCGAAAATGGTTGGGAAGTTTGTATGCATAGAGTAGAATAGGGTCTTGATGCCTCGGGCTCTGTAACTGCGAAAAAGTGCGGGTGGCAAGGGCCCGAAAACGACGTTTTCGCCACATCTTTGGAAATGCTTCTTTAGCTTTATTCATGGGAGGGTGTGTATGCATGCGCGCGTGCGTGCGTTCGCTGCTGTTTGTGTGTGCCAATTTTTTTGTTTGTGCGTGTGGAGGAGACCCTGCAGATTGCTGTGGTGCATGATATTGTATGATATTATTATTTGATGTGTGTACTAGGGGGTCATTATTGCGTCACATTTTGTCGAGCCTTCTGCTTATTCATAGTGTGTTTGGGGAGGGGGGGGGCGGTATGCAAGCGGTGCTGTTTGTGTGTACGTTTGTGTGTATGAATGTGATGATGCTGCGGCGCATGATATTGTATGATATTATTATTTGATGGGTTTTGTTGGGGTCATATATGCGTACATTGTACCCTGTTTCTTTCCGACAAACTTGTCAAAATACATGGGGGTTGCCATCTTCGGGGCTGTGGTGTCGCTATAAGTCCAGCGCCACACACCAAATATGATTTTAAAGTTTGTGTGCATAGAGTAGAATAGGGTCTTGGTGCCGTGGGCTCTGTAACTGATTAAAAGTGCGGGTGGCAAGGGCCCGAAAACGGCGCTTTCGTCACATCTTTGGAAGGCTTCTTCAGCTTATTCATGAGAGGGTGTGCATGCATGCGCGCGTGCGTGCGTTTGCTGGTGTTCCTGTGTGCAATTTTTTTTGTTTGTGCGTGTGGAGGAGACCCTGCCGATTTCTGTGGTGCATGATATTGTATGATAATATTATTTGATGTGTGTTGCGGGGCTCATTTTTGGTACACTGTACCCTGTTTCTTTGTGACAATTTTGGCTCTGTACAAACGGGGTTGACATCTTCGAGGCTGTGGTGACGCCACAAGTCAAACGCCACACACATCGAAAATGGTTGGGAAGTTTGTATGCATAGAGTAGAATAGGGTCTTGGTGCCGTGGGCTTTGTAATTGATTAAAAGTGCGGGTGGCAAGGGCCCGAAAACGGCGTTTTGGTCACATCTTTGGAAGGCTTCTTTAGCTTATTAATGAGAGGGTGTGTATGCAATCAATCAATCAATCAATCAATCAATCAATCAATCAATCAAAATGTCAATCAATCAAATCAATCAATCAATCAATCAAATCAATCATAATCAATCAATCAAATTTTTATTTCCAGATGGTACATTGAGTAAGCAACAATTTTCTTTTTTCCATCAAGCCATCTATCTATAGAAAAGAAAAGAAAAAAATCAAAACAATAGCAAAAATCAAATCCAAAACAAAACAAAAAACCAACAAAAAACGAAGCAGAAAATCCCTAGAAATCAATAAAGCCAACAAAAGAAAGAAAAGGGGAAAAAGCAAAGAAACAAATAAAACAACAACAGCAAACATTTCACCAACATTAATTTGCTAACATGATTTCAACAATTTTAAAATGAAATATGCCTATAAATAATACAAGCAACTACAATAACAACAACCAAAAGAGAAAAAAGAAATTCAGAAAAAAAAACACTCAAAAGCCATACACACATATGTACATACACCCACACACCCACACCCACACCCACCCACACACACACCCCTACACCTACACCTACACCTACACACAGACACACAGACACACAGACACAGACACAGACACACACACACACACACACACACACACACACACACACACACACACACACACACACACACACACACACACCACACACACACACACACACACACGGTTTGCGCTCTCCACTCAGCTCGTATACTGGTAGGTACATGCACACATTTAAAGTCTTTTTAAAAATCATATAGTGTCAACCCCCCCCCCCTCCCCCACAAAAAACAGCTTATATCAATTATAATGTATCCCAAAACCATTATTTAAGACTAAAAAAAAAAAAGTGGTAATAAAAAAAATATATATATAAAAAAATAAATAAATAAATAAACAAATGAATAAATAAAATAAATTAAATTCTATAAGCAATTTTTGTCAGATTACAATATCTCTATGCTTCAATTTATACATTATATTTTTAAAAGAAGATAAGGAAAAACCAACAAACACAACAATACCTTATAATAATACCCATCATCACTGAGAGAAAATAACATATACGCTAACAAACATACAATCAAACAAAAGAAAAACAAAAACAAAAAAACAAACAAAAAACACATAAAAACACACCAAAAAACAATCAAACCAAAACATCAAAAAACCAATCCACACAGATTATATATTAGAAGGAAGAAAAGACAAAACAACTAAAGCAACAATACCATATGATAATACCCATCACCACTGAGTGGAAATAACATAACAAACATATGGGCATGCACACATTTAAATTTTTTTTAAAAATCAAATGGTGTCAAACAAACAGCTTATATCAGTTACAATGTCACCAACCATTATTTAAGACTTTAAAAAAAATCCATGAAATGTCAATAAGCAACTAATGTCAGATTACATTATCTCCACACTTCAATTCATACTTATATGTTAGGAGGGAGAAAAGAACAAACAAAACAAAACAAAACAAAACAAAAACAAAAAACAAACGAATCAATACATATGATAATACCAATCTCCACTGAGAGGAAATAACATATACACTAACAAACATTCAAACTAACAAAAAACTAACAAACAAACAAAAGCAACAGACAACCAAACACACATAATAAACGAAATAATCCAAACAAAACAAAACTAAAGCAAAAAACAAACAAAAACAAACAAACAAACAAACGCACACAAACAAACCCACACACTCAAAAAAGAAAAAAATTGGAGGGGGTATCAAGGAGGAAGGGGGAAAACACAAACAGCAAACAGAATAATTATAATAATGATTTATGATTATATTCATAATAAAAATCCCTACACATATGAACAAAAAAAACGAACAAACAAACAAAAAAAACCCCAAACAAACAAACAAACAAACAAACCAAAAAAACACACACAACAACCAGAACAAAAAAGTAAGGCTTTTCCACTAATCAAAATAATTATATAATATTGCTAATAGTCCCATTAGTATAATTAATATAAAAAAAAATTTGAAATATTTATCCTGAAACTATTAAACTGGGTCAGTAAAAAAAAATGCATAGAAAAAAAAATCCAATCTGGTCTTGAGATCAGTGGTTTGGTTTTCTCCTTTTGAATTTGCAGAATATACACGTGTTTACATACATCACTTATTCCCATCCTGTTCAAAATTAAATTATAGAAAAAAAACAAACTTTCTCCAGCTTTTCCCCCTTCCACATACATATATAGCAAGCAAAGTGTAGATTTTTCAGTCACAGTGAGCCACACGTGAAAGATTTTTCAGGGTGAGCAGAGAGTACCAATATCTTTAGTCTGTTCTAAATATGGTTGATTGGATTGATCTGTAGTTCTTAAACATTTTTGCATAGTGCATTAAGTGATTTTTCAGCTGATTTTTGAACTGATTTTTATTTTTGATACATTTTAAATGTTTTGGGAGCTTGTTCCATAAATCACTACCTGAATACAGGAAGCTAGTTTTGTAAAGATTGTTTCTGGGTCTGGGAAATGTTAGTAGATGGTTATGCCTGTACTCATTAATTTTGAATCTATTGGTGATCTTGGGAGGGGCATTTCCATTGACAACTTTTTGTACAAATAGAGCTTTATTGAAATAAAGCCTGTTTTGGAATGTAAGAATATTTCTTAGCTTATAATCATTGATGGTTAGGGAGCTTGATTTTAATAGGACAAGTTTTAGTGCTCTATATATAATCGATGAATGAATTTCAAATTAATTTCACTGCAGTTGTCCCAAAGAGATGAGTGTATAGTCAACTATAGGCAAGATGTGTCCACAAAAAAAGAGTTTGCGTGAATGACTATCTAGAAAGTGTTTTATTTTTGATAGCTGACGTACCTTGTTTGTAAGACGTTTTCCGAGTGCCATCACATGGTCAGTCCAAGTAAGATTATTGTCGATAATTACACCCAGAATTTTGTGTGAGTCAACTTCTTCAATGATTTTTTGATCTATCAACAGAGGTTGAAATTTACTTTTCATTTTTTGCCTCTTTTGTCTTGCTAGTACCTACATACTTTTAGTTTTTTGAGCATTTAAGGACATATGGTTTAATTGAGTCCAAGTAATCAATTTGTTGATATTGTTTTGAAGTTTGAGTGTTAGTCTGTGGGGGTCAGTATCACTACAATAGAGGGATGTGTCATCAGCAAACATTTCACAGCTACAATCTAGAAATAAGGGTAAGTCATTTACATATATTGAGAACAAAAGAGGACCCAATATTGATCCTTGTGGTACTCCATATTTAATAGATACTAATTCTGATGTTTGATTATTTGCAGTTACCAGCTGCTGTCTATCTAACAAAAAACTTTTTAAAAGATTGATTATTTCAGGTGTTAGTTTATATAGGTGAAGTTTACGCACTAGCAAGAAGTGATTAATTACATCAAATGCTTTTTCAAAGTCAACACAAATTAGGCCTGTATAGTTATTTTCATTTATGTTGTTAAGAGACTGTCTGTAAGGTGAGTTAGAGCTGTGTGACAAGAATAGTTTTTACGAAAGCCTGACAGATCTTCATTTATTTATTATTTTTTTAACCATTTTTATTCAGTTTTATCATGTTGTACATTGTTGTATATCATGAAATGCAATTTTTTTACATACATTTAAGAAAGCAAATAAAATATTCACTCAAAGCATAATGAAATATAATAAAGTATAAGGAAAATTAGGAAAAAAAACAACAACCAAAAACAAAAGAACAACAACAAACAACAACAACACAAAACCCAAACACACACACACACACACACACACACACACACCCACACACACACACACACACACACACACCACACACACACACACACACACACACACACACACACACACACACACACACACATATTCATACACACACACATACTCACACAAATATGTCGAGAAGGAAGATGAGATAGCTAGACGGAGAAACAAAAAGATAGACAGAAGACACAGACAAACATATCGACAGAGGTCGCAATATAGATAATATGTTTTATATGGGTTAGTTGTTTTTTTTCTATGAGGGTTCTGTCATTTAAAGTTAAACATGATCATATTAAATAAAAGCATTCAAAAGATATTCAAAGGCAATTTTCATCACTAACCAAGGCCTTATATGGAGTCCATTCAAGAGCAAAAGTGTTATGGGTAAAAAATTTTCGTGCTATGTACTCCTCCATCAAATATCTTCCTTTCAACTTTTTGATGAACACCTGCAGTACATGTCTACTTCTATTTAATTTACAATGGTAAATATATTGTTTAGCAAACAGGATAATAAAATAAACGATACGATCAATGCATATATTTTTGTCAAATCCAAGTATTGCTAAAGGCTCTGTTATGTGCAAATTATACGCATTCATGCATCTTTCACTCACTGCTTCTGTTAGAGTTTGCCAAAACCTTTGAATAGCTGTACATTGCCAAAACATGTGTCGAATACTGTCTATTTCTAAGTTGCAAAAATTACAAAGATTGCTATCTGTTACTTCTATCTCTTTTAATATAACATTGGTACCAAGACATCTATGAATAATCCTCAGTTGAAACCATTTCATTTTGATTTCAGAGATCTTATGAACATTCAAAAACATTTTTTCCAGTCATTCTCAATATTCAGCTTTTCATTCCACTTCGTACAACATTTTGGTAAAACATCATCACAAATGAAAACATCATAGAATAGTTTTGATCCCTTTGGTACTGACCTTATCCTTTCTTGACAAAGCAGTATACTTAAGCATTCGTTATCATTGACTGTTATACTTGTTTTCTGTATATACTCAGCCAATGCTATTTTGTATCCATAAAAAGTAGCAAAGTCAATATTAACATTATGTTTTATTTTAAACTGTTCATATGTCATAAATTTTCCGTTTTCTAATAGAAAATGTGTTATGCAATGTATGCCTTTATTGATCCATGTCTTTTTCTTAATATACTTATTTCCTACCTGTATTCTATTATTGAAAAAAATCGGTTCTGCTAACAGCTCATGGGAGCTACTGCAACTAGTTTTGTAGAAAAAAGTCTTTATATATTGTAAAAACTTCTGTCCAAAAGGCATTTGTCTTTGAAAATTCAGAAACTATTTCAGGCCCATATTTTGTGAGGTTTTCAAGAATTGGAAAGTTGAACATTGCAATGGTCTTCCATTTATGACTTGCTGTCTCTATTTTTCTTTGCCATGTCAATTTAAGTGAATTTGCAAATGTGGCGCTCCACCACAAAATGAGTCGCTTAGCACATTACCTACTATTCCGCTAGGAGCCATTAAAGGCAGGTGGGGGTCAAGTTGTCGATTTTAAGATTTTGATTGATTATAAAACTATAGCCATTGTTGTATATTGTAGAGAAATATCAAGGCATAATTTTGTTTCCCTTTGCCTTTAAACATGCTTTAAAAATACCAAAGCCCTCATTCTGGTCACCTATTACGATGCTTAACTTGTCAATTTCTCATTTTGTCATTTTCTGGAGTCTATCACTTCAAGTTGCAATATCTTTTGATAGAATTGTCAGATTTTTTATCTGTTTTTTGTATTGTATAGCCATTTTATTGATGATTAATAGCATTTCAGTAACTAGAATTTGACCTCTTGTGCAATTCGTCTCCTTATGTGGTGGAGTGTCACAAATGTTCGCAGTTCTGGTAGCCCAAGCCCACCATTTTTGACACTCTTGTGTGATGTTTTTTCTACTTATTTTGTCTTGTTTATTATTCCATACAAATTTATAACAGCATTTTTGTAAAGTTTCAAAAACTGCATCTGGTGGATTTGGTAGTAAGAGCCATAGATAAATCAATTTTGACAGAATCAGTGATTTTAGTATTGCCACTCTCCCTAGAGGTGTTAACTGTCTTTTGACCCAGACTTTGAATAATTGTTTCACATCATCTAATTTTGCAGAATAGTTGATATGTGAACAGTTTTGCACATCGTTTATGAACCAAATTCCTAAGATTTTGAATTTTGGTGGATTCCATTCCATATTTAAATTTTCCAAGTAATGGATTTCTGAATTTTTATTGTTTCCTAACCAAATTACACTTGTTTTTTCAGGATTCATTCGTAAACCAGATTTAGAACCAAATAAATTGATAGTCATGATGCAAGATTCAAATGATTTCTTGTCTCCTGCTAAAAGGAATTCCGTATCATCTGCATATTGGGAAAGTTTGCATTCAATATTATTGACTGTCACACCATGTATATCTTGATTTTCACAAGTCATTATTGCCAATATTTCTACACATAAAACAAACACATTTATGGAGATAGTGGATCACCTTGTCTGCATCCTCGTTCAACACCAAACCAGTCCGATACTTGACCATTAACAATTACACAAGCTTTGATAATTATTTGTATAAAATGTTTCTATCCATTTACAGATGTCACATTGAAAACCAAATGCTTTTAGAACTTTAAACATAAAACTCCAACTGACAGAATCAAAGGCCTTTTCAAAATCAATATTCAATAACATTCCTGGCAGATTGTGTTCTTCTAGATAAGCTATTGTATCATAAATAAGTCTTATATTATTTCCTATATACCTGTTACTGATAAATCCCGTCTGATTCTCGTTGATAAGTTTAGGCAATACACTTTTTAAACGATTAGCTACACATGCTGATCCGATTTTGTATACTACATTTAGCAGAGATATTGGTCTCCAGTTTTTTATATAACATCTTGGTTTATCTCCTTTAGGTATACATGTAATAACGCCTTGCTTTTGAATACACGATAACTCCCCCTTTCTGAATCCAGCATTAAACGCCCTAACAACAAAACCACCTAGTTTACCCCCAAAACACTTAAAGAATTTAGAGGTAAAACCGTCTGAACCTGGACTTTTGTTGTTTTTCATATTTCTTAGTGCTAAGCTTGCCTCTTCTAGTCTAAGCTCACCTTCTAGACTATTTGCTTCATCCATATCCAGATGTGGAATGTCTTTTACTAGTTGATCTATTTCACAATCGTCAACATTTGATTTTTTTTTATACAATTCTTCATAAAAACTCTTAACTTCCTGCAAAGCTTTTTCCTGATTTGATCTTCATTTATTAGGTTGTTGTTAACAAAGCAGGAATATAAAGATTTTTGGATATGTTTTTCAATGGGTTTAGATAAGGCCGATAGGATTGAAATTGGTCTGTAATTTGAAGGACAAGAAGAATCTCCAGATTTGTGGACTGGTATGACTTTTACCTTTTTAAATATGAGAGGAATGTTGCTTTTATCTATACACAAGTTATATAGATATGTCAGTGTTTCAGCTATAATAAGACCAGAAAGTTTCAATATTTTTCCATCCAGATTGTCAAGGTCACGTGTTCTGGATTTTTTTTTTGAGAGATAGACTTTCCAACATGTCTTTAATTGTCATTGGCAATAATTCAAACGGGAACATAATTTCTTTTGATTCAATATATTGTTCTAAGTATTGGAGATCATTTTCTTTGACTTATCGCATGATATGATTTTAGTAGCGATGTTTGAGAAATGGGTGTTCAGTTCATCAGCTGTTATGTCTTTTACTGTCTTTTGGCTTTTTGATATAGGTCTATTACATAAAATATTGATGGCTTTCCATACCTGGTGAGAGTCGGTAGTTGTGATTAACAGTTTTTGAAAGTAATCACGTTTTGATCTCCGTTTTAGTGAAGTTACTTTGTTTCTTTGCATTTTAAATTCTTCTTTTGTACCATGGGTTTTCAAATAGTCTCTTAAGCGCATTTCTGACTCTATCTCTTTTGTTATCCAAGGAGGTTTATTTTTTCTTTAACTCTTTTTTTTGATGAAGGGGGCATGCCTATCATACACTGAAATAAATGTGGTAATCCAGAATTCTGCAGCTTCGTTGGGGTCTCTGATTTGATATATGTCTTGGAATGGCGAATTTATCAAGTCTGAAAGAAAGTCTTGTTCGTTGAAGTTATTAAATTTTCTGTAAAAGATGGTTTTATGTCCTACTTTGGGAATTTTGACACGATGTTTAAACCAAATAAAACACACAGCATTATGATCACTGCATCCACAGGAGGGGGCACATACTTCTGTTATGTTTTGTTTTGTAGTAGTATAGATATGATCTATCAAAGTTCTAGAGTTATCTGTTATCGGGTTGGTTTGTCTATTAGTTGTTCCAGGCCATGCATAGTAATGTTGTGACTCCATTTAGGCTTGGGTTTTAATAAGTCAATGTTAAAATCCCAAAGAATAATTGTTTCATAGTTTAAAAATGTCACTTCATCCATAAGAGAGTTCAATTTTTCAAACCATTCTGTGGTTTCCGAAGGATTTCTGTACATGAATCCTATTAATATTGGATTATTGTGTTTTAATTTTATTTGAACCCAAATCGATTCAATGTCATAAACATCAAAGTTGTATAATCTTTTGCAACTCAGTGAAGAAGCGAAATATGTTAATAACCCAGTAAAACTTGGGCTTGTGCAGATCTTGTCGAAAGATCTCATATCCTGGAATATTCATGCATGTGTCAGTTACGTGTGGTGAGAGTCGAGATTCAGCGCCACACACATCAAATATGATTTTAAAGTTTGTATGCATAGTGTAGAATAGGGTCTTGGTGCCGTGGGCTCTGTAACTGATTAAAAGTGCGGGTGGCAAGGGCCGGAAAACGGCGTTTTCGTCACATCTTTGGAAGGCTTCTTCAGCTTCTTCATGAGAGGGTGTGTATGCATGCGCGCGTGCGTGCGTTTGCTGGTGTTGCTGTGTGCGATTATTTTTGTTTGTGCGTGTGGAGGAGACCCTGCAGATTGCTGTGGTGCATGATATTGTATGATATTATTATTTGATGTGTGTTGCGGGGGTCATTTTTGGTACACTGTACCTTGTTTCTTTGCGACAAACTTGGCTCCGTACAAGCGGGGTTGCCATCTTCGGGCTGTGGTGTCGCCAGAAGTCAAACGCCACACACATCGAAAATGGTTGGGAAGTTTGTATGCATAGAGTAGAATAGGGTCTTGGTGCCCTGGGCTCTGTAACTGCGAAAAAGTGCGGGTGGCAAGGGCCCGAAAACGGCGTTTTCGTCACGTCTTTGGAAATGCTTCTTTAGCTTTATTCATGGGAGGGTGTGTATGCATGCGCGCGTGCGTGCGTTCGCTGCTGTTTGTGTGTGCGATTTTTTTTGTTTGTGCGTGTGGAGGAGACACTGCAGATTGCTGTGGTGCATGATATTGTATGATATTATTATTTAATGTGTGTACTAGGGGTCATTATTGCGTCATATTTTGTCGAGCCTTCTGCTTATTCATAGTGTTTTTGGGGAGGGGGGGGGGTATGCAAGCGGTGCTGTTTGTGTGTACGTTTGTGTGTGCATGAATGTGGTGATGCTGTGGCGCATGATATTGTATGATATTATTATTATTATTTGATGTGTGTTGTGGGGGTCATTTATGCGTACACTGTACCATGTTTCTTTCCGACAAACTTGGCTATGTAAATGGGAGTTGCCATCTTCGGTCTGTGGTGTCGCCATAAGTTCAGTGCCACACACATGAAATATGATTTTAAAGTTTGTTTGCATAGAGTAGAATACGAGAGTAGAGTACAATCGCACACACAAACACCAGTGACCGCACTCACGCACGCATGCATACACACCCTCCCATGAATAAGTTGAAAAACCATTTCCAAACAGAAAGAAAGTGGGGGCAGAAGAGAGAGAGAGAGAGAGAGAGAGAGAGAGAGAGAGAGAGAGAGAGAGAGAGAGAGAGAGAGAGAGAGAGAGAGAGAGAGAGAGAGAGAACAAATTTTTTTTTTTTGAACAAATTTTATTTTTCAGAGGGTAATAGATTAAGCGTTACAAGCTTTTTTACATCCAGCCCTCGAAAGAAAAGAAAAGAAAACAAAATAAATAAACTACAGTCCAATAGCAACAATGAAAGGAAAAATATACATAATGACATAGAAATGCATGGAAAGCAATACACACACATGCGCGCGCGCGCGCACACACGCACACACACACGTACACACACACACATAAACACACACACACACAAACAGGCACACGCATACACACACATCAAAAGGAAAAACCTAGAAAGAAAAAGAAAAATGAGATAGAGAGAGAGCGAGAGAGAGAGAGAGAGAGAGAGAGAGAGAGAGAGAGAGAGAGAGAGAGAGAGAGAGAGAGAGAGAGAGAGAGAGAGAGAGAGAGAGAGAGATTAAATATATGTGGAAATGGTGAAAAAGAAATAATTAGGAATACAAAGAAACTAACTGTACCCTCCGAGTAGAATGTTTATGAAATTGAGATTTCTTGTGGTTTGATCAAAACATTTGTGGTGAAAGCAATGTGACATTTTCATGAGTCATCAGAAAATCATACAACAGAATCTTAAATTTTGAAAATTCTGTTTCATCTTTCAGAACAGTAGGGAGTCTATTCCAAAACCAGCTCCCAGAGTATGTTAGACTTGATTTAAATAGAGTAATGGCTGGTAAAGGAAGGTTTATTTTATGTGAATGCCGACAGTTGTTTACGCTGAACATGCTGCTTAAGGAAGATGGGACATTACCATAAAGAATTTTGTGCATTAGTACACCTTTATTAAAGAGCAATCTTGTTTTGAGAGGAAGAATATTTACATTTTTGTAATCTGAAAATGTCAATGAAGATGACTTATCTACTATTATTTTGATAGCTCGTTTATGAATACTGATTAATGGTTTGAATAGGTTATTACTTGCTAAGTCCCATAGTGTAGACGCATAATCCAAAATAGACTGAATAAATGAATGAAAAAAATATTTTCCTTGCATTCAGATTAAGAAGGTGTTTGATCTTATTTAATTGGTAGGTTTTGGAGGCAATTTTCTTT
>CM060316.1:116961415-116966415 GCA_030674155.1 Stramonita haemastoma
GAATAAGCACTCGTGTGCTTAAAAAAATTTTTTTTGTGCATCTGGTCCCTGTGTGTATGCAGTTTGTAAATTCTTGTCATCCATTTCCACCTGAACACGATGGCCTACTCTTCCGAAAAGCGGATTGGATTTTAACATGTGTGCAAGATGTTCTGTGTTTGCTTGCATACAGGACCTTGGTGTATAGTCTCATCTGAAGGATTTTTGGGGGGAGTGGAGTTGGTACTGATGAAACCCCAGAGGAAAAATCTTCTTGAATGAGATTCAAACCCAGGTCAGCAGATCACGAGCACATCACTCTAACTACCAAACTATTCTGTTTGTGTGTTGTCTTACTCTGCATTCTATTGTGTTGACTTTGTGTTATGTTTTGGTGTTGTGTGAACTGATATGTGGTATTTTGTGCTAAGCTGGGCTGTGGTGCACAGTGCTGTGATGTGCTTTTTTTCCTATCATGTATTGAGATGATTGAACTGATTCAGTTGATTAAAGTTGAATCATGTTGCTTCACTTTCCATTGTGCCTTGTCCTGACCATGAGTTAACATCAGTGCAGACTCCACTCTTCCCAAAAGTCCTTCAGATGGGACTATAAAACCCTGTTCCGCTTTTTGTAAGAGTAGGCCATTGTGTGCAGATGGGAACAGATGGCAAAATTTACAAAGCTGCATACACATGGGGACTGGACATAAAAAAGCACGAGTGCTTATTCCATTATCCTTGATATAAAAGAATAAATAAATAAATGAATAAATAAACCACTAGGCTATCCCATCCCCATGTTATATCTAACTGACCACACCCCCCATGCTGTGCTGTGTGTGTCCAGGCCACCATCTTCATCCAGTTCTCCCTCAAGTTCCGCACGGCTCAGGCCGACTCTGTGGAGCAGTGTGCCCAGGAGTTCCAGGCCACGGTGCTGCGCCTGCTACCTGTCAAGCTGGAGCAGGTGAGAGAGCAGGTGACCCCCCAGTTCTGCCAGCAGGCCACCTACACTGCTGGCAACACCAACGTCTCCAGGAGCTCCTGGGACTGCCCTAAGGGATACCACCTGGATTCTGCTATCTTCGTCTGTCAGAGGTGTGTGTGTGTGTGTGTGTGTGTGTGTGTGTGTGTGTGTGTGTGTGTGTGTGTGGGGGGGGGGGGGGGGGGTGGTGTGTGTGTGTGTGTGTGTGTGTGTGTGTGTGTGTGTGTGTGTGTGTGTGTGTGTGTGTGTGTTTTTGTGTGTGTGTGTGTGTGTGGGGATGTGTGTGTGTGTGTGTGTGTGTGTGTGTGTTTTGTGTGTGTGTGTGTGGGGATGTGTGTGTGTGTGTGTGTGTTGTGTGTGTGTGTGTGTGTGTGTGTGGGCGCGCGCGTCTTTGTAAACAAAGTAACATGAAAATGATAGGGAGATGAGTTTCACTTTATAATGGATTGTCCAAAGTTTTCTGAGCTTCAGAAGAATGTCCTACCTCATGAATATCTCTATCCAAGATCCATGTTCACAATTGTAATTTATTCTCTTCTGACAAAAGACTTTATTAAAACTTTGCAAATTTTTAGTTAAAAGTAAGGTTGCATGACATTGAAAAGGTTGACTATATTTCTATTTCTGTGAAGTTTTGTCTTGAAAACATATTTCGTTAATGCAAATTATATATGTTCCTTTGATTTTGTTTACTGAAATCCTCCATGCCCCAAGAGGGGTCAAAAGCGAATTAAATCTTGTGTGTGTGTGTGTTTTAAGGCGGATTGAGGGGTTACACACACACATACACACAAAAGAAGAAGCACACAAAAAAGTTTTGTCAGCACACTTGTTGATCATTCTCACCAGCTGTCAACACTGTCATTGTCAACACTGTCATTGTCAACACTGTCATTGTCAACACTGTCATTGTCAACACTCATTGTCAACACTGCCATTGTCAACACTGTCATTGTCAACACTGTCATTGTCAACACTGTCATTGTCAACACTGTCATGGTCAACACTGTCATTATCAACGCCGTCATTGTCAACACTGTCATTATCAACACCGTCATTGTCAACACTGCCATTGTCAACACTGTCATGACGTCCCTTCTCTCTGTCAGCAGAACCGTCACCACACCCTTCACCTCCCTGGTGTCCGCCACCCCCACCCCTAGCGCCACCATCCCCCCCACCCCCGTCCAGTCCATCCCCAGGATGACCTTGACCTTCCAGGCAACCTTGACCCCGGTGGTGAAAAAGAATCGGAAGGAGTTGGAGGCGTGTGTGGCAGAGTACGACAGAGGGCTGACGCGCGTGCTGACAGACCTGGAGCCGTTAGTGCAGAACTACAACAGCAACTGCTCTACTGTCTTTGTGGACATCACCACCAACCTCACTGTCACTGTCCATGATGCCAATCGAGTCAGTGCTGCGGTTTTTTGGTGTGGTGTGCTTGTTGTTGTTTGTTTTTTTTAACATTTTGTGGTGTTGTGTGGAATGATCTGTGTATGGGTGTGTGTGTGTGTGTGTGTGTGTGTGTGTGTGTGTGTGTGTGTGTGTGTGTGTGTGTGTGTGTGTGTGTGTGTGTGTGTGGTCTGACTTGGTCTCAGTGTGATTAGTCATTGTGAATGTGTTTTTTTTTCTCTTTGTGGTTTTGAATGATTTTATTTTGGAAGAAAAACCAGCATCCAAGTAAGTAGTTTGAACATAATGTTTTTTTTTTTTCATAAAGACAGTTATGGCTGCTGTTTGCAGCTGAACTTCAAATTCAAATTCAAAATACTTTATTATCTCTAAACCAGAGAAATTCTGGTGGGTTACAAGCCATATGTAAAAACAAAAACTATGTAAAAATGATACCAATATAGCACAACACAGGTTATGAACATCAGCACACCCATCACAGTATAAAGAGCACCTCAAATCAGAACCCAAAACAACACGAACGTAACTCAGAGAATAATGTTGTCCTCAGCTGCGTGTGTTGGCAGACGTCAGGCTGCTGCCTCTGGCCGACTCTGTTCGTCGCTCATCCCTGACGCGCTGTGCCACCTACCTGACCAGCATGTTCAGCAGCCTGGGTAGATTTCTACCCAACGTCACCCTGCCTGCCGGGTACCTGCTCAACTGTTCCTCCATTCAGCTTGCCCCTCCCTCCCTCACCTCTGTCGCTGATCCTGTCTTTTACTGCGATGAGGGATTCTTCTATGAGGAGTACAACTTCTTGTGTTTGGATGGTAACTGGTTTTATTTATTTATTGTTTTATTACGAGGATAATGGAATAAGTGCTCGTGTGCTTTTTTACATCCAGTCCCTGCGTGTATGCAGTTTTGTAAACGTCATCCGTTCCCACTGGCACACAATGACCTATTTTTAAGAAAAGGGAGTTGTGGGAATTAGAGAGTTGGGACTTGGTTCACAGCTGTCAGTCAGTTTCCCCCACTCTCAGCTGCTGTCCATCCCATCCCAACCCAACCCAGCTGGTGCTAATTAAAGCAGGAACTGAATGCACATAGACTTGGTAAAAGGAAAGGATGTTCAGCGCTCATGACTGAGTGATGTTGGATTTGCGGGGTTTGGGTTTATTGTCTCATCTGAGGGACTTTCAGGGGATTGCAGTTAGTACAATATCAACTCAAGGAGGAAAAATCCCTGTGAACAGATGCCTCAGATGAATGTGGAACTTGCGCCTCAAGTTTCCGTCAGATTATTGACTTCATGCTTCAGCCACTAAGCCTGCCTGTCCCAAACCTAAAACCTGTTGTTGTTTTTTCTGATGGTTGGTGTTAGATATTTGAAAGTATTAATCCAGCTGGTATACATGTTATGCTATGTCACGTCATGTCATGTCATGTCATGTTATGCTACGTCATGTTACATAATATTATGGTATATTACGTTATATCAACCTGTACCCCCCCCCCCCCCCCCCCCCCCGTCACTTGCAGAGAGCCTGCCCTCTCTCACAGTGGAGATTCACCTGACCACTGTGCTGGAGGGGGCACCACAGCCAGACTGTCGCCGGGCGCTGGAGACAGCGGCCACTGTGTTGTCTCAGGCCGTGATGGAGGACGTGCATGCCCGGCTGATGGCGGGGGCGCTGTGCAACGCCTCCACCCCGGGGCAGAGGGTCATCCCCCTCCTCCACAACAGCCAGCTGTCCGTCAGCAATGCCGAGGTGTGTGTGTGGGGGGGGGGGGGGGGGTTTCTGGGCGTGTTTTGTCTGGATTTGGGATTTGTTTCTGTTTTGATATTGGTTTTCAGGATAGGAGGAAAGAAAAAGAGGGAGGGAGGGAGAGAAGGTGGGAGAGACACAGAGAGAGGGACAGAGAGAGACAGACATACAGACAGACAGACAGAGACAAAGAGTGAACTCTGAGAGGGAGGGAGAGAGAGAGGAAGAGAGAGCAGTGTATAAACACGACATCAGTATCTCTTTATGAGTTCATTCATATGTCAGTCACTGTTGAGCCAGACCCCAGATTGGAAACCTCTGCTAGGACATATTAAATATAATCACAACAACAACAACATTAGTCTGTACATTCCTGAAGAAATGTCATACAACTGTTGTTGAATCGATATCTCAGGTAGACTTTCTCTGCAGTTTTCTGCAAACATTGATCATAGTTGCTGGACTGCAGTAATCTGCAGTTTTCTCTAGGCTTTTAGCTGCTGGACTATAATGATTTAAAGACATTTTTTTGTTGCTTCCAGTGACGTCTTATTTCATTCTGGATATTCATAAGAGTTTTCAGTACAGCCTTTGGATCCTCTCAAAGAAAGAACCAAACACCGTCTTCACCACACTCTGACACTGATTTCAGGCCATCATCTCCATACCCTTTGTACTGCTCAGTCTGGGAGGGGGGTCGGAGGCGGTGAACGAGTGCAAGACTCACCTGTACTCTTACCTGGCCACGTCGCTGGGCGACCCTGTGAGCGCTCTGACGGGGCAGGTGAACGTGTCGTGTGCTGTGACGTCGTGGCCACGCACCTTCAGCCAGGCAGCGGAGAGGTGGGGGTGTTTTGAGGGGAGGGTGTA
>CM060316.1:116971415-116991415 GCA_030674155.1 Stramonita haemastoma
GTTCTCACATGTTTAACTTTTTTTCCAGGCTTGTACCTAAAATGTTTAGTGTGCTGAGTGTAAGGGTAGTGACCACACAGTCTGGTGTCATTTATTGTGTTGACGTTAGCGTGGTATAGTTTAGATCACCATGCAAAGACTACAGTGCAGGTGTCTTTTATCTGATGCACCTGGTATGTCCTGGGATATATGGTCAAACACACATACCTCTCCAAAACACATGAATAAAATATGGGTATGTACTGAATCATGTAGTGAAGTTTATCTTACTGTCCCCCAGTTCACCCAGCTGTAAATGGGCACCTGCCCTCTTTAGGGTCAAGGAAGGTAAAGCTACGAGGGAGAGGAGATGGGCACTGCCCTTAATATGCTGGCCCCTAGAGAAGCTGAGGTCTCTGATGCCTCGCTCCCCTACGACCACATAGGCTATAGGAACACCTTTACCTTTAACCTACATATATACTAACATGTATTCAAACATCACCTAGATGTAACCAGCTGAGAATCTCCCCCTCTCTCTTTCCCAGTCTCGTTATAACCAGCTGTAAATCTCCCCCTCTTTCTCTCTTGTTTTGCAGCCTCAGGGGCGGCACCTGTTTGTGCTGAAGATGAAGGTGAGCATCGTGCAGAAGGCAGGTGCACGGCAGGCGAGGGCATCACAGTGCGGGGCGCTGATCCTGCGTAAGGTGGACAGCCTGACCCCCCCCTCCTCCCCCACCTCCTGTGGCACCACCTCCTTCCTGCCCCCCAGCGACGCCCAGGGCCACCCCTCTTGCTCCCCAGGGGCTGTCCTCACCCAGGACTTCTGCTGTGAGTTGTCTTGTGTGGATGCTGGTTTGGTTTGGTTTGATTGCTTTTGTTTGGTTTGGCCATGCCAAAGTTGGCTGGCTTTGAACATTGTTTTGTTTTGTTTCATTTTTGTTTTATTTTGTTTTGTTTTGTTTGCTTTGGCCATGCCAAAGTCTTTAGCGCTGGGCTTGACTTGTCAGGTGCTTAACCCTCTTTCCCAAACCAGGATTTACCGGGATTGAATAATTGCCCCCCTGATTCCTGAACAGGGATTTGCTGGGATTTACACACAGTAGATTTCCATCATGCTAATTATGAAAAACCTTTACATGAAAAACCCAACTCCTGCTTGCTGTGAAATCTTACTGGAGATAAACTTAAAAGGTGGTGGGGACTTGTCCGATAGTTGTCTGTGTGTTCACGTAAAAGGTTGATAGTTGTTAATATACAGTTAGATAAGATGCAAAAGAAACTTTTACCCGAGTCTGGGTTTCCCTCTACTTCTAATAACTTTCTCTGTGATCACAGACTTCAAATAAATTAATAGTGGTATACTAATATATGTATCATTGAAATGAATGAATAGTTATATACCTTTATATATATCATTGAAATGAATGAAAAGTTATATACAAAAATCTATGAGAAAAAATGCTGCTAAGATGTATAAGATTTTTTCCCTCAACTATTGTACTGAAATATTCTTTCATCATGACGACAACTTTTCAGTGGAGTGCCCAGTAGGGACCTACCACAACAGCAGCACCAAACGCTGCGAAGAGTGCCCCCAAGGTCAGCACCAGACCACCAAAGGTCAGAGCACCTGTGACCTTTGCCCTGAGGGCACCAGCACTGTCAGCACAGGGGCCACCACTCTGGCTGATTGTCTAGGTAAAGAATGGCTCGTTGTGTTTCAGTTTTCCCGGTGTGGTTTCTCCCTTCCTTTTTCTGTTTTGTCTTTTTAGCAAGTTTTAGTTTTGTTTGGGAATTTTTGTTTTGTTTTGTTCTTTCTTGTCTTGGGTATAAAACAGGAATATGGTTGATCAAGAGTGTGTGTGTGTGTGTGTGTGTGTGTGTGTGTGTGTGTGTGTGTGTGTGTGTGTGTGTGTGTGTGTATGTGTGTGTGTGTATATGTGTGTGTGTGTGTGTGTGTGTGTCTGTGTGCATCTGTGATATTTTTGGTAATCCTTGTAACCTGTGGTTAAGCAAACTTTCCTGTCAGAAATTACTGTTCTCATGGTGATTTCTGATCAATGAGGGAGAGACAGTAAACAAGAAAATGGCAGATGAGAATCAACAAGCCACATTATGCATGCACAAGACAGTTTTTCTGTCGCATCATGAACAAAATCACAAAGCTATCAGTCTCATATTCTGCAGCTTTTTGGTTTGGTTTTGTGCCCTGGCTAGAGCGAGGTTTGCCAATGGTGAGATTTTTGTGTATGCGACCATTTCCCTCCCTTTCTCACTGTTGATTGTTTCCCTCACTTTGAGCTCCTCACTGCTGCTAATTAATCCATCCCAACCCAGCCCACATGGGGCCAGCTGGTGCTATTTATAGCAAGAACTGACCACACTTGGACTAGGTAAAAGGAAAGGGCAGGCTAAATTTAGCACTCTGGACTGAGTGATGTTGGATTTGTGCGCTGTGCCCCCCCCCCCCCCCCACCTCCCCCATGGTTCGCAGATCATTTCTCACCTGTGTTTTTTACCTGTGCAGACCTGTGCCCAGCTGGCTCGTACTCAGCCAGTGGCCTCAGCCCCTGTGAGAAATGTGAAGGAGGGTGGTACCAGAGGGAGAGGGGGGGGAGGGAGTGTGTGTCTTGTCCTGAGGGAACCAGCACAACCTCTGTGGGGGCTGCCAGCTCCCAGGATTGTTTAGGTCAGTTTTTCTTTTTTTTTGGGGGGGGGGGGGGGGGGGGGGGGGGGTGGGGGGGAGAGAATGGTGTGCGTGTGTGTGGTTGTTGTTGTCTTCAATTTTACGTCTGTTCACTCTCAGTGATATTAGATGTGTGTGTGTGTGTGTGTGTGTGTGTGTGTGTTTGTTTTATTTATATATTTATTTTTTATTTTATTCTTTTATATGGAGGATAATGGAATAAGCACTTGTGTGCTTTTTTACATCCAGTTCCTGTGTGTATGCAGTTTTGTAAATCTTGTCATCTGTTCCCACTGGAACACAATGGCCTACTCTTACAAAAAGCGGAACATGATTTAACGTGTGTGTGTGTGTGTGTGTGTGTGTGTGTGTGTGTGTGTGTGTGTGTGTGCGCGTGTGTGTATGGTCCATACTTACTTACCCAGGATCTGCACTGTAGAGCCTAGAGCACAACTCCATAGTCTTCTGGGACTGACAGATGTCTATTGTCAGTGTGCTCATAGTGTGAGACAATGACACAGCCTTGATGGCTGGTAAATGAGAGGAGAGACAGTGAGAAAACTGCATTGAGAAAGGAAAAGGGAAGGATGATTACAGGCGTGCCACAGTAACAGACATGACCAGGCTTTGATTTTTTTTTGTTGTATTTTATTTTATTTCGAGGATAAAGGAATAAGCTCCCGTGTGCTTTTTTACATCCAGACCCTGTGTGCATGCAGTTTTGACAGACAGGAGGGTGGGCTTTGATTCCTACCTGTTAGGATTATTGCAGGGTTGTGTGCGGTGGGTCACTTCAGCGCCACAGGCTTGCTGCCCTGCCTGCCCTGCCCCCTGCACCACTACAGCAGCGAGAGAGGGGCCACGGCCTGTGTGGAGTGTGCCCCTTTCCAGGTCACCAACTCCACTGCAAGTGTCACCAGTGACAGCTGTGTCGGTTAGTTTCGAAACAGTGTGTGTATGGGGGTGGGAGTGGAGGGTGTGTGTGTGTGTGTGTGTGTGTGTGTGTGTGTGTGTGTGTGTGTGTGTGTGTGTATGTGTGTGTGTGTGTGTGTGTGTGTGTGTGTGTGTGTGTGTGTGTGTGTGAGTGTGTGGGTGTGTGTGTGGTGTGTGTGTGTGTGTGTGTGAGAGAGAGAGAGAGAGAGAGAGAGAGAGAGAGAGAGAGAGAGAGAGAGAGAGAGAGAGAGAGAGAGGTGAGTGTGTGTGTGTGTTGTGTGTGTGTGTGTGAGTGTGAGTGTGTGTGTGTGTGGGGTGTGTGTGTGAGAGAGAGAGAGAGAGAGAGAGAGAGAGAGAGAGAGGAGAGAGAGAGAGAGAGAGAGAGAGAGAGAGAGAGAGAGGGAGAGAGAGAGAGAGTGTGTGTGTGTGTGTGTGTGTGTGTGTGTGTGTGTGTGTGTGTGTGTGTGTGTGGTGTGTGTGTGTGTGACATTTGCTGTTGATGTGCTGGTATGTTAATTACATTACTCTGTTTTCTTTGTCGCTATCATCACTGTTATGGTTGTACTGTAAGGGCTGTGATGTGGATCATATCATTGAGAAGAAGTTGTCATGATTATTGTGATGTGATATGTTGATGTTGATGTGATTGATAATGTTGTTGATGTGATTGATAATGTTGTTGATGTTGTTGATGATGTTGTTGATGTTGATGATGTTGATGTTGTTGATGTTGACAGTGGTGGACTGGTGTGGGGCACATAGCTGTGCTGCAGGCTCCACCTGTGTCAATCAGCGCCGCTTCGCCCAGTGCCTCTGTCCACCTGGGTTTTCTGGTTAGCAGTCTGGTTTTCTCTCTTACTTTCTATTTTTTCTTTCTCTCTCTCTGTCTCTGTCACTGTCTCTCTCTCCCTGTCTCTCTCTTTCTATATATACATATATATTTGTCTCTGTGTCTGTCTGTCTCTGTCTGTCTCTGTCTCTGTCACTCTCTCTCTCCCCCCTCTCTGTCTCTGTCTGTCTCTCAGTCTCTGTCTCTCTCTGTCTGTCTGTCTCTCTCTAGCTGTCTGTCTCTCTCTCTTCCTCTGTCTCTCTCTCTTCCTCTGTCTCTCTCTCTTCCTCTGTCTCTCTCTCTTCCTCTTCCTCTCTCTCTCTCTGACCAGAGCAGCTCATTTCAATATTTATTCTGAAATGGTATTCATAGTCAGAGCTTATCATTTCATCAACTTATTGTGGAACAAACCAGGTTAAAACATTTTTTTTTGCTGTTAAGGTCTCATTGCTTGATTTTGAGCTGTCTAAAAGATTTGTGATGGACAAAGGGCTAAACGTAACATTGAAAGCATTTTAATGTCTCATAAATGTTGCTGAGTTGTAAAATAAACTGTTCATCAGTTCATACTTTTTGCACTATGGTAAAATTTTTAAAAAATCTGTTTTAAGTGTTGACATGGAAAATAGCCTGCCTCCCCTAAAAAAAGAAATCGTAAGACAATTAAATGGTAAAAGAAAAGAGACAAATAATACATTAGAATAAAACTCATCTAAGGACACATAGACCAACTTGACAAACAAACACATGAAAAACATACATGACCACACACTCATACCAAATTCTGTTGACTCTAACAAGAAGAGGGTGGTTGGGTTGTGTGCAGGTGAGAGGTGTGATGTGAATGTGGACGAGTGCTCCAGTCAGCCCTGTGTCCATGGGGGCACCTGTCAGGATGGGGTCAACTCCTTCACCTGCCTCTGCAAACCAGGTAACACTGAGCTCAGGTAACAGCAGGGAAGAAATGCAGTATACACACCTGGTTTTAAAAAGCTTTGAATTACTTTAAATTTTATGTTAGTTATTTCATCGTTATTGTTAGTTATTTTATCTTTTGGGCTTAGTTGATGTTGGCATTGATATTTATGACTTTATTGATGATGATAATGATGATTGATGATGATAATTAATGATGATAGTGATTGATGGTGGTGGTGGTGGAGATGATGATCACAATGCTGGTGGTGATGATGACAAGGATGATGAAGATGATGTTGATGATGGTGAAGATGATAAAGGTGACAATGATGATGGCAGGGTATGAAGGGAGAAGTTGTGAGGTGGAGACCGACGAGTGCAGCCCTGACCCCTGTGTGCACGGCCAGTGTCTGGATGCTCACCTGTCCTACACCTGCCAATGCCTGCAGGGATACACCGGCCACAGGTGTGTTCATGTGTGTGTGTGTGTGTGTGTGTGTGTGGTGTGTGTGTGTGTGTGTGTGTGTGTGTGTGTGTGTGTGTGTGTGTGTGTGTGTGTGTATGTGTGTGAATAAATAATGTTTCTTGCACCTACAGATACTCATTATGTCTATCATCATAACATACATATACAAAATGCAACAAAATGTACACAATATATGTGCACCAAAAATACTTAACCAGCATGACGCAAAACATCATTAATGATTTATTGTTGTTTGTTTATACGTTGGTGGTGATGAAGGTGTGAGGTGAACATTGACGATTGTCGTGATGATCCTTGTCACAATGGAGGACAGTGCATTGACCTGGTGGACAGCTTCCAGTGTGACTGCTCTGTGAGTTTTGTTTTTTCAGCTTTTTTTTGGTTCCTTTTTTTCCATGTTGAGTGTAGAAATGGTAGTGGTGGGGATGATTAGGGTTGGTGGGGGGTGGGGTGTCATTAATAATAAAACCAAAAAAACAACCTATCTAAAATGAAGTGGATCATAAGTGTGTGTGTGTGTGTGTGTGTGTGTGTGTGTGTGTGTGTGGGCACACACGTGTGTGCACGCGTGGGTGCGTGCGTGCGTGACATGGCAGGTATGCATGCATTTTTGCTCATGTTAGAGTGTAAATTAAATAGAATCAAGAAGTGTTATTTTGTCATCAAATATTCATATAACTGAGAGTCACAAGATATGTTTGCATCAGCATACACAATGCAGTGACTGACCAGAAACTACTTTTGATAAAGTTATGTTACTACTACAGTCTGAAATCTTACTGATGTGTCATATCATTCTTTGGACAGCATGGTTGTACTGGTTAGTATATTTATGCTGTTACTGAAATCTGGCTGCATAAAAAGTACATCATTATTTGCCGTAACTGTAAAGGGTTCATGGTTGTTTTACATATCTTGAGATGGTTTTGTTCGATTTCTGCTTGTTTGGTTGTGTTTGTCTTTTTTTCAACATGGGATAAATGACAAGGACTTGTGTTGTGTGTTGTGGTTGTGGTAGGACACCGGTTACGAGGGTGCAACATGCCAGCATGCCATCAACGACTGCCACAACGCTTCGTGTCTAAACTCTGGAACTTGTCATGACAGAGTCAACGGATTTGACTGCAGCTGTATGCCAGGTAAAAGGAGTGAATGCTTTGGGTTATTTTATTTATTTTTTTATTTCTTTCAGCAGTGTGAGACAGGAAATCTCAGTGGTCAGAGCTCTCGCTTTCCTCAAGCCAATGTTAAGCAGCATAGAGCGAGGTTACCAATGGGATGGGTGACCGTTTGTGTGCCTTGGTGTCAGTACAAGTCCCCCAGTTCACCCAGCTGTAAATGAGTACCTGCCCTCTTTAGGATCAGGGAAGGTAAAGCAGCAAGGGAGAGGAGATGGGTGCCACCCTCAATACGCTGGCCCCTGGAGAAGCTGAGGTCCTATGCCTTGTTCCCTTATGACCATATAGGTTATGAAACACTTTTACCTTTATTTATTTAGTATAATGTGTTGTCATACTTACACTGAAATAGGCATGTGAACAGGAGTGGATGACAACAAAATAAAAAACCAGCATGCACACAGGTGTTGTGTTTAGACACTGTCCCCAAAGTTGGAATGCAGCTGCCAAAATGGCTGGGGGGAAGAATTGGCCCCACAAGCAAAAATCTCACCATTGGTGAAACTCACACCTCTAGCCAAAGGATGGAAAAAAAATCTGAGATGACATTAGGAGAATAGAAAATGACTGAATTAATGTATGAACTGAATGAATGTATCATGAATATTGAGTGCATAAAAACCTCTGCTCCCTGAATCAAGGCTGCAGCACCAAACAAATCCAAGACTCGTGATGTTTTACTGTTGGGATGTGTCCACAGGGTTTACAGGCACTGTGTGTGAAACAGACATAGATGACTGTCACTCCTATCCCTGTGCCAACAACGCTCTGTGCATTGATCAGATCAACTCCTTCAAATGCATCTGTCAGGTGAGGGCTGGATTTTTAAGCTTGCATGTATGTACTGCTGTGTAAATGTCTTGAAGCATGAAAATATTTGTATTGTTATAGTCAATAGGCATTTAAAGTATGCTTAATTAAAGGAAGAAGAAAATCAAACAGTTCTGCCATTTATATCCCTTACACACAGCCTTAAGTGGGTGATGATTGTGTGTTCTTTCATTGTATTGGTGTGGGTGGTGATTGCTGTTGATCAGATGTGGGTGGTGATGATAGCTGTTGATCAGATGTGGGTGGTGATGATTGATGTTGATGTGGGTGATGATTGATGATGTTGATGTGGGTGATGATGAATGATGTTGATGTGGGTGATGATTGATGTTGATGTTGATGTGGTGATGATGAATGATGTTAATGTGGGTGATGATTGATGTTGATGTTAATGTGGTGATGATGAATGATGTTAATGTGGGTGATGATTGATGTTGATGTTAATGTGGTGATGATGAATGATGTTAACGTGGGTGATGATTGATGTTGATGTTGATGTGGGTGATGATGAATGATGTTGATGTGGGTGATGATCGATGTTGATGTTGATGTGGGTGATGATGTTGATGTGGGTGATGATTGATGTTGATGTTAATGTGGTGATGATGATTGCTGTTGATGAGGGTGATGATGATGACTGCGTGTTCTTTCAGCCTGGATACACCGGTGAGCGCTGTGAGTCAGACATCAACGAGTGTGCGTCCTCCCCCTGTGTTAACGGATGCACCTGCACCGACCTCGTCAGCGATTACCTGTGCACCTGTCAGAGAGGTCAGTCACAGGTCAAGGACACTGGACATGATCCATGTTGACAGTAGTGATCATCGTGGGATTATTTTTTTTGGTGAGGTCTGTCCATAGTGTGTTTCTCGTTAGGTAAGTAGATTTAGAAGAAATAGAGTGAAGAAAACTGTCTTGTATTGCAGAGATGGTGTGTGGTTATTGTGTTTATGCAGGCAGGAATAATGGTAATAATAATGATAATGATAATGATAATAATAATAATAATAATAATAATAATAATAATAATAATAATAATAATAATAATAATAATATGATTAGCTGGACGCGTCTGTTTTTCTACAGATTCTGGTTATGGCAGTTAATATCACCTGTCAATACACTTAATCTGTGTTTACATGTGTGCATGCATGCTCGCACAGACATTTGCACATACCAACACACAATGTGTGTGCATTGCAACTCACATTAAGTAATAAAATGTGTAACAAACACAAGAAAAGAGAATAGGACAGGGGAGGATTGGCACAGTGAAGGGAGTGAGATTACAGACAACATCAAAGCAATTCAGGTTTGATAGCATTTTAAAGAAAAATGAAAACATCCATCTTCCAAAAAACCCACCGAAAACAAACCCTGTGACTTAATGTGAGGCATTACTTGATGATTTATTTTCATGTCTTTCTTTTCACCTGGTTGTGCAATTCATTTTCTTATGTTCATTTATACATAAATACTGTCATGTCTTGTTACAGGTTACGAAGGGAAGAACTGCCAGGTGGATGTGGACGAATGTGCCTCCAGTCCCTGTGACCTGGCAGGTACTGAGAGGTGTGAGGACGGCATTGACACCTTTACCTGCCACTGTCTGCCCCTGTGGGAAGGTGAGGCAATAAACTGCATCTGCCTCCTGATTTGTTTTGAGTTGCAGACTCTTTAAGGAGTGTCACTGTCTGAAGCGTATTCCACATCATATCTGATAAGTGACTTGAGAGTCTTAGGAAAATCCATGGAGCGTTAAACGTTGTTAAAAAATGGTATGAAGAGAAAAGACAACCTCATATACAGTCAGCAGTGATCATTCTTCAGTTTGCAAAGTGTTATTGAGATCATACCCAGCATACACTCTGAAGTCTACAGAATCTTCACAATGTTCAAGGCAGTAGAAAAGGGAAAGAAGAAGCTCTTCCAAGTATTCATATATCTTCATGGTTTTTAAAATAGAAATCAGTTGTATAAATGCAATAGACTTTGTATCATACTTATGTAGAAGTGGGATGTGGTGGGCCTGACTTGTCAGGCGCTTAACAGCAACGCAACACATTTTTGCTCATATGCACAGACAGCAATAGTTGTTGTCTGAGCATTGGATGAAGAAGTATTCTACCATTTAATTGGAAAGATTTCTTCCTTTGGAGTCAGCTGATGCAGATATCGGTAAATGCCAGCATTCATTTCGTGGACAGTGGTGGAATCAGTACTTGTTAGAGTATTTACAAAAGGCGAGCATGGGCATCTGTGTGCATGGACAAATTTATGATGCATTCATATCCTCACACAAATACAGACAGACAGACAGACAGACAGACAGACAGACAGACAGACAGACAGACAGACAGACAGACAGACAGACAGACAGACAGACAGACAGACAGACAGACACACACACACACACACACACACACACACACACACACACACACACACACACACACACACACCTAACTTTCTCCACCTTGTGATAAATTAAATTGTGATAAATTAAATTTATGATGCATTCATATCCTCACACAAATACAGACAGACAGACAGACAGACAGACAGACAGACACACAGACACACAGACACACACACACACACACACACACACACACACACACACACACACACACACACACACACACACACACCCCCCACACCTAACTTTCTCCACCTTGTTCAGGTAAACTGTGTGCCACACGAGCCAACCCCTGCACCAGTTCCCCCTGTGTGGACGGAGCCACCTGCACTGTGGCAGGTGACACCTTTGTCTGCCTCTGCCCCCCTGACTTCACCGGCACCCTCTGTGATGTGAGTAGCTATAGGGATGTCAGTGGTTTTTATTTATTTGTTTATTTTATTTTATTCTTTTACATTGAGCATAATGGAATAAGCACTCATGTGCATTTTTACATCCAGTCCTCGTGTGTATGCAGTTTTGTAAATTTTGTCATCTGTTCCCACTGGCATACAATGGCCTACTCTTCTTAAAAGCGGAACAGGTTTTAGCTTGTGCACAAGATGTTCTGCATGCATTCACACATGGGACCTCAGTTTATTGTCTCATCTGAAGAACTTTTAGAGAGAGTGGAGTCAGCACTGATGTTAACTCCGGGGGAAAATCCCCTCGAACGGGAATCGAACCTGGGTCATTAAATTGTCAGTGCAATGTTCTGACCACCAGGCTGTCATTGCATGATGATCGATGAGAATGAGGATGATGCAATGATGCTGCTATGGAAGTGCATGAGCTTTGAGACTACTTGACAGGGCTGTACTCTATGCTCATTATCATAATATATCCTGGTGTCAACCGGGATATGCCTGTCTCTGTCTGTCTGTCTGGTCTGGTCCGGTCCGGTCTGTCCTGTCCTGTCCTGTCCTGTCCCCAAGTAACTGTTCTGTGTGTGTGTGTGTATGACACTGTGTGTGTGTGTGTATGTGTGTGACGATGTGTGTGTGGCTGTGTCCCCAGCACCACATGGACGACTGTCAGTCAGGGCCCTGCATGAACAGCGGGACGTGTCAGGATGGAGTGCACAGCTTCAGCTGTCAGTGCACCGCAGGGCTGACGGGCAAAGAGTGCGAGGTCAACCTGGACGAGTGCTCCTCCCACCCCTGTGCTCACGGGGCCACCTGTCTGGACCTCATTGACGGATTCACCTGCAGGTGGGTGGGCTGGTTCCTTTTTTCACCTTGATTTGTCCATTCACAGGTGGGTGGGCTGGTTCCTTTTTTCACCTTGATTTGTCCATTCACAGGTGGGTGGGCTGGTTCCTTTTTTCACCTTGATATTTCCATTCACAGGTGGGTGGGCTGGTTCCTTTTTTCACCTTGGTTTATCTCATTGATGGATTCACCTGCAGGTGGGTGGGCTGGTTGGTTTTTCATCTTGGTTTATTCATTCACAGGTGTGTGGGCTGGTTTGTTTTTTCACCTTGATTTATCCGTTAACAGAAGCTTTCTTTGTCATCCTGATTTTCTGTAGGCGATTCTGATGATTTATCAGAACTAGAATCTTCTAATGCTTCTGAAGCCTTTTCTTTGTAACTAGTTTTGATGACTGTATGTATACTCATGGGTGTTGCTTCCTGTTACCTTTTAAGGCAAAACACTTTTTTCTCAACCAATTAAAACAGATCAAGTTTGAAAGATAGCTTGATTTTTTTTTTTTTGCTTCAAAACAAAGTGATTTTCAAATTAAAAAAAAATACTGGGGGATTAAAATAGCTGCTCATGTTGTTTTAATTGCATTTTTAAAAAAATGAAAACTCTCTCTGTCTCTCCGTCTCTGTCTCTGTCTCTGTCTGTCTGTCTGTCTGTCTGTCTGTCTGTCTGTCTGTCTGTCTGTCTGTCTCTCTCTCTCTTTCTCTCTCTCTCTCTCTCTCTCTCTCTCTCTCTCTCTCTCTCTCTCTCTCTCTCTCTCTCTCTCTTTCTCTCTCTCTCTCTCTCTCTCTCTCTCTCTCTCTCTCTCTCTCTCTCTCTCTCCAGTTGGGGTAGCGGCGGAATAATTTTTAAATCAGACTGTTTGGTTGAATACAATTGTTCAAAAAAAACCAAAACTGTTAGAAAAAAGGGTTACAAAAATGAAGACAGTTGCAACAAGTGGATGTATCCTAAGATGTTTTCCTTCCCAGGTGTGCTCCAGGGTACGAAGGCGAGGTGTGTGAAAAGAACATCGATGATTGTGCCAGTCAGCCCTGTGCCCATGGGGCAACCTGTGGGGATCTGGTCAATCACTTCCAGTGCTACTGCCCGCCTGGTAAGCTGCTGCAGCTGTTGTTGTTGTTGGTGGTGAGATTATATTGTAGTCCCAGCAGAAGTACTCCGATTCAGGGACTGTGGACAGAAGCCAGAAAGTCAGAAGATCTCCCACTTCAGCGCCTCGGGCCACCCCAGAAATGAGAAGCTTTGCCCCTTTTGGTTTTATTTGGATTTTTTACCATTCACTGCTGGGGATGGATAGCTCAGTGGTCAGAGCACTCGCTTTTCCCCAGCCAAGGTTAAGCAGCATCGAGCGTGGTTACCATTTGGATGGGTGACCATTTGTGCACCTTGGCTTCAGTACAGTCCCCCAGTCCATCCAGCTGTAAATGGGTATCTGCCCTCTTTAGGGTCATGGAAGGTAAAAGCAGTAAGGGAGAGGAGATGGGCACCATCTTCAATATGCTGGCCCCTAGAGAAGCTGAGGTCTGATGCTTCATTCCCCTATAACCACATAGGTTATGGGATACCTTTACCTTACCTTTACTGCTGTTTCATTTTTTCCATTGCTGCTCCTGTGGTGCATTTCCCCCACTCCACTGTGGACTGCTTGTGCTGTTGTTTAGCTGCAGCTGTGGAGAGGGCCTGTTTAGGATGACCTGAGTTTATGTTACACTGTCAGCCAGTGTTGATTCTGCACTTCCACTAAACCGTGGCAGTGAATTTATATATGGAAAGATCTTGCAGCTACTAATGCTATGTTGTGGTGCACCTCATAATACAGTACAGTACAAGATAGTCATTACAATAAACACAAAAGTGAATTCAAAACAGTTCTGAAATTATTATTATTTTTTTTAATGCAAAATCAGTTGTGTAAACTTTGTGTCCTATACGTTCCTGCTAAATGCAGTCAGACTGACAACAATGTGTATCCACACTCTTCCTGCTGAATGAGGTTATTTTAATGTGTTGTATGTACACCTGTGTTGCTCAGGTTACAAAGGCCAGACGTGTTCAGAGGATGTCAACGAATGTGACAACTCCCCGTGTCAGAACGGAGCCACCTGCATCAACCTTCAGGGTCACTTTCAGTGTCGGTGTCCCGCTGGCTACAGCGGTGACCTCTGTCAGCACGACCTCTGCAGCACTGAGGACAACTCCTGTCAGAACAACGCCACCTGTGTCATGCAGTCAGGGCATGCTGGCTGTCGGTGCTCCCCACAGTTTGCCGGAGTGGATTGTGGGAAAGGTAAGGGAAATGAGACGTGCTGTCTGTTCTGTTCTGTCCCCCACACTACCTAATCTGAGCTGTTTTGCTTTTTTCCCTGTTCCTCCGCTAGCGCTTTGAGGTTCATCAATGGTCAGATTTTGCGTATGCCACCATTACCTACCCACCATTAAGTTAGCTGTATTCCAACTTTTGGGTGGTGTATAAACATGGCACCTGTGTGCTTGATTTTTTAAACAATAGTCCTTCGGATGAGACTTTAAACCGAGGCCCCGTGTGCGAACGCACGCAGAACATCTTGCGTACATGTTAAATCCTGTTCGCTTTTCATAAGAGTAGGCCATCGTGTGCCGGTGGGAACAGATGACAATATTTCCAAAACTGCATACACATGGGGACCGGATGAAAAAAAAGCACATGATTGCTTAATCTGTTATCCTCGATATAAAAGAATAAATAAATAAATAAACATTTTGTCATCCTTTCCCACTGGGACAAAATGGCCAACTCTTCAGAAAGGCGGAACAGGTTTTAAATATGTGCAACAGATTCCTGCATATGTTTTACACATGGGCCTCAGTTTATAGTCTCCTCCAAATGACTTTTGGAGAATGCAGTCAGTACCACTATCAACTTTAGGGGAGGGAGAAATTCTCTAAAATAGGCACTGGTGGCTGGATTATGGTCCGTCAGATCATGAGCACAAAGCTGCAACCACTAGTTTGCCTCTACCCCCCCACCCCCATCTGAGCTTTGTGGAACATAACAGATAGAAACAGATGTTAGAGAGAGAGAGGTGATGTTAGTATGCTTGTTTGTGTTTACAGAGAAATCCTCACAGAGAGAGAGAGAGAGAGAGAGAGAGAGAGGGAGAGAGAGAGAGAGAGAGAGAGATGATGGTGATAGCGTGTTTGTTCATGTTCACAGAGAAGTCAGGGGACTACGACCTCCTGTTCCATGGGAAGACAGCCTCAGCCTGCAGGCCCCCTGACCTCCTGGTTCCTACCAACGCTCACCTGGCCCTCTGTCTGTGGCTGAGATATGCTGCACCACACGCCTCTGGCACTGTGCTCACTCTGACCAGGTGAGGAAGGGAGAGGGACTGGTGGGGGTTGGGGTGTGGGGGTGGTAGTAGTGATGGGAGCGGTGTTGGTGTTGGTGTTGGTGTTTGTGGTGATGATGATGTGTGTGTTGTGTGTGTGTGTGTGTGTGTGTGTGTGTGTGTGTGTGTGTGGTGTGTGTGTGTGTTTTTGCGTGAATGTGTGTGTGTACACATATTAATTGTAATGTGTGAATGGCTTAAGGGGTTAGCAATACAGACAGATATCAGAAAGCATGTGTTCATACAACACAGTCGCCATTTTGTTAATCGAAACCACAACTGCTGATCCTATTTATTCCCAAATGGAGCAAGCCTTTTAGATGCAAACCTATAAATAAGGTAAAGGTGTCTCATAACCTATGTGGTCATAGGGAAGCAAGGCATCAGAGACCTCAGCTTCTCTAGGGGCCAGCATGTTGAGGGCGGCGCCCATCTCCTCTCCCTCGCTGCTTTACCTTCCCTGACCTTAAAGAGGATAGGTACCCATTTACAGCAGGGTGAACTGGGGAACTGTACTGAAGCCAAGGCATGCAAACAGTCACCCATCCAACTGGTATCCACACTTGATGCTGCTTAACCCTAGTTTGGGGAAAGCGAGTGCTCTGACTACTGAGCTATCCCACCCCCTGAATCTAAATCTAATCTAATCTAAACCTAAATACAACATTGACATGTGTGTGTGACAGTAAGACATGTGTACAGTTATCACTATACCTGTGTGACAGTAAGACATGTGTACAGTTATCACTATACCTGTGTGACAGTAAGACATCTGTACAGTTATCACTATACCTGTGTGACAGTAAGACATCTGTACAGTTATCACTATACCTGTGTGACAGTAAGACATGTGTACAGTTATCACTATACCTGTGTGACAGTAAGAAATCTGTACAGTTATCACTATACCTGTGTGACAGTAAGACATCTGTACAGTTATCACTATACCTGTGTGACAGTAAGACATCTGTACAGTTATCACTATACCTGTGTGACAGTAAGACATCTGTACAGTTATCACTATACCTGTGTGACAGTAAGAAATCTGTACAGTTATCACTATACCTGTGTGACAGTAAGAAATCTTGACAGCTATTACTTTCTCTGTGTGACAGTAAGACATCTTGACAGCTATTACTTTCTCTGTGTGACAGTAAGACATCTTGACAGCTATTACTTTCTCTGTGTGACAGTAAGACATCTTGACAGCTATTACTTTCTCTGTGTGACAGTAAGACATCTTGACAGCTATTACTTTCTCTGTGTGACAGTAAGACATCTTGACAGCTATCACTATGCCTGTGAGCAGGTCAGACAGGAACAGGGATGATCTACACGTGGACGATGACTTCCTGCTGGAGTTGTCAGGGGGGGTAATTTCCGTGTCCCTGGAAGGGGAGCGAGAGCCCCGTCGTTTCTCGATGGCTGTGACAGACAGCCAATGGCATCACGTGTGTTACCAGTGGCTGGGGTCGCGCCATGCTGTCTACATGGACGGGGTCAAGACCTCGGAGGAAAAGTACGGGGCAGAGGTGGCTCTTTCCGACAGGTGAGGGTCAGGGTGCTGGATGGGTACATGTGTAGGTTTGGAGTTTCTCTGGTGAGGTGTGGAAATGATTGTTTTTGGTAAACGTTTACTTTTGAATTGTTTTTGGTAAACGTTTACTTTTGAATTGTTTTTGGTAAACGTTTACTTTTGAATTGTTTCTGTTGGGGGGCAGAAAAGGTTGTTTTTTAATGTATAGCATTGCGGCACTCTTTTTAATTATTCATTGTCATTGTCAGAAAAGACTACTTGGAAATAAAAAAGTGAACATTCCCTGTTTAAATAATGTTAAAGAAGTCTCCATGGTGGTTTGATCCTGGGCTGTCAGATTACAGGCACAAGGCTCTTAACCTCTAGGCTACCCCGCCCCCCATGGTTTTGTTGATATCTCAGCAAAACGAGAAAATTTCTCCGTTATTTAACCCTCTTAGTCCCGAACTGGGCTTTGCCGGGATTAAATAATTCCCCCCCCCCTCCCCCTGAATCCCTAACTGGGATTTGCCAGGATTTACACACAGTAGATTTCCATCGCGCTGTGACCATCACTAATTGCTACCACATGTCAAAGCTCTATCAGGCTAGAGGTAGAAACCCTTCTGAGAGTCAGGAAAAAATTATAGCTGCTGGTATGTACTTAGAAGGAGGAAAAGGCGAGTGTCAGTGAGCATGTGTGTCTGACCTGATTTTGTGATGGAATGCGAAATCTAGGGGCAGTTTGTGTTCAGAGACACCGAATGCAAGAGGGTTAAACCCGACGTTGTTGTTTCCCTTCCGCAGACTGAAGCTGGTTCTGGGCTATCCACGGCAACACGCCGCTCCCGCCACCTACTTCCAGGGGAGATAAGTCAGGCCAACCTGTTTTCCGCGGCTCTGGATGACGCTCAGATCGAGAGCATGGCCCAGAACTGCAGCGGGCCCCAGGTGCAGGGCGACCTGTTTGCCTGGCCCCTAGCTCAGGCCTACCTGCAGGGCCAGGTGACCGTGGTCTCACCTGCCCTCTGTGGCACCTCTCAGTGTGCCCCAGGCTTTCGGGGAACGTACTGCAGTCAGCAGACAGGTAAGAACTTGTGTGTGTGTGTGTGTGTGTGTGTGTGTGTGTGTGTGTGTGTGTGTGTGTGTGTGTGTGTGTGTGTGTGTCTGTCTGTCTGTCTGTCTGTCTGTCTGTCTGTCTGTGTCTGTCTGTCTGTGTCTGTCTGTCTGTCTGTCTGTCTGTCTGTCTGTCTGTTGACGAGATTGCCCCAAGAGTAGAGGTCTTGTCCCAGTTAACATATCTGATAATGTGTGTGTATGTGTGTGTGTGTGTGCATGCGTGTGTGCGTGCGTGCGTGCATGCATGATTGCCCCAAGAGTACTGTTGTGCCCCAATGAACATGTCTAATAATGTATGTGTGTGTGTGTGTGCAGACAAGATAGCCCCGAGAGTGGTGTCGTGCCCCGGTGACCAGAGTGTGACCAGGAACAGCGCCATGGTCACTGTGACGTGGGAAGAGCCGGTGTTTGAGGACAACGTGGCCATCGCCAGAATCCAGCAGACATACCGATCAGGTCAGTCAGCCATCATGACTTGCACTTGTACCAGCAGTACATGGCTTTTTTCTTTCTTCTTTTTTTTGGTAACTAACTCATGAGGAAACTCAAGTCTTTTGTGTGTGGAATGGATTATCTTCGATTATGTTGACTAAATTCAATTAAAGACAGAATGTTTTGTTTCAAGGATAATGGAATAAGCACTTATGTACTTTTTTACATCCACTCTCCGTGTTTATGCATTTTGGTAAATTTTGTCATCTGTTCCCACTGGCACACAATGGCCTACTCTTTCGAAAAGCGGAACAGGATTTAATGGTTATGTTATGTGTGTTGTGATGTGTCAGGCCAAGCTTTCCACCAGGGAGAATACCAGGTGACGTATGTGGCCTACGATGCTGAGAACAACTCTGCAGAATGCTCCTTTGCCGTTATCGTCAAACGTGAGTGGAGTTATTTTTCTCCTGGGTCTCCCTGTTCCTTATGTTTATCTGTTTTTCTTGGTGTGATTCTCTGTTTCTGTTTTGTGTCTCTGTCTCTCTCTCTTTATCTGTCTTGTCTCCTTCCCCAATCTCTCTCTCTCTCTTTCTCTCTCTGTCTTTTGCCATTTCTTGTTCTTATTTTTCTTTTCCTTTCTTATGTAATTTTTGTTGTCGGCTTCAGTCCACGGGCTTTTTGTGTTCTTGAAATCTTTATTAAACTGTTAAAATTCATTAAATATTATTGATGAAATTATTTTTGTTCCTCGATAGGTGGCTTAATGAAAACAGCATACCATCTGGAAATAAAACTGACTTTGACTTTATTGCTTGACCAGTTTTGTCAATCTCTTTTAATGTCTGAGGAGTGTGTGTGTGTGTGCATGTGTGCGGGCATGTGTGTGTGTGTGTGGGCATGCATGCGTGTGTGTGTGTTTGTGTGTATGCACGCATGCACGTGCGCATGCAAAAACCCAAAAAGATCTGATGATAGAAATCTTGCTAATTTAGATCATATTGGTAAGTAGAATGTTATTGGCTTAAAGTTAATACATGATTGTTGATGTTGACTATTCGCAACCAGCCAAACAAATAAAATGTCATGGAAATTGAAGATAAACACAGTGTCTTAATCTAAAGAAGAGAAAAAGATTAGATAATGTATTTTCACTTAAAGAGGATAGTTTGTTTGAGCATATCTGTGGGTTGTATGTAGCATGTAGTATTTGTTCGGATGGAGGCTTACATTTTCTCATGAAGGCTTTTTTTTGGGGGGGGGAGGAGAGTTCCACATCTTCTACATTGTCAATAAATCTGATCACGCAGCTGTCAGTTTCCCCCACTTTCAGCTCCTCTCAGCTGGTGTTATATATAACAGAAACTGACCACAGTAAGACTTGGAAAAAAAAGGGGCATGCTAATTTTAACACTGGGCCCTGGACCCTTGACTGAGTTATGCTGGATTTGTGTGCTGTGATCCCACCTTGTCTCTTGAAGTAGAGCTTGACAAGTGGTACTGTGGGAAAGACATCAGTTGGCCATACAGACAGACAGACAGACAGACAGACAGACAGACAGACCAGACGAGACGGGACGGGACAGACGAGACGAGACGTGGTGTTGTTGTGTGATGTCATGTTGTTGTGTGATGTTATGTGATGTGATGTTGTGTGACATGACGTGACGTGACATGTGATGTGAGGTGACGTTCTGCAATGTGACATGCCGTAATGTGACATGCCGTGGTGTTTCAGCGTTTGACTGTGTGGAGCCTGTAGCCCCGCGGCACGGGGCCAAGGTGTGTCAGACCTGGCTGCACGGCACCTTCTGCTCCCTGCAGTGCCTCCCCTCCTACTTCTTCCAGCACCTGCCCCCCACCTTCTACACCTGTGGACACCTGGGATTCTGGGATCCGCCCCTCAGGGATCCCCGCCACTTCCCTGCATGCTCCTGTAAGTTTGGTGGTGTGTGCTTTTTTATTTATTTATTTATTTATTTATTCATTTATTTATTTATCTACTTATTTATTTATTTATTTATTTGTTTGTTTGTTTGTTTGTTTGTTTAT
>CM060316.1:116996415-116999617 GCA_030674155.1 Stramonita haemastoma
GTGTATCTGAAAAACGAGTACAAAGGTAAAAAATGTGTGCAGAAGAGAGGAGAAGAATCTATCTGAAAAACGAATACAGAGGTAAAAGATGTGTGGAGATAGAGAAGAATTCATCTAAACAATAGATACCAAGTTTTCCTCCACTACTATTTCCTCAAGAAAAATGAATACAAAGTGAAGAACGCTGTGGTGCAGATGAGAGAAGAAGAGTGTAATGGTTAAAAAATGAAAAATTGAATACAGAGGTAAAGATTGCTGTGTGCAGATGAGAAAGAAGAAGAGTGTAATGTTAAAAAATGAAAATTGAATGCAGAGGTAAAGATTGTTTGTTGGAGATGAGAGAGAAGAAGAGGGTATGTTAAAAAAAAAAAAAAAAATGAACGCAGAGGTAAAGACTGCTGTGTGCAGATGAAGGAAGAAGAATTTATCTGAAGAAATGAACACAGAGGTGAAACTGTTGTGTTGGTTTGCGACGTGTGTGCTCTGGGCCCAGGAGATCAGCGAGGATGGGCAGTGGTGGGCCCTGTCCCCGGGGCTCTTTCCAGGACAGTCGCGATGTGCCGTCTGCCAGCCCTGCCCCTATGCTGGACCACCCCCACTGTGGGGCCACAGCTCTCAGCAAACTGCAGTGTCGTCAGTACTGAGCTTTGGGGGATCAGCATGTGTGGTGTGTGGTGTGTGTGTGTGTGTGTGTGTGTGTGTGTGTGTGTGTTTGTGTGTGTGGTGTTGTGTGTGTGTGTGTGTGTGTGTGTGTGTGTTGTGTGTGTGTGTGTGGTGTGTGTGTGTGTTGTGTTGTGTATGTGTGTGTGTGTGTGTGTGAGTGTGTGGTATGTGTGTGTGAGTGTGTGTGTGTGTGTGTGAGTGTGTGTGTGTGTGTGTGAGTGTGTGAGTGTGTATTGTGTGTGTGTGTGTGTGAGTGTGTGTGTGATTGTGTGTGGTGTGTGTGTGTGTGTGTGTGTGAGTGTGTGATTGTGTATGCGTAGAATTGGCCACAATGTTGCCTTGTAGTCAACTGGCTATAAACAATTGAAACCAAGAATGAAAGAAATAAATGAATAGAGAAATGATAGAATAAAGGAAAAAAAAAAAGCCCGTAATGAATAATTGAACAAAAAAGTGAATAAACAAACTAGATAAATGTAATAAATACATAAATGAATGAATGATGGAATGAATGAATAAATAAGTAAATAAATAAATAAATAAATAAGCAAATAAATAAATAAATAAAACTCAGACGTTTAATAAAGACTTCTAATTCTATACGCATGGGTGTGCCCTCGTGGGCATCGCTGGCTGCCTGACAACCGCTGTGAGCCGTGCCCAGTGGGCACCTACCAGCCTGCCCGGGGTTTCAAACCTCTGCACCCCATGCGGAGCGGGGCTGACCACCACAGGGTCCGGTGCTGTCAGCCAGTCCTGTGTCACGCGGGGCCCAGTGGACAGGTCGTTGGCCACGCACACGTTGACAGTCACGCCCGATGTTTTGGGACACAGAGCAGGACTACACTGTGGTGTCCCCCTGGTTTTTTGGAATGGCAACAACTGTACAGGTCAGTGTGGTGTGTTGTGGGGATGGGGGGGGGGGGGGTGTTGTGTGGGGTGTGTGTTGTGTTTTTTTTTTAGTTGGGGGTTGTGTGTTTGTTGTGTGTTGTGTGTGTGTGTTTGTTGTGTGGGTTTTGGGTGGGGTGTGGTGTTGTGTGTGTGTGGGTGTGTGTGGGGTGTGTGTGTGTGGGTGTGGGGTGTGTGGTGTGTTTTGTGTGTGTGTGTGTTTTGAGAGAGAAAGATAGATAGATAGAGAGAGAGAGAGAGAGAGAGAGAGAGAGAGAGAGAGAGGAGAGAGAGAGAAAAGAGAAAAGCAAGTGTTGTGAGCGTTTGTATAAGAGAAGATAGCTTTTTAAATATATTGATCGTATTTTTGTATGTGTGAATAATTCATGTGTTACACACACAATTTATAAAATACCACACTATCATTATTTTGAGCAAGTTCTTTTTTTCTTATTTCTGCTATATTTTTTTAGGAGACAACTGGTGGTGGCATATAAAAGAATAGATAAGTAAAATAAATAAATAAAATCTAATGATGGGACCTCGGTTTTTTCAGACCTGTGTGAAGACTTCTGGGGAGAACGAGGGTTGTGTGACTATGGGGTGATGGGAACCCTTCTTGTAACTGTAAAAAAAAGGCTTTACCTGGAGACCGCGCCAGGAAGATGATTTTGGGTGAGTGTGCAAGTCTGTGGGAGGTGAGCAGTCTGGGTGAGTGGAACAAGTCTCTGGTAGTGTTAAGTCCCCGTGGTAGTGGGTTTAAAATCGGGGGTGATTTAAGTCTGGGGTGGTGTTAAGTCCTGGGAGTGTTAAGTCTGTGGTGATGTTAATCGTGGTGAGTGTTAAGTCTCTGGTGAGTGTTAAGCTGTGTTTAGTGTTAAAATCTGTGGTGAGTGTTTAAATCTTGGGAGTGTTTTTTGCGTGGGAGTGTTAAGTCTCTGGTGAGTTTTTAATCTTGGAAATGGGTTAATCTGTGGTGGGGTGTTAAGTTGTGGTGAGTGTTTAATCTGTGGTGGTTTAAGTCTGTGGTGAGTGGGTTAAGTCGTGGTGAGGTTAAGTCTGTGGTATGTAAGTCTTGGTGAGGAGTGCAGTCTATGGGGAGGTTTTTTCGTGTCATGTGGGTTTTTTCAGTGCGGCGGGCAAGCAGTGCAGTGGGGGGGGCATCGCGGTTTTCTGTTGTTTTGCTGTCGCGTCATTGTCATCGTCGCTTTTCCTGCTACGGGGGGTCGGGGGTTTTGAGTTGTGTGTGTGTGGTGGTTTGTGTGGTGTGGTTTGTGTTGGTGTGTGGTGTTTTGTTTGTGTGTGTGTGGTTGGGGTGTGTGTGTGTTTGGTTTTGTGTGTGTGTGTGGGTGAGTTTGTGTTGTTTTGTGGGGTGTGTGTGTTTTTTTTTGTGTGTGTGGTGTGTGGTGTGTGTGGTGTGTGTGTGTGTGTGTGCGCGTGCATGGCGGTGCGTGCGTGGGGCCACGCTTCTCATAGCGGTCTTTTTTATTTTCCCCGCTAAATTCATCCCCCAACTGGAGGCGTTGTATAAAAAACGGGGCAAAAGGGGAAAGACGGGAGTCAGCTGTGCTATAGGGTTCAGCGTAAATTTCCATGGTTTTCTTTCACGCATTTTTTTGAACAGTGATTCGCCAAAAAAAGAAAAAACAAA
>CM060316.1:116999717-117002217 GCA_030674155.1 Stramonita haemastoma
GTTGTTGTTTTTTATGGTTTTTTTTTTTTTTTTCAATCCATCTCCTCTACTGTGGGGCCATTTACTACTGCCGACTTGCTGGAAAGAAGAGAAGGAAGAGTTGTTTCCCGTGGAGTAGATCTTAGCTTAAGGTGGGACACTGAGGTCGAAACTGATGAAATTTTGTTTACAGGCCCATGTTAGAAATTATGCCATATATTGAAAGGGCATCACTTGTAAAGCATAAAAATCAAATAATTACTCAGTTTTCTGCATAGTTGCCATGGAAACAATCCAATATGGCCGCCAAAACTCAATATTCCAAACTCCTAAACCTTTCTATCTATAGCAAGTATGAGTAACCTGTTTCTACAAACATATTTTATTTTCTGAATTCTTTAGTTTCACACAGGGAAATCTCCATACACGTATCCAGCAATTTTTATTTCTAAAAAAAATGATTTGGGCCACTTTTGGACCCGTGTCTTACGGGTACAGAGTGTCTTCAGCTCCTGCCGTCTGTAGTTCGTACTCGTCCCTCTCCGGCAGAGAACAGTTATTATCCAGCAATCCCGGCCAGGGGCACTGTCCCATGTCGGAGTCTTTGTCCTCAGTGCTCAGTGTGTTCCCCAGCATCATTCCGAGATTGCCGCAACAGAGAACACGACATACGTTTCCAGTTTGTTCCGTGACTCCACACGCTGTCGCTCGCTGTCTGTCGTCCTCTTCTCTGTACTTCTCCGCTTCGTTGACTATGTGGTCGATGTCCTCCTTGCTGAGGCGTTGTTTGTCGTTCTTGCTGGTGACGTTTGAGGACTTTATGTGTGATTTCTTTCTTAGGTACTTTATCAAAAATGTTTTCTAGTCGATTACAAGCTCTTCTTTTTCCTCATCGCAGTGTAAAACGATTGGATAAAAGAAAAACAAAATGTACACAGAAATTAATAACGGTATTATTATTAAAGGGAAATAACCCGGTCGCAACAAAACAGGTGACCAAGTACGAGTTACTTACCGATGAAATCCCCAAACGTTCCTTCTTGCGCATGGAAACCAGGGGCAGCGTCCCGTGACGGTGTCTCTGCAGATCAATCCATCAATCAATCAATCAATCAATCAATCAATCAATCAATCAATCAATCAACCAACCAATCAGTTAATCCCTGCAGTAAGATCAGTTTCTTGCACATAATCATGCACACGCACCCTTACATCCATAATCGCCCCCTTCCCCTCTTCCCCCTACATAAACACATGTCTTCCACACACACACACACACACACACACACACACACACACACACGCATGCACGCACGCACACACACACACACACACGCACGCACACACACACACACACACACACACACACACGCATGCACGCACGCACACACACACACAAGCACGCACACACACAACACACACACACACGCACACACACACACACACACACACACACACACACACACACACACACACACACACCATCCTCGATCATGGTAATAACAATAACACTACATAACCATGCAACTAAGCAGCTACCCACCCAAACAGTGAATGGACCAGGCTGTCTCGGTCTGTCTCGGTCTGTCTGTCTGTCTGTCTGTCTGTCTGTCTGTCTGTCTGTCTCTGTCTCTGTCTCTCTCTCTCTCTCTCTCTCTCTCTCTCTCTCTCTCTCTCTCTCTCTCTCTCTCTCTCTCTCTCCCTCTCCAGAGAAGCTTGTCTGAGCACAAACCAGCCAGCCAGTCTGATAGCTAACCAACCATCCACCCAACCAACCACTTACAAACCCCTCCATGAGCCAACCACCCATCCAGCCAGCTACCTACCCATCATCAACCAATCATCCAACCAGCCATCCACCCACCAATTAGCCAACCACTCAATCAATCAGCCGGCCACCTAGCCAATTAACCGACCAGCCCAGCCCAGAGTAAGTAAGTAAGTAAGTAAGTAAGTAAGTAAGTAAGTAAGTAAGTAAGTAAGTAGTAAGTAGGCACCCATCAGTCTCGGAAGACTATGGAGTTGCGCTCTAGTCTTTAGAGCGCAAAGCCTGGGTAGGTAAGTATGGACGGCAAGCTGTTACCCATGCAGCAGACCACCACCCCCTCTCCACGCCACTAGATTGATCCATTGGAAAGGCAAAGACCAATACGAATGGTTCCAGTACCGTCGCGGGAGCCACCAGAACGTTGCCATATACAGCCCCGAGCCGCCCTAGGACTCCAACTCCCCGATTTTTTTTCAGGGATGGTGTCTAAACATAACACCTGTGTGCATGCTGTTTTTTTAATTTTGTCATCGGCTCCTACCGGCACACGATGGCCTGCTCTTCCGAAAGGCCCAGCCCAAAACACTATCAATTAAAAAGCAGACTCACCCTCATCAGGAGAATGTCCAATCTTCGATTTCACAACTCGCTCCTCCTGTGTCTGCTGCTGATGGTACAGGGAAGACAGCATGTTGTAGATGGTTTCAAGCCGCTGTCTCTCGGTCTCCTCTCCTTCCTCCTCTTCTCCACTCT
>CM060316.1:117019717-117032217 GCA_030674155.1 Stramonita haemastoma
TCTTTCATCCATTACCATCACGATACCATACGTACTATATTCATTTTCACTGTGTATGAATACCTCCTGCCATCATGAAGCAGAGAGAGAGAGAGAGAGAGAGAGAGAGAGAGAGAGAGGAGAGAGAGAGAGAGAGAGGAGAGACAGACAGACAGACAGACAGACAGACAGACAGACAGACAGAGACAGAGAGAGATGCACAACAATGCACGGTAATGAACGTTGTTGCAGTGAATATATTATGGTGGTCAGCTATCTATCCTATACAAGGCGTCTCACACACAAAGAGTGTTCTGATGAGACCTTATGGGTGTTTTCAGACTGCTGGGTTATATGAAGGAATAGGATGTGCAGATGGTCAGCGCAAGCTCTCTAGTCTTTCTGTGTCTCTGTCTCTGTCTCTCTCTGTGTATCTCTCTATGTTTCTCCCTGTCTCTGTCTGTCTGTCTGTCTGTCTGTCTGTCTGTCTCTGTTTGCTGTCTGTCCGTCTTTCTGTCTTTTTGTCTCTACGCCTGTCTGTCTCTTTCTCACTGTATGTGCGTGCGCGCTTGTGTGCATGTGTGTGCATGTGTGTGTGTACATTCATAGTTAAGAGTAAAGCTGCATGACATTTTAATGAAAAGGTTGACAATATTTTTATTTCTGTGAAATTCTGTGTATGAACGTATTCTATAGATGCAAATTATATACGTTACAGTTGATTTTGTTTTTTGAAATCCTCCATGCCCCAAGAGGGGTCAAAGGTGAATTAAATCTTGAATCTTGTGCCTGTGTATGTTTGTAAGTGTATGTGTGTGTGTATGTGTGTGCACGCGCGCGCGCGTATGCGCATTCTTACGTCTGTTTTACCCACATTGCACGAGGGTGATATTATTGTTGTGTGCTTCTAAGCGATGGGACACCTGATATTGAGAGAAAACAATCTGTCTTTTCTTCTAATCAGTTTCTAGCAAACAAACAAATGACAAGGACAAGGAAAGACACCAGATCTTCCAAGGTTTAAAACAGCAGTAAACACAAGGATTTGCTTTCCATATTTGGTGTCAGGAGTATCACGTGACAAAATGACATCAGCGCTTTCCATAACTCATGGCATAAGGAAATTCGGCTTCAGTTTTAAAAAATGAAATATATGAAGGGCATTACTTCATCAAAAAACTTTGTTAATGGGGGCGGGATAGCTCAGTGGTCAGAGCGTTCGCTTTCCCCAAGGCAAGTTAAGCAGCCTCGAGCGTGGTTACCATTCGGATGGGTGACCGTTTGTGCGCCTTGGCTTCAGTACAGTCCCCCCCCCCCCCCAAGTTTACCCAGCTGTAAATGGGTAGCTGACCTCTTCAGGGTCAGGGAAGGTAAAGCAGTGGGGGAGAGGAGATGGGTGCCACCCTCAATATGCTGGCCACTAGAGAAGCTGAGGTCTCTGATGCCTCGCTTCCCTAATATGACCACAAAGGTAATGGGACACCTTTACCTTACCTTTACTTTAAAACTTTGTTTCTGTCTGTCTGCTCTTTCCCTCCCTCCCTTCCTTCCGCTCTCTCTCTCTCTATGTCACACACACACACACACACACACACACACACACACACACACACACACACACACACACACACACACACACACACACACACACACACACACACACACACACACACACACACACACAAACACACATACACCACACCACACACACACATGTACAAATATATATTATATTATCCCATATACACAGCTATATACAATATATATATATATATATATATATATATATATATATATGTAATGTGCGTGTGTGGGTATATATATATATATGTATATATATATATATATATATATATCTGTGTGTGCGTGTGTGTTAGTTATTATATTTTATATATCATATTTATATATTTATTCTTTTATATAGAGGATAACAGAATAAGCAATCATGTGCTTTTTTTTATCCGGTCCTCGTGTGTATGCAGCTTTGTAAATATCGTCATCTGTTCCCACCGGCACACGATGGCCTACTTTTACGAAAAGTGGAACAGGATTTAACGTGTGCGCAAGATGTTCTGCGTGCGTTCGCACACGGGGTCTCGGTTTAAAGTCTCATCCGAAGGACTTGTGTGTGTGTGTGTGTGTGTGTGGTGTGTGTGTGTGTGTGTGTGTGTGTGTGTGTGTGTGTGTGTGTGTGTCTGTGTGTTTGTGTCTGTGTGTCTGTGTGTCTGTGTCTGTGTCTGTGTGTCTGTGTGTCGGTGTGTGGTAATTGTGGCTACAGGATCATCTTCCACAAAAAATTATGAAAACGAGTATTTACAGGATTATTTTCCGATTTTGTTACGAGACACCATGACCCAGCAATTCTACAAGGTGAATAGGATCGACTTGTTTTTCTTCTTGCTTGTTCACTCAATTATGTCTGGTCAAACGCACCCGACGATGCTCGTTTAGCATTTCTAGAAGGCTATGGGGGGTGGAAATTTCTGTCTGTCTGTCTCTCTATTTGTCTGTCTTTGTCTTTGTCTCTGTCTCTCTCTATCTCTGTCTATCTGTCTGTCTGTCTGTCTGTCTGTCTGTCTGTCTCTCTCTCTCTCTCTCTCTCTCTCTCTCTCTCTCTCTCTCTCTCTCTCTCTCTCTCTCTCTCTCTCTCTCTCTCTCTTACTCTGTTACCTTTGAAAAATAAAGATTATTTATTCATTCTCTCTCTCTCTCTCTCTCTCTCTCTCTCTCTCTCTCTCTCTCTCTCTCTCTCTCTCTCTCTCTCTCTCTCTATCTATCTATCTATCTATCTATCTATCTATCTATCTATCTATCTATGTCTCACTTACACGAGTATAGTATTACCAGAAATCAACACCTGATATAGAACTGCCCTCAAAATCCTCTTCTTTTAGTCTAAGTTCCATCGACATCAATCATCCTTATCAGACATGATAAGAGCTAGCCCACAGAGCACGCGCACTATTTTCAGTCCTGACAAACCCCTTTCGCCATGGACACAGGAAAAGAGCACTCTTGCCTGTCTGCTGGTGCGTACCTGATTATTGTCCTTGGGTTATGCACAAGGGAGGGATAGGCCCTAGCTTTCTCCTGTTGGTTGCAAAGAGTGCTCTGTATGCATGCTAGAGAGAGCGAGCGCTTTTTTGTTTGCCCTGAACAAACCTGCGTCCATTGCAAACAATCATGCTCATGGGGACAGGTGGTCGGCCTTTGAGATGGGTTGATTATTAATGGAATGGTCAGCGTGTGTGTGCGCGCGTGTGTGTGTGTGTGTGTGGGGGGGGGGGGGGGGTCACTCTGTGTGTTTGATTTGATTTGTTCTTTTATATCGAGGATAATGGGATAAGCACTATTGTGCTTTTTTACATCCAGTCCCCGTGTGTATGCAGATTTGTAAATGTCATCTGTTCCCACCGGCACACGATGGCCTACTCTTACGAAAAGCGGAACAGGATTTAACGTGTGCGCAAGATGTTCTGTGTGTGTGTGTGTGTATGTGTGTGTGTGTGTGTTTGTGTTAGTGGAATGGTCAGCGTGTGTGTGTGTTCTTGTGTGTGTGTGTGTGTGTGTGTGTGTGTGTGTGTGTGTGTGTGTGGTCACTGTGTATGTGGATGTGATTGTGTGGTCAATGTGTGTGTGTATGTGGTCTGTGTGTGTGTGTGTGTGTGTGTTATCTGTGTGTGTGTGTGTGATCACTGTGTGTGTGTGTATGTGTGTGGTCTGTATGTGTGTGTGTGTGTGTGCGTGTGTGTGTGTGTGTGTGTGTGTGTGTGTGTGTGTGTGTGTGTGTGTGTGTGTGTGTGTGTGAACGTGGTTACTGTGTGTGTCTGGTCACTGTGTGTGTATGTATGTATGTGTGTGTGTGTGTGTGTGTTTGTGTGTGTGTGTGTGAACGTGGTCACTGTGTGTGTGTGTGAACGTTGTTAGTGTGTGTGAGTGTGTGTGTCTGTGGTCACTGTGTGTGTGAACGTGGTCACTGTATGTGTGTGTGTGAACGTGGTCACTGTGAGTATGTATGTATGTATGTATGTATGTATGTATGTATGTATGTATGTATGTATGTATGTATGTATGTGTGTGTGTGTGTGTGCGTGCGTGCGTGCGTGCGTGCGTGCGTGCGTGCGTGCGTGCGTGCGTGCGTGCGTGAGGAGACTGGAGAAGTTGTGAAGAAGAGAGTGCACTTTTAAAAGTGAAAGCAACCCGTCTTACTTGTTTTGGTCCTTTGTTGTTTAGCTGGTTGGGTGGTTCGCTGGATTGTTGTTTGGTTTATATTGTTGTTGTTGTTGTTCTCCAGCTTAACACTCTGGGGGGTCACCCAGAATGGGCACTCTGACTCACTCATCCCACCTGGGAATCACTGTAAGATTGAAATTGCACACTACTGAATGAGAAGTTTGCGTGTATGACTATTTTCAAGTACCTCGCCATACAGGCAGCCATACTCCGACTTCAGAGGATTTATTCTCCTATGAAGGAGACATTGCAGGTTGTTCTGTTAAGAGCTTGTCATGGCTGAAGGCAATCTCAACACAACATTTTACAACATCACGACATTTTAGTGTAAGCCTTGGCAATGAGCTGACATCAATAACTGACACAACTTTTGGCCTAGGCCAGTTTTGGTTTATGTGGTTTGTTTTGTTTATTTTTGTTGGATTTTGGGGTTGGGTGCGGAGGGTTGCCCGCTTGTTTGTTTATTCCTGATGTTTTTTGTTATTTCTTATTCTTGTTTACCTACTATTTTTTTCGTTAAAATTTGTTCCACTCTATTATTTTCTCGAATATAGCTCAGTTATCTTGATTTTTTTATGACAGAGTTAGGTGGGTGGGGCGAACGAGGGGGGGGGGGGGGGGAGAGATGCCACTGAGAAGTTGTGTGTGTTGGGGGGTTGGGGGGGGCGGAAGGGGGAGGATGGTGGCTACTTACGTTTGTTTCTCCTCAGCCTCATCCTGGTCATTTTTGTTTGTTTTTGCTTGTTTCTTTGTTTCTTTCTTTCTTTCTTTCTTTGTTTCTTTCTTAATTTTTCTCATTCTTTCTTTCTTTCTGTCTGTCTTTCTTTCTGTCTGTCTGTCTGTCTGTCTGTCTATCTGTCTGTCTTTTTATCTCCTTTTTACTCTTCTTTGTCTCCTTCTTTTGTAAAATGTTGTTGTTTATTTGCTTTCTTTGTTCGTGTGACATTTCTATGTGGGGTTTATTTGGGGGGAGGGGGGGTTGCTGGTTTGTTTGTTTGTTCTTTGCTTGATTTATCCTTGTTGGCCTTGTTATGGTTTCGATTATTTTTTTAAATTGCCATAAAACTGACTCCGATATTCTCTTTTTTTTTTTTCTTTTTTTCTCTGTCTTTTGTTATTTCCTTTGCTTTCTGCTTTTCCCTCTTTTCTTTTCTTTTCATTTTATCAATCTATCAAACTATCAATCTATCAATCTATCAATCAATCTATCTATCTACCTATCTACCTATCTATCTATCTATCTATCTATCTATCTATCTATCTATCATTTTCTTTGTTTTCTGGTCTTTTTTTTTTTCTCTCTCTCTCATTTCTTTTCTGTTACCGTCCCGACTTTTGCTGAGATTTCTTTTTCTCTCGTTTTCCTCTTCCTCCTCCTCCTCCTTCTTCTCCTCTTCTCCTCCTTTTCCTCCTCCTTTTTCTCCTCTTCTTCCTCCTTCTTCTCCTCCTTCTTCCTCCTCCTTCTCCCTCTCCCCCTCTCCTCCTTCTTCCTCCTCTTCCTCCTCCTCCCCACTCCTCCTTCTTCTCTCTTCTCCTCCTCTCCTTCTCTCCTTCTTCTCTCCTCTTCTCCTCTCTTCTCCTCCTTCTTCTTCTCTCCTCTCCTCCTCCTTCTTCTCCTCTTTCTCTCCTCTTCTCCTCTTCTCTCTCCTCTCGACCTATCTTCTATCCCCTTCTTCTCATTTCCGGGAACACAGACAGAGTTATACGACAGAGCAGAGCAACATAGTAGACGGATCCACAGAGCAAGGCTGTCGAGGAGGGAGAGATCTTGAGATCTTGACCTGCTTGCCCTCAAAACTTTGACGTCTGTTTGCCTAACCTCTTTTCGACATCATACCGGAAAAACTCTTTGAGATTAAAAAAGTAAAGAAAACAACAAAAAAGAATTTAGTATTACCTCTTATGAATCGGGTTTTTTTAAAAATGTGAAGATAGACTTTGCGTGTGTGTGTATGTGTGTGTGTGTGTGTGTGTGTGTGTGTGTGTGTGTGTGTGTGTGTGTGTGTGTGTGTGTGTGTGTGTGTGTGTGTGTGTGTGTGTACCCAAACGTTTTTTTAGATTAAAATAGCAAAACCAACCACGTAAAACAAGGTAAACAAACCAAACATAACAAACCATACAAAGCAAACAAAGAAATCAAACAAAACAAACCAACCAATAAAACAAGCAAACCAAAACCAAATCAACCAACAAACAAACCAAAACAAACAAACCAACCAGGGCATGAGGTGGATTGGAGGACAGTTCTTGCTGCTTACTTTTATTCTCGCAACACCACAGACTTTTACGCAAACGGTGATTTTTTTTTTCCTTATATAGGCTTGTCTACTTCAGGATTTTAAAAAATATTTTTGATGCTGTTGTCTTTATTATGCGTACACAGGTTGCCGTTTTTTCCACTGCTAGCGCTCTCGGAAAATCTCATAACTGTATTTCACATGTGTGCGTGTGTGTGTGTGTGTGTGTGTATGTGTGTGTGTGTGTGTGTGTGTGCGCGCGCACACACACACACGCGCGCGCACTTTTTATTTCGTAATAACACAACGCATCCATACTACGTTTTTTAAAAAGATCTAATAATTATATTATATGCAATACCTAGCTGTCCTCTTTCAATCTTTGTTCAAGAGGATAGCAATCTTCTCAATTGGATATATTACTCTCCTCTTTCGTTTATTTATTTATTTATTCATTCATTCACTTATTTATCTATGTATTTATTTATTTCTTTATGTATTTATTTACCCAGTCATTCATCTATTCATGTAAGTAGGAAGATGGCAGAACCGTTAAGATGTTCGCCTGCCTAACAGGTAAACCGTGAGGTTCTGGGTTCAATTCCAGCCTTGTCCTTTCCTTCAGTTTGAGGAAAACGTCGAACTGATTGTCAAAGTCCTTCGGCCGAGACAAAAAAACCCGAGCCCCTAGCCCCATGTGCGAATGCACACAGAATATCTCTCACTCGTTAAAAACCCGTTCCACCTTTCAGAAGAGTAAGCCATTTCGTGCTGGTAGGAAGGGATGACAAAATTTCAAAAGCGCAAGCACACAGGTGTCGTGTTCAGACACCATCCGCAAAGTCGAAAATGTGGCTACTTAAATTGGATTGGGGGGGTCACATACACAAAAAACTCACCACTTGTGAACCTCGGAGCTCTAGCCCAGGACCGAAAAGAAAAGAAAAATAAAGAAAAGATTTATTCATTTGTATAAACTGCTCCTAAACATTTGCTTTTAGATTTTTTTTTTCGAATAGATTTAATTCACTACAGCCACCCGAACTTACATAACTCTTTACAGGTACCCGTTTACCTACCTAGAAGCTCTCCGGATGTGTGTGTGTGTGTGTGTGTGTGTGTGTGTGTGTGTGTGTGTGTGTGTGTGTGTGTGTGTGTGTGTGTGTGTGGTGTGTGTGTGGTGTGTGGTCGGTGTGTGTGTGAGTATGTGTGTGTCGTCGGTGTGTGTGTGTGTGTGTGTGTGTGTTGTGTGTGTGTGTGTGTGTGTGGTGTGTGTGTCGTGGGTGTGTGTGTGTGTGTGTGTTGTGTGTGTGTGTGTGTGTGTGTGTGTGTGTGTGTTTGGGTGTGTGTCTTGAAGAAAAAAGCGTGGTCAGCAACTTGGAAAGAAAGAAGATGGGATGGGAAACGTGGGACGTGCGGGGAAAACGCCACCACAAAGAACCACCATCATCCCTATTGTCTGTGGGCCAGCAGGGGATAGCTTTGCCATGCATTGTTACAGCCACTGGTCTGTCTGTCTTTGGGGGGGGGGGGGTGTACCTGTATTATTTTGGGAGGGAGGGGGGGAGGGGGGGCTCGTCAGTGTGTGTGTGTGTGTGTGTGTGTGTGTGTGTGTGTGTGTGTGTGTGTGTGTGTGTGTGTGTGTGTCTGTGTGTGTGTGTGTGTGTGTGTGTGTGTGTGTGTGTGTGTGTGTGTGTGTGTGTGTGTGTGTGTGTGTGTGTCGTGTTGTGTTGTGTTGTTGTGTGTGTGTGTGTGGTGTGTGTGTGTGTGTGTGTGTGTGTGTGTGTGTGTGTGTGTGTGTGTGTGTGTGTGTGTGTGTGGTCGTGTGTGTGTGTGTGTGTGTGTGTGTGTGTGTGTGTGTGTGTGTGTGTGTGTGTGTGTGGTGGTGTGTGGTGTGTGTGTGTGTGTGTAGCCATATTCCGACTTTGGGGAATTATTTTTATTATCATAATTAGAAGTACTAGTGCTGTCATTTTTATTATGATCATCATCATCATCATCATCATCATCATCATCATCATCATCATCATCATCATTATTTATTTTTATGATCCTCCTCTTCATCTTCATTACCATTATCATCATCTATGACATATTTTACATCACCAAGAATAATTGAGTTCCATTCAAATTAATCACGGCCGTTGTAACTTCTTCATATATTTCATCTTTCATCTGTTTTCTCTCAATACAATCAACAAACTCAGACAGCTTAAATGAACAAACAAACAAATCACAATTCGAAATCTCCACACTGCTCGTTGTTCTTGTTATTGTTATTGTTGTTGTTGGTGGTGTTGATCTGTAGTGACTGGCAGTAATAAAGCTAATATGCTTCCCTTTGATACTGTTGATGCTTTTAGGTAGAATATTCTTGTTGTTGTTGCTGTCACTCCTAACACCGATGATGATAGGGTCAGTCATTATTGGTAGTAGGCTTAATAGCGCTGCTGCTATCCCTTAAACCCATCTTAAATTCAGTACTAAATAACCCAACGCGTCCACTGCACCCATGAAATGTTTTTGAAACAGTAGAAATGCACTCACCTGTCAAACTGGGTGCTCCTGTGGCTAAAAAGAGAGCATTCACAAAACAGAACAGATTCAGACACAACTTTGTCGACGCCATGGCAAAACAAAAAAATAATTTTCAGATCTTACAAACGCTGAAGTGCTCAAATTCCAATACTGATTAAACCCACCCTTAAATCTCTTCAACTCCTAAAGCCACAACACTCTTTAGAAATTGAAAGACAACTTTTCTGTCGCCACACACCACCACCCTGGCTACTACGTCAATTCCTCGTCCACTACAGTAAATGCACCCCGCGGAAGCCAGCAAAGCGTTTATCTACAGGTTTAGCCTCCTCCTCAGGCCACGCTGATTTGCATAGGCGCGCTAGTGAGGGAGAGAGAGAGAGAGAGATACCCGGCACACGCTCTCTCGCAGTACCCTCGGAATGCAACACCCACACCCTTAGTTTCCCAACAGGATTAGAAAATGTGTCACAGTTGTTGGTATTATAAACAATTCCCCTTGTTTCAGCTACAAAATGCTGGGAGTCTTTTTTTCCTTGTTTGTTATCTAAAGATTTGGCTGACAAGATTGTAGGGGGTGTATCCTTGTAGTTTGATAAATGTCAAGGTTGAGAGTTGAGAGAACGACAGCTAATTCACTGTGGGGGTTGGGGGGGGGGGGGGTGGAGTTTTTTTTCTGTCCTGGGCTACTGTAGGGTGGATTGAGGAAAACTTGAATTCACGTCACTGCGCCAAGCCTGTCCACCCGATTATCTGTGTCCGGCTTTTAGGGACTGGAGTTGGGGTAATTGGGTGGGAAGAGGATATAATTATGTACACATCAGGTCACGGAGATAGATGCTAACACTGAGCCAACGGCAAGAATGACCCCTACATGTCTCTCCATGATGAAACCATATAGGCTTACTGAATGATGCCCAGATCACTTCGATTCAATGTAGATCTACACTGCGAGGTAAAGGCAAACTGTGGACTTTCACTGACTGCAGGAAAATAAAGATGGACAGTGGTGTCACAAGATGATGGATGCTGGCCAGCAAAAATGAGCGTTTTATAAAGCACACCTCTGTCTCCATTTTGTAAGCATCAACGCTATGACACTAGAGAAAGTTTGGTCAGCTTGAGCTAAGAAATACTGAGGTTGTTTTAGTTTGTTCAACTGTAATAAGATTTATATTCTGTTTGGACCTTAACCTTCAAAGACATTGATTTTGATGTAGATGAAGCCTGTGAATTTATTTAATTCTCCAGAAATCTCCCTTTTTCAGCTGTATCTACAAGAATTGTGTGCGTAAACATTCCTAATTGCTCTGGAGTCAAAGGCTGGTTGTTGAATCTCTTTTACCAATTCTAAAACAAAGTCCTTTTCGTACTCAGAAACGACTTATCAAAAAAAGAAAAAGACAAGAAAACTACAGACAAATAAAAACAACTATCACAATCAGCTAGCATAATCATAGTGTCAAATCAAACTATCCACATTAAATGGAAATGTGTAACGATAATAATAATAAGAAGAAGGCAAAACACACAAAAAAACAACATGAATAGTTGTTAAATCTTAAACCTGTTTCCATGCCGCTACAGTAAGCTGTGGGCGGGTATATTAGCCACCCGAGTCACCCCGAGATAAAAAAAAAAAAAATAAAAAGCCGCGAGGAAGGGCGTAGAGGGGTGAAGGGAGTAGGGGTGAGGGGCAGGGAGGGAATCCAATTAAAAGAGTAGGGAGGCGTTGCTAAGAAGAAGGTGGGTGGATAGCCTATAGGGAGATGGAAATGTCTACACGATTTAGCGATTCAGACCGGTTCATTTGGTGTGATCTTGATACAGACATGAAAGTAGTAACTTTATTGGAAACGTCTGATTGTGATAAAAGAAAATGATGGAGAGAGAGAGAGAGAGAAGAGAGAGAGAGAGAGAGAGAGAGAGAGAGAGAGAGAGAGACAGACAGACAGACAGACAGACAGACAGACAGACAGACAGAGATACAGAGAGAGACAGAGACAGAGAGACAGACAGACAGATAGACAGACAGACAGACAGAGATAGAGACAGAGACAGAGACAGAGAGACAGACAGAGAGACAGATACAGACAGAGTGAGACTGTGTGCGTATGCTAGTGTAAATGCTTGGATGCAACGCACACTCGAACACGCATACAGATGGAAGTGCAGGCACGCACATATTCTGCGGTGTGTGTGTGTGTGTGTGTGTGTGTGTGTGTGTGTGTGTGTGTGTGTGTGTGTGTGTTGTGTGTGTGTGTGTGTGCTCTGGATGTGTATGTGTGTGTGTGTCTCCTCTGGATGGATTGTGTGTGTGTGTGTGTGTGTGTGTGTGTGTGTGTGTGTGTGTGTGGTGTGTGTGTCCTCTGAATGTGAATATGTGTGTGTTCTCTGGATTTGTTTGGGGGGGGGGGGGGGGGGGCAGAAGGTAGGCCCGCGCATGCGTGATCCCCTAAGGGGAAAGATCACGAATTAAAGAAACGTGACACCAGTGGAAGCACAGTCGTGACCAGAGACAGCGTTAAAGTGGTATATAATGTAAAACTGATGTTTCTGCCTTTTAAAGCAGAAGTTATTTCTCTGATTACTAGATGACATGGACTTTTTTTTCAAAAAACACGTTGAAACTAAACTTATTATTCAAACAATGACGTTTTACGGTGTGTGGGTGTGTGTTAGGATATGCGTGGATGTGGAAAGTGTGTGTGTGTGTTGTGGTGTGTGTGTGTGTGTGTGTGTGTGTGTGTGTGTGTGTGTGAGGAGAGAGAGAGAGAGAGAGAGAGAGAGAGACAGACAGACAGACAGACAGACAGACAGACAGTGTGTTGTGTGTGTGTGTGTGGTGTGTGTGTTGTGTGTAGCGCGGGCGAGCAACATGCTCGCCCTACTGTTTTACATTGGGAGTTAATATTGATGAAGGTAATTACACCTGTATTTTACCTGACTTATCCAATATTTGATACAGACGCCCAAAATTGTATCTATTTTTACCTAGGTGGATACTTCTTTTTAATGGTGTGTCCTTTTTTTGACCTCACATTTTCGTGTCATATGTAGTGCGTGTGAATCTGGATGAAATCTCACCCTGTTCTACTGGAGTGTCTTAGAATCCCCCCCTCCTCTCCCCACAATCTCTAAAAACCAAACACATCAATGTCCACAGACAGATTAATTTCACCTGTAAAGCTTCAATAACATACAAGGTTTGTTTTTATTCTAAATCGCATACAGACAGACGTTGATCTACCTACAGGTGGCAATGTGCAGGACTAAAGTAGCATACACAGGCGGGGGAGGTCTTATCTTCAAAGGGAGGGAAATCCAGTGACAAGAGTGACGCCCCTTGAACTACACAGCCCTGTTTACTTAGCAAATACTCTGCTCTGTTCCTGGGCTCTGCATGTGGGGGAGGAGTATAATCTAAGTCCACACTGACACATGAACATTGACAGACGGAATGAAAAATGATGGGGGGTAGGGGTAGGGGTGAGGGTAGGGGTGGGATGGGGA
>CM060316.1:117042217-117058876 GCA_030674155.1 Stramonita haemastoma
CCTGTGAGAATTATTTTGTCACATATATTCGCTTTTCATATCTGAAGTTTCGATGGCAACAAGTATTGGTTTTATTGAATAACACCTCGTTCAGCCACAGTAGGAGCTAGCCAAGTTGGAAAGATGATAAGTGAAACGAAACTAGCCCCCCTGATTGCCGAACCTGCTAAGGGCGGCACAGTCCTTCGGATGAGACTTTAAACCGAGGCCCCGTGTGCGAACGCATGCAGAACATCTTGCGCACACGTTAACTCCTGTTCCGCTTTTCGTAAGAGTAGGCCATCGTGTGCCGGTGGGAACAGATGACAATATTTACAAAACTGCATACACACGGGGACCGGATGAAAAAAAAGCACATGATTGCTTATTCCGTTATCCTCGATATAAAAGAATAAATAAATAAATAGATAACAGGCATTGCGCTGTGGAGGGAAAGTAAAATTAACTAAGGATGCCTGAAGGGGCTGTCTACTTGAAGTGTGTTTGACAAGCCTCCAGCCTGCCAGATAATGTTCCGCCGGAAGCGGCGACTTGGCGTCGGGCAATTACCGTAGGGAGGGCTGGACAGCTCTGGGACCATGACATGTGGTTTAAATCTTTGTTACCATCGTTTTACATCACTGACTGTATAAATTAGGGACCGCGAGAAGCGGCTATTTCAGAAAATATTTAAACAAAATTTGCTCTCAGATAACACAGGAGATCAAGAAGCAGTATCTATGAACCCCAAAACGCAAACATAAGTCTATCACTTTATATTTCCGATTTTTTAAACTCTAAGAAAGAAGGTTGACTCTCTCTCTCTCTCTTCTCTTCTCTCTCTCTCTCTCTCTCTCTCTCTCCCCCTCCCCCCCCCCTCCCCTCCCCCCCCCCCCCCCCCCCCCCCCCCCCCCCCCCCCCCCCCGCCCCCCCCCCCCCCCCCCCATCTCTCCAATTTTATGTTTGTTTATCAAATCTGTCATGCAATATTTGTAAGTTCATAATTTTGTTTGATGTCATGTTTTTCTGTCTTGTATGTTTGCTGTTGGCCGCCGCTGTAGTCTGGTGGTTAGGGCGTTGGACTCGTAATCTGAAGGTTGCGGGTTCGATCCCAGCTTTCGGCTATGGCGTTGTGCCCTTGGAAAAGGCACTTTACGGCTATTTTCTCACCCCACCCAGGTGTAAAAGGGGTACCAACCTTGTGTTGGGGGTTAACCCTGCGATAGTCTGGCGTCCTATCCAGGGGGGAGTCTATGACTTTCAGTCGCTTAACGCTACAGAAACCGGGATAAGCACATATATATATACATATATATATACACATACATATATATGTATATATACATATGTATATATGTATACATTATGTATATATATACATATATATATATATATACATTATGTATGTATATATATACATATATATATACATATATATGTATGTATGTATATATATATATATATGTATGTATGTATGTATGTATGTATGTATGTATGTATGTATGTATGTATGTATGTATGTATGTATGTACGTACGTACGTACGTACGTACGTACGTACGTACGTACGTATGTATGTATGTATATGTATGTATATGTATGTATATATATATATATATATATTTATATATATATATATATATATATATATATATATATATATATATATATATATATTAAAGGCCTCAGTTGCATGCAGATCGTGGAGCACCATCTTTTCTTTTCTTTTTTTATTTCTTTGTTCTCTTGTATGTGGGTGCTCTACAAGTCTTTCTTCATTGGCAAAAAACAAAAAAAACAGCAACCCCCCCCCAAAAAATTTTCAATCTTTGTAACATTACACACTGTCATAGCAAGACAAAATTGTTTCTTGAGCACATCAGTCAATCCGGCTTTACACAAAAAATATAACAAAGCACACACAAATATTACATATGAAACCCCAACAAATAAATCGCAAAACATTTTAATTTGAACGTTACTGGCCATCACAGCAAGACCAAAATTTTCTTTAATAAATCAATGAATCCACCTTTAAGAAAATAAACACACACACACACACACCACACACACACACACCACACACACACACACACACACACACACACACACACACAGTCCTTCAGATGAGACTATAAACCGAGGTCACGTGTGTGAACGCACGCAGAACATCTTCCGCACACATTTAAACCCGTTCTGCTTTTCGGAAGAATAGGCCATTGTGTGTCAGTGGGAGCAGATGAGAAAAATTTTCGAAACTGCATAAACACGGGGGCTGGATGCAAAAAAGCACACGAGTGCTTATTTCATTATCTTCTAAATAAAACCACACACACACACACACACACACACACACACACACACACACACACACACCACACACACACACACAACATATATATATATATATATATATATATATTATATATATATATATATATAATTTTTTTTTTTTTTTAAGGCCTCAGTTGCATGCAGATCATGGAGCACCATCTTTTTCATATCTTTTTGGTGGGCGCTTCACACGTCTCTCTTCATGGCAAAAAAAAAAAAACCGCTCAAGAAAGCAACAATAAAAAAGGAAAAATGTGCCCTTTCCCTTCCCTTCTTTTCCCATGTCATCCATGAACCTGATGTCAGCACTTCCTTACCTACCTACGTCCAGAGCACTAACTGCCCCAGTGTGAATTGCTGCTGTGTCTATTCATGTTCAGCGGCAAGTGAACAGTCGGCGTGGGTTTATTGTTGCTCTAGTGTGTGCTGCTGCTGCATGGGTTTCTACACGTGTAAAACGAGTGATATACATTTGTCTGGGTTTATGTTTGCTCTAGTGTGTTTGTGGTAGTGTTAAGTTTTTATCCTTTAATTCTTTTTTTCTGGCTTTTGCTGCATGCTTTCCTGACAATTTTGTGCCTTTGTTTTTCCTGGGCCTAGTTTGTTTTTTTCCGGGGGGGGGGGGGGAAAAGGGGGGGGGGGGCAATCACATTTGTATTCATTTCACAACCTTCTGCTCTCGGAATTCATTCAGCGGGTATTGCAGCGTGGTCACTACAAATAAAGAGGACTATTTCCTGACCTAACATCAGTTGTGGGCAGGACTTATCCAGACTTCATTTTAAACAGATCATCTGAATGCATTCAGGGAAAATAGAGCTAGAGATGACCTGATATCAGGGACTGTATATAACAAGGTTCACAATGGGGACAATGAAATTAAATGCATTATGGACAAATACTTCATTTGAATTCACAAAAACTGCGCCAAAAAACCCTCTGGAGTTTTGCAAACACTAAAAAACAATTCATTTCAAGCCATTATCCAATCAGAAAATTGGGGAAACAAGCCCTCAAATAATCTCTAGCCCTGCTTATATCAAACCACCTAGGATTAAAAAAAACAAAACAGCTTTATAATCATACCACCAGAATAAAACGAGAGGAAACTCGTATTTATAACTAATAAACCTAACAAAACTATCAGGGCACCCAAGCACTTTTTAACGGATTGATGAAATAGAAAAAAGGGAAAACTTTTTATTTTTATTATTTTATTTTTTTAGCAGTGATCATTTATAGGATATGAAACTTTTGGAATTGAAAAAAGAAATCTGTTTATATCAATAATTATTATAAGAGTATCTTTATATTTTTTTCAACACCTTTATAAGAAAAAATTCTTGAAAGAAACCTATGTATAAACAAAGTCAATAGAAAATTTTGGAACATTACATGGTGATCAACTCTTCAGTATAAAGGGAGAAACCTTATTTCATGACACCAACTCAATAGGAATGAAAGTTAATACTTCATACCAACTAGTTCAATAGGAAGGGAAAAGCTTCATACAATACCAATCTTACTACACAGGGAAGAACTGTAAACCTTGAAAAGAACTAGATTAATCTGAATCAAAATCTACACGTGAAAGTGACACAGGTTGAACAGGGAATGGAAACTCCATACACTACAGCAGGCCCTTTTCCACAGCACTACAACTGTCAAGAGTTAGCTTTGGCTTTAAACTAACATTTGTCTAAAAAAAAAAAAAAAAAATAATAATAATAATATAAAAAAATAAAAAACAACAAAAAAACATTCTTTCTGCATGTCTTTTCTCTTGCACAAATAGAAACACTAATAATGATGATATATGGGATTTATATAGCGCTTATACCGTTTGAGGATGAAGTATTTTCCGCTAGCCAGTAAGTCAAAACCCTCTTTCCCTTTAGTGTTGTTCTCTCATGCAGCTGTTGTTCCAAGCAATGCAATCAATGTGAAGGTAACTAGGTTGGCAACAACTCAATATGAAGGGAAGAGTTTTATACCTAATAACACCTGACTCAATAACAACTACCTAATAACAAACTGGAATAAAGGAAATAAACTTCTTTTGATATCAACCAACTCATTCCAAGGAACAATTTTACTTTTTTTGCACCAACCCATATTAAGATAATAACCTTTTACACGTGTACAGCGACTCAACCTGAAAGAAAGAACTTTTTGCTTTGATAGAACTAACTCAATATAAAGGGAAGAGCCTGCTAACACCAACTAAATGAAAATGGAGGGGAAAAAATTTATACTCTGATACAAAAAACAAAGAAATATGATTAAGGGGAGCTCTATACTTTTGTAATAACTGAATCTGAAGAAAAAAGTTACAGTTTGATAACTATCTTGATACCAAGCTTGGAAACTTTATTCTTTGAGCCAACTTGTTCAATAGCAGGGGGATAATTCTATTCTACGACACCAACATATTAATTTTCATGGATGAAAAAAACAACAACCCAAACTTAGTGACAACTCAAGAGGAAGGAAAGAGATCTACACTAACAACAAGTGACAATGTGAAAGGAAAAAAAAAAACACCTTATACTTGATAACCAGTAGAATTGGAAGTCAAAACTACGTGTCAGCTATTGAGGTAGAACCGTGTAACTCATACATTAAGCACATTTTCAGTATTGCCGTTATTTTCAAAGGTTATCAGAACTGGTTTTTTCTGTTGTTTATAGCTCCAGCGAAGATATCCGATTTATGGACTGTGGTCGCAAGCCATCCTACTTTGGTCCTGCAGAAAACTAAAAATAGAATATTCTTGAAGCATCAGTGCTATACAGCAAAGGATGCTATAATCTTATTTATTTTTCTTTCATATCATCTCTTTTGAAAATCATGTCTCTATCACGGTATTTCCGGGAAAAAAATATTTCCAGCGGTCAGTACCCCAAACCCTCTTTTCCCCGTTTCGCTGTTCCCTTTACAGCTTTGGTGTCCCCATACGCAGAAACTGAGTCAGAGTTAAGGGAAACCGTGTCAAAGAGTTAATAGTTAGGATCAAACTGGTGAAGTGTTAGGGTTTGCGGCATGGGGCAAGAACTAGGGGGTTTGAGTGGAGATGTTGACAGCTCCAGGGAACAGCACTACAGGGAAAAGGAGTATCGGGAAAAGTACTGCTCTTTTTTCAAACATCCTGCATCGTTGTGCATAGTTTTTTTCTCTTAAGTGATCCCCCAAAGTTTGGTAAAATGATTTGATTCTGTGAAAAGGCGATGCTTATACCAGTAATGACTATGGCAAAGATTTGCATCACAACAAACGTCTGAAGCCGGGGTGTACATTTCCAGGAGTTTTCATTTGTCTCTGTTTTGTACAAGTGCTTCTGACCCAAAATCATATTTAGCATTTTGAGCGATTTTTGGGGGCCAAAAAAAAAACGACGTTGTAAGCCATTAAAAGCTTTACAGTGTTCTTTCACAAGCAACCCAAAAATAGAAAATTGGGGCGCGCGCCGGGTGTGTGTTGGGGTGTGGGGGGTGTGTGTGTGATGTGTGTTTTTGTGGTGTGTGTGTTTTGTGTGTGTTGATGTGTGTGTGTGTGCGCGGGTTGTGTGTGTGTGCGTGTGTTTTGCGAGTGCCTATTGTTTTTGGGGAAATCTAATCCTCGCCCCTATCTCAGTATAAAAAAAAACGTCCTCATTATCACACAAGCGGGGATATGAAGAAAATGACCTTTTACTTTGGAACCGAAAATCAAATAGAAGAAAAATATTATAATACATGTAGTAGCAAAATATTCAAAAAAAGGAAAATACTTAGGAACTACTTCAACATGGAGGAAGATTTTTATATTCGACACCTTTGGTACCAACTAAAAAGGAAAAGGGAAAAAATTTTATACTTTGATAGCAATAACTAAATACAAAAGGTTTTTTTCCCAAATTTTGACGCGAAAATTCAATATACAAGAAAGAATGTTATAAATTGATACCAGCAACATTTAAACCGAAAAAAAACTTTATGCTTGGACACCAAAAAACCCCTCAAAAAATTTTTATGATTTGATGCTAACAATCACTATGAAGGGGGGAGATATATATTTTCACAAACTAAATAGGAAGGGGAAAAACACAAAATTTAAAACTCCCTCAATATAAAAAGAAAAGCATTGGCCCTTTGATCCCAACTTTTTTAATACAATGAAGGAATTTTATATCCCATACAAATAATTCACATGTAGAAAAATAATAAGGAAAAAGAAAATTGGATACAAAATAAATTGAAAAAACAAAATGTTTATACTTTGATACCCCTACTCAAATTTTAAGCTAAAAAAAGTTTTATGAAAAATGATGGAACAAAAATAAAAGACCTTCATGATAGGGTTTTAAGCAGTAACTGGATATTGGGAAAGAGCTTTACACCTTGTATCACCCAACTAGACAAGGAGTAAGAACTCTTCACTTCTGACAGTAATAAAAAAAGTGAAATAACTGTTATACTTCGTAATATGTTATTTGCGCACACACACACACCCCACATTCACAGTATACAATATGTTGAGATTGAAATGGGTCTGCTTTACACTTTTGTTTAGATTGAAAGGGTTTTGCTTTACACTATGTTGAGATTGAAAGTTATGCTTTACACTATGTTGAGATTGAAATGATCTGCTTTACACTATGTTGGATTGAAAGTTCTGCTTTTACACTTTGTTGATATTAAATGTTCCCGCTTTACACTATGTTGATATTGAAATGTTTATGCTTTACACTATGTTGAGATTGAAATGCTATGCTTTACACTATGTTGAGTTGAAATGTTATATGCTTTAAAAATATTTGATGTTAAATGTTATGCTTTAAATTATGTTGGGGATTGAAAAAGTTATGCTTTATTTAATTTTGAAATGTTCTGCTTTACACTATGTTTTAGATTGAAATGTTCTGTTTTACACTATGTTGAGATTGAAATGTTCTGCTTTACACTATGTTTTAGATTGAAATGTTTGCTTTACACTGTGTTGAGATTGAAATGTTCTGCTTTACACTATGTTGAGATTGAAATGTTCTGCTTTACACTATATTGAGATTGAAATGTTTGCTTTACACTATGTTGAGATTGTCTCATCCATGACAACCTCTAAGGATGAGCTGTGCTCTCCATGAAAAGTAAAAAAATTCTTCGGAATCCAGACTACAGCTGCCTTTATAGAAAGGGGAATGAAAAACAAAACGGCCATAATTTCCTTTTTTTTTCAGTGTATTCGTAAGTTGATGTGCGAGACAGAGTGCATTTTACACAGCACTCTCAGAATGTTCACCTGTGGAATGCCCAACAATGATGACACACTGGCATTACCTTATTGGGTGTCTCCACTTGCCCGTGCCCGTCCTCAGGCTTGAAGTACCTAGGAGGGTACAGCCCCCGATGACGGAAGGATTTTTGCAAGAAAAAAACTGACATTCAAAATTTAAAATGCGTGCCCCAAAACACACACAACAAAACCCCCCCCCAAATATATATATATATTTATATATAATATATTTTAAAATATAAAAAGGATTTTTAAAAAAAGGGGGAGAAGAGAGAAAAGAGAGAGAGAGAGAGAGGGGGGAAAAGGGGGGGAAAAGGAGAGAGGAAAGGAGAGAGAGAGGGGGAAAAAATTTTTTGGGAAACAAATCCCCCATGCAAAAGAAATTTTTTTTTAAAGAAAGGGGGGGAAAAAGGGGGGCTCTGGGGGCCCGTTTTTGTCCCCCTTTGGAGGTCATTTGAATTTCGCACAAAAAAATTTCCCAAAAAAAAATTACACTATAGGGGGGATACGACGGGGAACGCCATCCCCCGCATGCCCCCCCCCCCGGACTTTTCCGCCCCGGGGGACCCGAAAAAAAACCCCCCCCGACCCGGACCCCCGAGGGGGCAGGGCAAGCGCCCCCCCCCGCCCCACCCCCCGGCGACGCAAAGGGGACGGCCCCAAACCCCCCCCCAACGGGCAAAAAGGGAAAGGGTGGCAAAAAACCGACCCCCCCAAAAACGGTAAGGGGAAAAAAAATAATAGGCCAAATTACGGGGTTTTCCCCCCTGACAGGGAAAAATGGGAAAAAAACCCCCAGCGAGCCCACTGAGCTTGGGGGTTGGCCCCCGGGGGTTAAAGTGCCCGCAAAAAAGTTTTCCGTGGTGAATTTTTCCCCGTGGTGAATTTTTTCCGGGTGCGGGGTTGGGGGGTTTTTACCCACTGGGGTTTTTTTTTTTTCCCCCTTTAAATTTTGGGGGGCCCCTTAAAAAAAGGGAAAGAGCATGTGTAAAAAACCAAATATAAAAAAGGATTTTTTTTTAACAAGATCGTCATGCTGTGGAAAACTTTAAACCCTTTCCTTTTGGCCCCAAAAAAAAGGAAAAATTTGGGGGGGCCCTTTTTGTAAATTTAAACATTTTTCCCCCGGGGGTTTTTTAACCAAATCCCCCTTTTGGGTTGGAATTTGGCCCCGGGGGGGGCAAAACCCAAAACCGGGTCACATTTTTCCCCCCCCAAACCTAACCCCCTCCCCCCTGCTCCCAAAAAACAAACGGCGGGGGCCAGGTTTTTTAAACCCCCCAAACCCCACTGTCTGAAAAAAAAACCCCGTGCCCCCCCGGGCCCCGGGGGAGGATTTAAGGAAAACCCCCCCTCCCCAGCACGGGGTTTTTTCCCCTTTTTGGGAAAATTGAAAAAATTTTGGGGGGTTTTCCGGGGAAAAGGGACCCTTTCCCGGGGGAAAAAAAATACCACAAAAAGGGGGAAAAATGTTTTTTCCCTGGGGGGCCCCCCCCTTTCACTTTTTTGGGGGTTTCACTACCCTAAAAAAACCCCCCTTTTTTTGCAAAAAAAATTGGGTGCATGTTTATACCGTTTTTTTGGGGGGGCCCTTTTAAAAAAAAAAACTTTGCCCCCGGGCTATTTCACGAAAAAATTACATTCCCCGGGGAATTTTGTAAAAAAGAATTTTTTCACGGGTTTTTGGGGTTTATTATCATTATCATTTTTATATTTTTTTGTTTTTTTTTATCTTTCATATCATTTTTATTTTTCATTTTTTTTTTTATTTTATTTTATTTTAATTTTTAAAATTATTATTATTATTATTATTTTATTATTTTTAAATTATTTTTTATTATTATAAATTGTCCAAAAGGGGAAAAAGTGAAACCCCGGGGGTTTTTTCGGGAGTTGGGTGTTTTTATTATTTTTTTATTATTATTATTTTTTTTTTTTAATTTATTTAATTTTTAATTTTTCATCTTTAAAAATTTATTTTTTTTTAAATTATTATTATTTTAAATTTTTATTTTTTATTATTTTTATTTTTTTGGGGTCATTGGTGTAAACAAAGAAAAAAACCCAATTTTAAAAGGTTTTTTTTTTAAAAAAACAAGAAAAAAATTGTTTTCCCCCTTTAAAACCCCCCTTTAAAAGGGAGTTTTTACACCCCAAAAAAAGGGAAAATAAAAAATCTTTGAAACATTTTTACAGCTCCCTATAAAAAAAAAGCACAAAAAAAAAAAAAAGGGGCCCCAAAAACCTTTTCTTAAAATTTTTTTTTTCTAATCTAAAGTGTTTTTCCCCAAAGTATGAGGTGCAAAACGGAGCCCCATTTTTTTTTTTTGAGTTTCTCAAAGGTTAAGTAGGGGGGGGCCCAAAAAAACAAAAAAATCTTTTTAATAAAAATTCCCTTTTAGGGGTTTTTTTCCCCTAGCTCGTGCCGATCCGGGGGCCCCAATTGAATTACCTGGAGGGGAACAGCCCTTAAAAAAAAAAAGGATTTTTTTTTCTTCGAACGCTCCCCCCAGCACCCTTTTTTTTCCAGTCCCATGAAAAAAGGGCTTTTGCGACCCCCAAATTAAGGCGTCCAAAAATTAGGCCCAGTTTTTCCCCCAAACTTGGGTGGCGTGACAGAATATTCTGGGAAAAAAAAAACCCAAGTTTTTTTTGAACTCGAATGTTTTGCACCCTTTGCACCCAGAAACGCACACATAACGAAACCCCGGGCAAACCCCAAAAAAGGGGGCAAAAAACCAAAAGCGGGGGGCCCAAAAAAAACTTTCAAACAAGAAAAAAGAAAAAAGGGGAAAAAAAGGGGGGAAAGAAAAAGAAGAAAAGGAAAAGGGGAGAAAAAGGGGGGGGAAGACAAAACAAAACAAAACAGGGGGGGGAAAACGGGAAGAAAAAAGGGGGGAAAAGGAGAAGAGAGGGGGGGGGAAAAGACAAAAAAGGGGAAAAGGGGGAAAGGGAGAAAGGAGGGAAGGGGAAAAGAAAAAACCCCCGGGAGAAAAAATTTAAAAAAATATTTAAAATTATTATATTATATATTTTATTTTTTTAAATATATAAAAATATTTTAAAATTATATATATATATATAAAAATTAAAAATTTTATATTTTGGGGGGGATGATTTTTTTCCCAGGGGGGGAAAAAGGAGCGCGCCCCTCCCCCCGACCCCAAAGGGGAAGCGGAGGGGGAGAAAAAAAAAGGCCCGAAAACCCCCAGAGGGGGGAGACAGAACAAAAGAGACAGGACAAACAAGTAAAAAGGACAAGAAAAAAGAAAAGGGACAGACGAAAAAATGAGAGAAGGAGAAAAAAGGCCCGGGAAAGAGAAAAAAAAAGGGCCCCCCAAAACCCCAAAAAAACAAAGTTAGCACTAAAAAAAGGTTTAAAAATTTTTTTTCCTAGATTCGCCCCCAGTTTTTTGGGGTTTTTGGGAAAATTGGGAAAAAAAATCAATATAACCCCCAACACCACACGTTATGACGGGTTTTAAAAAAAATTTTAAAAAAAAAAATTACAAAAAAAAAAATTTTTAGAAAAAAATTTTCTTTAAAATACGATAAAATTTAAAACAACACAAATACGGGGGAAACGGAAACCCCCCAAAAAAAAACAAAATTAAGCAATACAAAAAAATTTGGCCAAGGGGGGGGGGGGGCCCTGTCCCTTTTTTGGGGTTTCCCCCAAACTGCTCGGCCGCCCTCGGGGCTTTTTAAAAACCCCCGATGGGAAACCCTTGATGACGGAAGGGTTTTTCTAAAAAAAAAAATTTGAAATTTTCAAAACGAAATGGGGGAACAGGGGGAAACCACACACAACAAAACCCCACAAAAAACCCCAACACACCCCCCACCCCCAAACACCCCCCAACCCCAAAACCCCCCTTCCCTTCCCCCCTCTCTCTCCCCCTCCCCCTCTCTTTTTTAAAATTTAAAAATATTTATTTTTATATTTTTTAAAACATATATATTTTTTCCCCCAAAAAACTATATATATACATTTTAAAAATTACAAAAATATTTTAACCCCACAAAACACACAAAAAAAAATTTTAAAATTTTACTATTATATATATTTTAAAAAATTTTTTTTAATAAAATATAAAAATAAAAATTTTTATTGGAGAAAAAAAGAGGGAGCGGGGAAAGGGGGGAGGGAAAAGGGGGGGGAGAGGGGAGGGGGGGAAGGGCAGGGGGGGAGTGGGGAGAGAGAGAGAGGGAGAGGGGAGAGGGGAGAGAGAGGGGAGAGTAAAAGGGGAAAAGGGGAGAGGAAAAAGGAGGGAGAGAGAGAGAGAGGGGTTTAAATTTTTTTATTTTGTGTATTTTTTTACTTTTTCAAAAAATGCACAGTTTTTAGGGATGTTTTAGCAATTAAGGGTTTTTCTAAGTTTTTTTTCCCCAAAAAAAATCTGGCGATTTTTTCCCCCGGGGGAAAAATTTTTTTTAATTTTTTAAAATTAGGAAATTTTAAAAACCCCCCGGGTTTAAAAATCTTGACAGTGTTTAAACACAGGGGGGGGGCCCCATTTTAAAAACACTTTATAATTTCTATTTCCCCCCGGGTTTGCTTTACTTTCTTTCTTTTTATCCAGGCAGGCAGAATAAAAAAAGGGGCCCAAAAAGGTCTGGAATTTTTGCCCTTTTTCCCCGGGAAAAATTTTGGGAAAAAGGGGGAAAAATTAAAAAAAATTTTTTAAAAATTTTGCGGGGGTTTACCTCGAAAAAAAAAAGAAAAAAAAAAAGGGGAAAAAAAAAATTCACGTTTTCTTACCTCTTTTGAGGTTTTTGTTTACCTGTGACAATCAGGGGCGTAAAAAAAAGGGCCAGAAAAAATAAGATGCCCCAAATGCCCTTTTTTTTTTTTAAAAGCTAAATTTTAAGGAATCAGAGCAAATTTGGAAAAAGGGGGCCCCCAAGGTCGGGGGAAAACTTGAAAAAAATTTGGGGGCGGGGGGTTTTCCTTTCCTCTTGAAAAATGTGTCCCCAAAGGGGTTTTTCGGGGGTGTCCCATTTTGGACCCCAAAAAACCCCGGGCGCGCCTATTTTTCCGTTTCGTGAAACAAAAAATTTTTTCCAAAAAGGGCCCCCCAAAAAAATTTAAAATTTCCCCGTCTTTGACCCCTTAAAAAACCCCCGGGGAAAAAAATTTTTTTTGGGTTTTGGGGGAAATGTAAAAGGGGCGAGGAAAAAGGTGGGGAAATGATAAAGCAGGAAAAAGAAGGTTTTTTCCCCGGTAAAAAGGGCCCTTTTTGAAAAAAGAAAGGGAAACCCTTTTCCCTGGAAGGAGGCTTTGAAATTTTTTTTCCCTTTCCCGGGGTGCTGAAAGCCCCATGCCCCCCAAGCCCCCTTCCCCATGTTTTAAAAACTTTTTATCCCTAAAATTTTTTTCAGAGATATGAGGTCATGTGAATTTTTTCAAAGCCCCCAAACTTCTATCAACTTTGCTCTTAAAGGGCCCCTTTTTGGGAAAAGCCCTAGACCCGGGGGGGAACCCCAATTTTTGGGCCCGCAGGGGTTGCCCTTCAGGGGGGGCCCCTTTTGGGAGTTTCCCCTTTTTGGGGCTGGTTTTTCGGGGGGTGTGCCCTTCAGGGGTGGGTTTTGGGGGGGTTTTTCCCTTAGGGGGGGTCTTTGGGGGTTTTGGGGGCCTTCGGGGGCCCCGGTTTTTTCGGGGGTTTTCCCCCTTTAGGGGGGCTTTCGGATTTTTTCCCTTGGGGGGTTTTGGGCTTTCGGGGGTTTTTTCCCCTTTAGGGGGGGGGCTTTCGGGGTTTGGGGGGCCCTTTCCCGGGGCTGGCCCTTTTTTGGGGTTTGGGCCCCCCGGGGGTGGTTTTAGGAGTGTCCCCTTTTAAGGATTTTGGTTTTTTTAGGATTTTTTCCCCGGGGGGGCAGGGTTTTTTGGGTTTTTTTCCCTTAGGGGGCCCTTTTTTTAAATGCGGGTTTTTTCCCCCTTTAGGGGGGTTTTTTTTTGCATGTTTCCCTTCGGGGGGTTGTTTTGCATGCGGGAAAATTTTTTTCCCTTTGGGGGCCCTGTTTTGTTTGGGATGTTTTTTTCCCTTCGGGGGGTTTTTTGCATGGGGGGTTTTCCCCTTTGGGGGGCCCTTTTTTTGGGGATACAGGATTTGTCCTTCGGGGGGTTTTTTTTTCAGGGGGCTGCCTTTGGGGGGGTTGTTTTTACATGTGAACCCCCCTTTTTTAAAAACTGTCAGGGGCCCAAGGTCTTTTGGGGGCCCCGGGTTTTAACCCCCGGGTTTTTTTTGGCTTTTAACAAAAAATCAAAAAAAACCCCCCCCCCTTTTTTGGGGGCCAGTCTATCCCCCGGGGGTTAAAACCCCCCCCCAAAGGGGGGGGGGCCCCCTTTTTTACACCGGGGGTGGGGTAAAAAAAAAACCCCCAAAAATCCCTTTTTCCCCAAGGGGGGCCCAAGCCATGGGCCCAAAAGCGGGGGTGGGGAACCCGCAACCTTTTGATTACGATTTTCCCAAACCCCAAAAAACCCCGGGTTTTCAGCGGCCCCCCAAAGGCCCTTTAGGGGCTCTTTTTTCCCAACTTTGCTCTTCAAAAAACTCGACCCTTCAGGCATTGCTCCTTTTTTTTTCCCGGGTTTTTAAACCCCTCCCCCCCATGGGTTTCAAAAATATAAAATAAGTAGGGTGGGGGAGGGCAAGTCCCTGGGCCCGGGTGCTCCAGCATCGGGGGGGGGTTTTTGTTTCAAACCTGCAGGGGGCGGGAACGCCCCGGAGAGGGAGATGAGGGGGGAAAAAAAAATAAAAAAAGGGTTTTCTCCCAGACCCCCTATCCCCAAATTCCCCTTTTGGCAAAACTTTTAAAGGGGGCCTGATTTTTTTTTTTTTAAAAGATTTGGGTTTTTTTTATCTACACTTATTTCCCAAAGATCCTTCTTTTTATTTTTTTTTTGGGGGGAAGACCCCTTTTGGAAAAAAAAAAAACCCCTTTTAAAAATGGTGAAAGGGATGCCCCAACCAAAAGGTCTTTTGACATTTTGTTCGAAAATAATCCGGTTTTTTTTTTTTTTCCCCTGAGTATGTGTAAGTTTTAAAAAGAAAACCCCCTTTTGGCTTTTTGGAAAAAGGGAAAATTTAAAAAAAAAATAGAAAAAAATTTTAAAAAAAGAAAACCCAAAATTGTAAAAAACTTAGAAACACCAAAAAACCCCCCAAAATTTCCCTTTTATTAGGTTTTTGGTTTTGTTTTAAAAAATTTAAAAATTTTACGAAGGGGTTTTTTCGCTCGCCCCCGGGGGTTTTTTTTCCCGGGCGAGGTTTTTTTTCCCCCTTTGGGGTTTAAAAAATCTTTTTTTACCCCAAAACCCCCCCCAAAAAATTTTTTCCCCTTGGGGTTTTAAAAAAACCGGGGGCCCCTGGGGGAAGCACGCAGATATTTGCGACACGTTAAACCCCTTTTTTCCCCTTTTTTGAAAGGGAGTGGGGCCCTTTGTGTCCCCCGGGGGGTTTAAAAGGGGGGAAAAAATTTTTCAAAACTGCTTACAAAAAGGGGGCGGGGTTTAAAAAAAAAACCACGAGTGTTTTTTTTCCTTTTTTTCCCAAAAATAAACAAATTTTAAAAAAAATTTTAAAAAAAAACTTTTTAGCATTTTTAGATTTTTCCCCTCCCTCAGTTGAAAAAAATTTTTTCTTAAAAAAAAAGTTTTTGATCTCTACTTTTCCCCCGTACTCTTTTTTCGACAGAGAGTTTTTTTATTTTAGCTTTCAGACATTTTTTTTTTTTAAACGAAAAAAATTGGGTATGGTTTCAGGCTTTCCCCTTTTTCGGAATAGTGTCTTAACACAAAATTTTTTAAAACAATTTCCCAAAAAGGGAAAAAAATTAAAACCCAAAAATTTTAAAATTTTTGGGAGTAAATAAAAAACAGAAAACCCCTTAATAAAAAAAATTGGGTTTCTTTTCGTCTGTTCAAAACCCCAAAAAAAAATAAAAAAGGGTTTAATGTAGGGAAAATTCCCCAAAAATTGTTTTTTCCCCCTTTTTTAAAAAAATTTTTAAAAACACTTTAAAATTTTTTTTTTTTTTTTAAGGGGTAATAAAATAAGAACTAAAAATTTTTTTTTTACACCCGTCGCCTTGGTTTCCCCTTTTTTTGAAAATTTTTTTTTGGGCGGGGCCCTGTGAAAAAAACGTGTCCCTTTTTTTAAAAGCCTTTTTTAGAAACACATCCATTTAAAAAAAAAAAAAAGTAAAATTTAACCTATAAAAAAATTTTTGGGGGGAGTTTTTTTCCCTTTTTTTTTTTTTTTTTTACAGGGGGGGGGAAAAATTTTTTCCCCCCAAGCTACCCCACGTTTTTTTAAACAACCCTTTCTCGGGAAAAACTGGGGCCCCTGTTTGTTTGGAAAAGGGGGGGAGATGAAGAGCAGGGTAAATTTTTTCCCCCCCTCAGGGGTTTCCCCGCTGCAGGCTTTTCCCTGTTGAGGTTTTTCTGGTCCTTGATTTTTTGGGGGTTTTTGGGGGCCCTTTTTTTTGGGGTTTTTGTCTTTTCCCCTTGTTAAAAATTTTTTGGGGGCCCTTTATTTTTTGGGGTTTTTTTGGGGGGCCCCGGGGCCCCCCCAAATTTTTTTCCCGAAAAAAAAAAAACCAAATTTTAAGGGTTCATAGGGGGGGGTAAAAAAATTATACAGCGATTTTTTTTTTAAAAAATTTTAAAGGGGGAAAAAAAATTTTCACCCATTTTTTTGCCCCAAAAGGACTTTTTTTCTCGTTTCTTTTTTAAAGCAGTGTAAAAAAAATTTAAAATGAACTGAATTCAAAAAAATTTAAAAAATTTAATTGAATCCCCTTTTTCCGTCACAAAAAATTTTTTTGCGGAAATTTTGGGGGTTCTTCTCAGGGGTGGGCTTTTCCCAAAAAGGGGAAAAATCCCCACCCCAAAAAAAAATTTCCCTTTTTTTTAAAATGTATTTTTTCCCCCATGAGAAGGGTTTTTTTTCTACGAATTTTGCTGGGGATCCCCCATTTTGGGGGCCCCGGGGTTTTTTTTTCGTGCGCAAAAAAGTGTGTTTTGGGATGCAGGCCTTTTTTCACCATCCTTTCCCCAAAAAACTTGTATGAGGCT
>CM060316.1:117058976-117082954 GCA_030674155.1 Stramonita haemastoma
TTACATATGATTGATGAAATCCTGTTTTTGATATACACTTTCTTCTTCAATTTAATGTCTGTTCACTCTCAGTGATATTAGATACACTTGCTTCTGTGTGTTTGATGTTTGTATATTTGTGATGTGTACTGGTGTGTGTGTTTGATAGAAGTGTGTTTCTGATGCCTGTTTCTGTGTGTGCAGAGTTTCAGTGAAGACATCTCTGAAGGGAAGCAGGATGGATGTTTCACAGTTTCTACACCAGTGGACTGGAGGCATCGGTGGATATTTTTTTCAAGGTACAAAAGTCACTGAGATTTTCTTCACAAATCATTTAGAGAAGAATAATATTTTAGTTAAAGAAGTTAGAGAAGAATAATATTTTTTATTATGGTTTTTAAAAGAAATAGTTTGTACATTTTTATGATTAACTTAAGAATTTGCCTGTGGATTTGCTAGTGTATATTGTTTTTATGGTGTGTTTTGTATTATCATTAGTGATGTGGATGTACACAAGTGCTATGTGTAAGTATACAAATCCTTCCTCAAATCACATTTTCCTACCGAAGGTCTTCCCGTCATAATCTGTCTGTACTCCTCTAAAACCACCTCTGTCTTCATCACCCTGCCTGTGAATGCTGTGTTTGAGCAAGCACGTGCATGTATGTGTGTGCGCATGTGCGCGCGCATGTGCGTACGTGCATATGTGTGTTCATTTCATTGCCTGTTGTGTGATGTTTGTTGTGCTCTTCTTTGATGATGCAGATTGTCACATCTGTTTTGCCGTAATGTTGCCTGGTTGTATTGCCCTGATACACTGATCCCTAGTTGATTGTTGTTTCTTTGTTGTTTCTAATATTTTAACAAGCTTTAAACACTTTCACTCAGTTATCCTTTTCATTTTTCATCTTTTTAACATGATGTTGAGTTCGAACTTAGTTTTGCGCATATGGAAGAATACCCGTATAGATTTTGGCATGTTGTACACATGATATGATTTGTGCCAGGTTGTTGTGAATGAGTGAAATTGTGTTTGGAGCATAAAAACAAAGAGCTGATCATATGTGTGTGTGTTGACAGACTTTGCTTTGCAAGAGGGTTGAAGACGGAGAAATAGGCATAGGAGACTGGACACAAGGAATCAAAGTTGGCTTGTAAGTTACAACTCTTTTTTTGTGTGAACACTTTTAATGTACACTTGTTTGTGTGTATTTGAAGAATGCTGGCTCCTGATGTATAGTTGCTTTGGTGTTTTTAATGAATGTGTACACTTGTTTTTGTATTTGATGTGTGTATGTTTGTGATCTTCAGGGGTGCCCCCATGGTCTACAAGGATGAGATAGGTGAAGTGAAGGTGTTTGTGTTCTCTTGTTGTTTTTGATGTGCTTTATGAGTGCCTATTTCTAATACAAGTATATTTGGGATGTGTGTTTTTGTGTATGTGTGTTTCTGATGTAGGCTTGTTTCTGTGTATGATGTATGGATGTGTATGATGTAGGCTTGTTTCTGTGTTTGATGTATGTATGTTTCTGATATCGGTATCTGTGTGTGCAGAGTGGGGGTGAACACACCCTAAGGGGAATCCTGATGGATGTTCCAGAGTTGCTACACCACTGGATGGGAAGCAAGGAGTGTGGACATTTCTCACCAAGGTAACAAAACTCACTGTGATTCTCCTCACACATCATTCACAATTTTTAGAGAAGAGTCATTTTCAAGTTGGTTTTTGAAAAGGAATACTTTGTACTTTTTAAAATTTAAACCCTGGTTGTGCAGATAAAATGGCAGCGGCACTACTGCTGCTGGCTGAATTAACAGCAGCCATTGTTGTTTTGAAGCAGGGTGGGGTCAAACAACCCTTGATATTGATATGTAAAACTAAACTAAGTGTGTAAAGTTGTGTATCACTGGAAAGCTTAGATAATAAGCTTTTAAATGAGTGAAATTTTATAGCAGCATGTAGTGTTTATGATAATGTAAAAAATAAATTTAAAAAACTGAGCGTGCACTACCAATCACTGTTGGGACGTTGGAGACCCAGATTGATTTTAACACGATATGCAATGTTGTTGCAGTCCAAAAAAGTCATGATTCGGTAAATACTATAAAGAGCTTGTGTGGCTTTATCGGTCGTCAAATACTCCGAAAAGTCCAACAAAACAATTGACTCCATTGCGATCGTCATGGTTGTGAACACTCATTTTATGCGAAGTGGTGGCATTCTATGACGAAAATAGGACAGCCGCTTGATTTTGTGTGATGCAAAGTACTCCGCAGCATATCAAAATGACTTAACAATAGTTTATTCGAAGCCTTGTTGCGTTAGAATAAAGAAAAACAATGTATGACGATGAAATTGCTGGGTAGCCAAGAAGTGCATCGGCAAAACTTAGCACCGCTTGATTCAGTCCAATCGCGATAAATTTTTCCAAAGTTTTAAAAAAATATTCCACAACCCTTACATCATCGTCTCTGTCATAGTTTAATTCAACCAAATCCAGCCTCTAAAACACCTCATCGCCGTCAATATAAAAAAATGCGTAAAATATTTCGAATAATATGGGTGCCAACACTTGGCCGTCATTTTGCTTCCAGGCAATCGTGGCTGGTCCGAAAAAACAAACAAAACCAACCTCTAAACCAATCAGAATCCTTGTTGCTTACGACTGCAAAACGACCTTCAACCATTTCTGCGGCCCTACAATGGCCTTCATGTTCATTGGGTGACCTTTGAAAGTGAAAGTGAGCCTTCAATTCAGGGTTCGCGATAACCGGTAATTGTCGGTATTTTACCGATTGTAAACAGGGAATACCGAAAATTTTCTAAGCAGCCGGTACCGCATACTGATATTGTTTGCCTGTGACCGATTAGATTTCTGTCTAAAAAAAAAAGTCTGAAGTGACATTTTCTGACAGTCTGTCATGCGCCTTACTTAGTGAGAGAGAGAGAGAGAAGAGAGAGTGTGTGTGTGTGTGTGTGTGTGTGTATAGAGAGAGAGAGAGAGAGAGAGAGAGAGAGAGAGAGAGAGAGAGAGAGAGAGAGAGAGATGAAGACATGCGCTTACACACCTACCCCTTCCCACCCCTTCCGATGAACTCTTATCTTTGGCGCCAACCTCAGCACGCAGAACAGCAAGCTTTACTGTGAAAGAAGAGCTTCGCACTCTTCTTGGCATGACAGTGGCTTCCATTCACAATGAGTAAATGGGGCCTAGATTGATTTATTCTTTTATTCTTTTATATCGAGGATAATGGAATAAGCACTCCTGTGCTTTTTTACAGCCAGTCCCCGTGTGTATGCAGTTTTGTAAATGTCATCTGTTCCCACCGGCACACGATGGCCTGCTCTCACGAAAAGCAGAGGGTCTATGACTATGAATTTGCACATTGCCCTGAGAGAGAAGAGTTGAAAACTAAATCTAAACTGAACGAAAGATCTAGATCAGGGCTCGCACAAGCCTCTAAAAAGCCCTAATTTTGGGAAAACCAAAATAGGGTCCCTAAAAAGCCCTAAAAATGAGACATATTGCCCTGGAGGCCCTAAAAAGCCCTAAAAATGGAAGGCATGTGTGAGATTTTATTTTAAAAATTCAAGAAAATATATTCAAAATAAAACTTTGGAGAAATAAATGCGAGAAGCGTGTCCGAAAATCGTATTATCGCTGATAGAATGCTTGTCGTCTGCTACTCGCGTCAGGCCACCTATTTCGTAAAGGGAGGTAATAGTAATTGCCTCCCTTGGAAATGTGATCACTTTGCTTTGCAAAAGGTGGTGTGCAACCATGTGCAGACCTGTGCACGTTCCGTATTTGTTCTGGAAAAAGTTGTAAAATAAGAAAATACACTTTAATTAATAAAAATCCAATTTTTGCCTTTAAAAAAAATCTGAAAATCAAAAATATAGTCTTCTATCGTTAAGTGATGCCATTCATCTCGCATTACGTTGTCTGCTAGGTCCTATTGTTCAGTTGTCTCCCCTTATAGCGCATGCGCACAGCATCTCTTTCAAAACAAAATGGCGGAAAGTAGTGTAGACTTTCATGGAAAAACAGATCGAACTGACACACTTACAAGCAAAGAAAGACGCAGAATAAACGCAAAATGACACTAACAGGCCATGATGGGGCTAGAAGAGGTACAGTTGCCGATTTAGATGCACAAACAGAAAAATTGGTTCGTTTTGCCGAGCAATGTTTAAAACTTGCGCTATGTCTCTCGATAGTGAAAGTTGAGCTTTCATTAGCAAGTGGTGTCGAAAATTGGAACACGGTCGGAAAATAACAAACCACGGCACTTAAGTTATAGAAGCACTAATTTCTTGGCAAATCATGGAACAGTAACCCTTTCTCATCTTCGGGAAATCAGTTGATCGTTAAAACGGCAGAGTGACTGTTCTAAAGTTACATCGCGTGGAACACAGCCTCCGCTCTGCCGCTGTACCGGACAGCTAGAAAGTACACACATACACTTAACTTGTTTTTTGGCCATGCAAACTGTCATGGTGAGTTCACTCCGAAATCAGATAAATTTTTAATCTGCTTTTGTACGGGGGCTTCAACTTGATTTTAAAATGAGAGAGACATAGGATCTTCTTCAGTCTTCATAAGAGTGTATTGATCTCTCTCTCTCTCTCTCTCTCTCTCTCTCTCTCTCTCTCTCTCTCTCTCTCTCTCTCTCTCTCTCTCTCTCACACACACACACACACACACACACACACACACACACACCACACACACACACACACACACACACACACACACACTCACTCACTCATTCACTCACAGTCACAGCTTATTCCATTATCCCCGATATAAAAGAATAAATCAATCAAATAAATCAAAACAGTCACACACACACACACACACATGCACTCACACACACACACACACACACACACACACACACACACACACACACACACACACACACACACACACACACACACACACACACACACATTGTTATCGCCCCCTCCCCCTTCCCTCTTTAGGACTCTGCTGCCTCTCACCTCCTTGTCTCTTGTATCCATGATTGAAAGACATTCTACTCTAGAATAACATGAAGTTGTGTCAGTATCCACCATACAGTTTCACACAAGGTGACTTTGCTCACTTGACTCTGTTTGAGATTAATATATATATATATAAATATTTATATGTGTGTGTGTGTGCGTGTGTGTGTGTATGTGTGTGTAAGGAAAGGTGTATTTAGGTTGCTATGGGGAAAGGTATATTTAGGTTGCTATTTATACATTTGTTACCCCGCAGCTAGGCCCTGAATTTGGATTAAAAGGCCCTAAAAAGCCCTTAATTTTGTTCCACCAAGTCTGTATGAACCCTGTAGATGAGCACTAAGCATAGAAACACGAAAGCAGAATATGTCAAACAAATGATGTCATGCAAAACAACAGAATGACTCAGACAGCGGCACAAGCGCTAGAAAAAAAATCCTACCTATTTCCTGCGGCTTCATGCTCAAGAAGTGAGTGGCCGCAGCACGGCAGTCACAGTCTCTGAGAGATTTGCGTTCAATTTAGATTTAGATTTGCTGCCGAACAATCCCCCCTTTCCAACGCCCTCTCTGAATAGCTTTGTTTTGTTCACACTACGTACTGGATTTTATTTTCTGGGGACCGATTTTGGGGGAGTTGGTCAAGATAGCTCTGAAATGGCAACTCGCAGTACCGGTTTTAAAAAATCCTAGCGCGAACCCTGTCAATTACAATCACCAACGTCATCCCGGAATATTCTGGGAGCAGCCAGACAAGCTGGACCCCGTGTTCCCGGTATATTCCAGGAACCGCTCAACTAGAGTTAAGATCTTGTCATCTATTCCTACTTGCTCCAAATGGTTTACTCATGTGATAGTTCAGTGGTGTGATAGTTCAGTGGTGGGATAGTTCAGTGTTGATAGTTCAGTGGTGGGATAGTTTAGTTCAGTGTTGGGATAGTTTATTTCAGTGGTGGGATAGTTTAGTTCAGTGGTGGCATAGTTCAGTGTTGATAGTTCAGTGGTGGGATAGTTTAGTTCAGTGATGGGATAGTTTAGTTCAGTGCTGGGATAGTTTAGTTCAGTGCTGGGATAGTTTAGTTCAGTGCTGGGATAGTTTAGTTCAGTGGTGGCATAGTTCAGTGTTGATAGTTCAGTGACTGACCTGTGTCACTTATGATTCTGTGTGCAGGTTGTGTCCATGATGGAAGAGACCCAGGCATTGGCAGCCACCAGTCACAGGAACTGACGTTCACATTGTGCCCTCATAACGCCTGTTATGGACTGGTGTAGTGCAGTGCACTGTTGTGTTGTGTAGACATGCAGTGTATTGTAGTGTTGTATAGTAGTGTAGTGCACTGTATTGTAATGTTGTTTATGCCATCTGCTGAAATAAAAGAAATCTGCTTTACAACCACAACCACACCCCCCCTTAACTTTCACTTGATGTGCTCATTATATAAACGTTGAACAACTTTGTGTATAAGTTTCTGTACAGGGGGTTCATGCAAACACGTTTGACATGTGTTATTGTGTTGACAAGGGTTTTTGTGTTCCTGAGTGAGTGTGTGTGTTTGTGTATGTAATGTTTGGTGAGTATGTGTTTGTGTGTGTGTGTGTGTGTGTGACAGAGAATCAGGAAGTGATGTAGGTTCAGTGTTGATTCTAGGGTGCGCCCGTTGCGGGATTCCCGCATTTTTTTCAACTTTACCGCAAAATAGTGTGACCAGTGCGCCCTAACGGATGCAAAAAAACTGGATAGCGCATATTTGAACAAACAGTGCACCCCTGCAACTGCCGTTTGTATAGTTTCAAAATAGCGTTACATGTGTTGATCATTTTGTTGATACCCCCAGGGACAGCAGGATACACTGATTAGCACCTACAGTCATCACAATCGTTACAAAGCAGCTGGTCTGACATCATTTTCCCACTCATTTACGTCATTATGTCATTTTTCAAAGGAGTCGTGTACCCTGAAACAAGCGACGTCATTGTGACTGAGATCAATTGGGAAGAAGCCGCGTCCCAGCAGGGTTCAAAGCTGATAGACGTAAGAGTTTTCAAAGGCGGTTTTTCAGATCTGGCTTGACAAGTAGCCTGTGCTTGGCAACAATAATGATGACATAGACTATGGGCTGGATATCAAAAATGACTTTGACCCCCCCTCTCTCCTCTCTCTCTCTCTCTCTCTCTCTCTCTCTCTCTCTCTCTCTCTCTGCATGGGAGGAAAAACAAGACTTTGATATTGGATTTCACCTCTTTTCTCATCTAGATCTAGATCTCTCTTTAACAGAAAATCTCTCTCTCTCTCTCTCTCTCTCTCTCTCTCTCTCTCTCTCTCTCTATCTCTCTCTTTTATATGGTAAAGGGGGGGGGGGGGGGGGGGGGGGGGGGGGGGGGGCGGGTAAGACTGATTTTAGCTCTTGCCTCTTTTTTTCATCTAGATCTAGCTCTCTCTCCAACTCAAAATGGAAATAAAAATTTGACTTCGACTCTCTCTCTCTCCTTCCCTCCTCCCCCCTCTCTCTCTCTCTTTCTCCTTCCCTCACCCATCCCCCCCTCTCTCTCTCTCTCTTGTATACAAAGAATGCATTTCCTCCTGTATCTATGTAGTACATCTCCCTCCACATCTGAATGTACCACAATCGTCCCCACCCTTTCTCTCTCCCCTCCCCCCCTCTCTCTCTCTTTCATGTGTAAGAAAATCATTTTACAGACCAGCTGCAATACATAAGGTGAATATTAAATCCTGCCTACATACCATCCTGTTTGTTTTGTTTCTCGTTCTTGAAAAATAGCAGAAATCAAGTACTAATGGTATTATGAGCAAATACTACTTACTACTTGCCCCTTTTTTATGAAGAGAAAAGGGGGGAGGGGGGCAAATGCCCCCTTTTTTTCATTTCAGGGGGCCCATGGTCCCCCTTTTTTGAAATCCTAGAATCAACACTGAGGTTTTCCACATCAGAATGAAAAGTGAGGGTTATACCAATCCCCCACAGCCATCTGCATTCTACTGCTATTCTTCAGCTGCCTGTATCCAGATGTCTGTATATCAAAAGTGGAGAATTGGAAAAGTGGTTTTTAGGGTGGGTTTTTTCTATCCTTAAGAGCTCCATTGGTGAGATTTTGTATCTGAGTGTTTGCCACCAGGAAGTTAGCCACATTACAACTTCACCTACGATGTGGAAATATACCAGTGTGTGCGTTTTATACATTTGTCAACGCTTCATACCAGCACATAGTGGCCTACTCTTCTAAAAGACAAGAGAGGTTTTAATGTGGGCACAAAATGATCTGCAGACTTTAAAGTATAGTCTCATTCCAAAGATTTTTTGGGAGTGGAGTTAGCACTGAAGTTAACTCTAGAGACAAAATCCCCAGGAACAGGTGTGTGTCTGTCTTCTCTCATTGGAGGCTGTCACCTGCAGTCATATCACAGTATGAACTCTCTTCAGTTAACCACTAGTGCTTATCCTGCCCTGCCCTGCCCCTAGAGTGTCTGTTTTGTCTTTTTTTTTTTTTTAAATAAAGATAATGACTGTGTTTTATTGGCCACCACCTTTAGTCAGGGCAGATTTCTCTGCAGGAAATTTGGACTGATGTAAAAAGCACACCAGTGCTCATTCCATTATCAGTGAAACTAAAGAAAGAAAGAATAAAACATTGAAGTAGAGGCTTCAAAAGTAGAGAATCTGATTACAGACATCTGAATACAGGCTTCTAGAATACAGATATCCAAGATTCATGCATTAAGATGAAGAATAAAAACAACGGTATAAACATAATAATAGGGCGTACAAATTATATAAAAAAATTTGGATCATTTATAGTGTAAAAAGTGATGCTCCAACATTTAACGAGTCACATTGTGCCCGAGTCAACTTTTAGTTACTGACATGTTATTAATCTGTAATAAAGAGGCAATCCAAAACAAAAAACAGATTGAAAATCGGACAATTCTATGAAAAGTAATTAGAAATTGAAATGATAAACTGCAGGATGTGACAAAAAGTAAGAAATGGACCAGTTTAGCATTGTAATATGTGGTCAGAATGAGGCTTTGGGTAGTTTTAAAACGCGTTTAAACACATTTAAAAGGAAACGAATATATTATAGATATTTCATTACAGGGTTGAATAAAGGCTATAGTTTTATTATGAATCAAAATCTACAACCTGACCCCAAATGCCTTACATGGCTCCAAGCAGAAAAATGGGTCAGGTGCTAAGTGACTCATTTTGTGGTGGAGCAACACAAATGCATCTAAACGCAGAAATTTAAAACGAGAGACACCAGTAATCATTCCCAACATGTAATTACTGACATAAATACAGATGTAAAATATTACATATCCAAAGTGAAAATACTCGCACCTTAACAAGACCTCTTCTACATTAAGTAAATTAGACACTTAAAATTCAGATGACTAAATAAAAGAAAAGATAGAACCAAAGAAATTAAAGAGTACATTTTTTTAAAAATCTTAATTTGGTCCCAGAAAAGTTGGCATCTGAATGTGGACACTTAGCCCTAGTAGCGTTGAATTAACGGCAGTGGCAACTAGCAGTCAATGTTGTTTTGAAGCAGGGTGGGATCAATTAACCCTTTTTATTGATATCTCAAACTAAACTAACTGTGTAAAGTTGTATATCAATGGAAACCTTAGATAACAACCTCTTATATAAGCGTAAATTTAGAGCAGTATGTAGTATTTATGGTAATGTAAAATATATTTTTTAAAAATTTACACTTGCCTGTCGTGTCGGAGCCCCAGATTGATTTTAACATGATATGCAATACTGCTGTTGTGCAGAAATGTTGTAATTCAGTAAATGCTAGCTCTTGACATTAGTTTTGAAAAAAAAAAAAAGGTTGTGTGGCTTTATGCGTAGTCAAATACTTGGGGAAAAGTCCAGCGATCAACATCATCTCGATTGTCATGGTGATAAAAACTCATTTTGTGCGAAGTAGTGGCATATCAAATTGACTCGAGTTATTTCGAAGCCTTGTTTCGGCGACATAAAAACAATGTATGACGTGGAAATCGCTGAGTAGCCTATATGCGCATTGCGTGATTTGGTGGGATCACAATCAATTTTTCCCAAGTTTTTCAAAAGTATACCTCGGCCTTACCTCATTATCTCTGTTGTTTAATTCAACCAAATCCAGCCTGAAACTACTTCTCGCCATCACTATTGTCCTAAAACTCGCTAAACACTTGAAGAAATTCTGGCACAAATGCTTGGCTGCCCAATGGCCTGAACATTCATTGGGTGACCTTTGAAAGCGCAAGTGAGCTTTAAATTATGACTGCCTACATCACTGGAATATTCAGGGAACCGCGCTACTAGGGTTAACAAGACCCCTTGAATAAAAGTTTTCACCTAAAGTAAATCAGATACTTCAGATAACTGAATATTAACAAAAAGCAAAGACATACAGCGGAGTAGTAAATATGTAAAAAAAAAAATGAAATGAGCATCTGTATATGGACTCTGAAATATAAGCATTTGAAAGTGAACATTTAAGATGTGTATATCATTATTAAAGACCTACAAATTTTTTTTTTCAAAAACCAACGGGAAAAGGGCATGTACATAGTGAGCTTTTGAATACCAACTTCAAATAGATGTATTATACCAATATGTGACGCTCCACCACATGAGTCGCATTGCACCAGAGGTCAATTTTTAGTTATTGACAAGCTACTAATCTGAGTAAAAAGGTTATTAATACAAAAAACAGATAAAAAATCTGACAATTCTGTGCAAAATTATTAAAAATTGAAATGACAGACTACCCGATGTGACAAAATGAGAAACCGGCAAGTTTATTTTCGTAATGGGTCGGAATGAAGGCCTGGGTATTTTCAAAACGCATTTAAAAGCAAAAGGAATAAAAATTATACCTTGACATTTCATCACAAGGTAGACGAATGGATATTGTTTCATAATCTATAAAAATTGACAACTTGACCCCCACCTGCGTTTAATGGCTCCTAGGGCAAAATTGGGTAATGTGCTAAGCGACTCATTTCGTGGTGGAGTGTTGCATATCGGAAATGTAGGCCTACAGTCTTATACTGTTTTCAAAAAGATATATGCAAACCTCAGAATTGTACATTTGAGTACAGACAGAAATAAATGGGCTACAATTTGCTTCCAATATTGAGACCTGTACAGACATCAGAAATCGACTAAGATGTTAATGTTGCCCCCCCCAAAAAAAAACACAACAAAACCCTGAAATTTCAGATAATTTGCCTGGGCTTTTAAATTAGATTACAGATGTCTAGATGTGGGTGACTACTACACAAGATGAGGCATCTAAAAATAATGATTTCACTTGCCAATGGCAAGATTTTGTCGCCCCCCCCCCCCCCCCCCCCCCCCCCCCCCCCCCCCCCCAATTTGGGTAGGTGCAATTCAACTTCAGGGATGGTGTCTAAATATGGCACCTGTGTAATATAATTTTACCTGCTCCTAAAGGGAAGAAAATGGCCTACCATTCTGAATGCATATGGCCAGAATAATTTGTGTGTTTGCACATATGGCCTCAGTTTACATCTTGTTCAAAGGAATAAAAAAAAAAAAGCATGGTTAGGGTTACATTGGTAAAGGTATCCCATAACGTGTGGTCATAAATCAGTGAGGTGTTGGAGACTTGGCCAGCATATTATAAGGGTGGTGCCCATCTCTCCCTTGCTCCTAAAGAGGGTGGATACCCATTGACAGCTGGGGAACTCAGCCATAATGGGATAGCTCGGTGGTCGGAGCAGTCACTTTCCCCTAAAAAGGTTCAACAACATTAAATTTTGTTAACAAATGGATGGGCGACTGCATGCTATGGCTTCAGCACAGTCCACCAGTTCACCTCGTTATATATGGGTACCTGGCCTCATCGGGGTCAGAATAGGTAATGCAGTGAGGGAGAGGAGATGAGCTCTGCCCTCAACATGCTGGGCTTTGGAGAAGTTTGACATCTTGCTCCCCCAAAACTGCATTAGTCATGGAACACCTTTACTCTTCCAAAGGGTTAGGCTTGAAACACAGAGCTATACATCAACCCTTAAGTGACATACAGATATTTCAGACTTCATTGAACTACCACTATTGTGCTCACTTGAAGGGATTCTGCATCCAGAGTTAACATGATACAAATATTTCACTATCTTAATTTAAAGTCGACGTCTAAATGTAGACATGCGATTCATCCATCAAAAGGAAGGTGACAGTACAATTATTAATGCCAACCTGGCATCAAACTGTGGTTCAGGGTTCTATTCTTAGCCTTGCTCTTCCCAGGTTCATAAGAAAAATAATGTCAGAATCCTTTGGATGAGACTATAATTGAAGCCCTAGGTGGAAATGCATGCAGAACATCTTGGGTGCACACAAAAAACCCATTCTACCATCTGGAAGAGTGGGCCACTTTTGTGCTTGTATGAACAGGATGCTCATGTAAACTCCATCACTAAGGTCTGACTCCTAAACTGAAAGGGAAGGTGGCATATACACAAATCTTGCCTTTGGTTAACCTTGGAGCTCAAACAAAGGACATTAATCAGGAATATAGAGAGACACAGACATGAAAATTCTGGCATTGGAAATGTGGATGAATGAAATAAATGCCAGGTGCACTAGGAATACACCTACACTCTACAACATTGAGATACAGGTAATTCTCTAAAGTACAAGCCCTAAAATGCATTTAAGATGTAGACATCTTCATTGAGGTATAGACAGCTGCACTACAGATTCTGATTCTATGAACACATTGTAAACACCTGCACATGCTGAACAACGTGTCTGTAAACATTCCATGACACCTAGGCTACACAGCAGAACAACTGGTCTGAACGCATTCTGCTATGAACTTATTCTACAATGGGACATAGAAACGCATAACACATCTGAACATATTCTATAAGGAACACATTTTGTAGTGGACGCCTACACATGTGGAACAACACATCTGAATGCATTCTACAATGAAACATGTTCTACAATGAAACATGTTCTACAAGGACACTTGCACACAATGAACAACATGTCTGAACGCATTCTACAACTGACGTGCTGAACAACATGTCTGAACGCATTATACAATGAACACATTATACAATGAACACATTATACAATGGACACCTACACATGCAGAACAATACATCTGACGCAGTCTTCAAGGGACACTTGCACTGAACAAACGCATCTGAACACATTCTACAGCGGGCAGCTACACATGGCCAAGATGTCTGAACGCATTCTAGTGCAAACACCTACACATGCATAACAACCCATCTAGAAACAGTGTAGAAGGGGTACCCACATACATTATATAATGTACATGTACACACATGAATAACACGTCTAAAGACATTATATAATGTACACGTACACACACTGAATAACACGTCTAAATACATTATATAGTGTACACCTACACACACTGAATAACGTGTATAAATACATTATATAATGTACACCTACACACACTGAATAACACGTCTAAATACATTATATAATGTACACCTACACACACTGAATAACAAGTTTAAATAATTATATAGTGTAGACCTACACACAATGAATAACACGTGCAAATACATTATATAATGTACACCTACACACAATGAATAACACATCTACATTATATAACGTACACCTACACACACTGAATGTCTAAATACATGATACACTGTACACCTACACACATTGAATAACGCGTCTAAATACATTATATAATGTACACCTACAATGAACGCATTCTACAATGACAAATTGGGGACGGGATAGCTCAGTGGTCAGAGTGCTGGCTTTTCCCCAGCCAGGTTAAGCAGTGTGGTTGCCAGTTGGATGGGTGACCATTTGCCGCCTTGGCTTCAGTACAGTTCACCCAGCTGTAAATGGGTACCTGCCCTCTTTAGGGTCAGGGAAGGTAAAGCAGCGAGGGAGAGGAGATGGGCGCCGCCCTCAACATGCTGGCCCCTAGAAAAGTTGAGGTCTCTGACACCTGGCTCCCCTACTACCACACAGAATATGGGACACCTTTACCTTTTAATGTACACCTATACACACTGAATAACAGGTCTAAATGCATGATATAATATACAGCTACACACACTGAATTACAAGTCTAAATACATTATATAATGCACACCTACCCACACTGAATTGCATGTCTAAATACATTATATGATATACACCTTCACACACTGAATAACGTGTTTAAATTCATAATGTACACCTACACACACTGAAATGCATGTCTAAATACATTATATAATGTACACCCACCCACACTGAATTGCATATATTGTATATAATGTGCACCTCCACACACTGAATAACATGTCTAAGTACAGTATAGAATGTACACCTGCACACACTGAATAACATGTCTAAATACATAATATAATGTACACCCACCCACTCTCCCCAAAAGTCCTTCGGATGAGACTTTAAACCGAGGCCCCGTGTGCGAACGCACGCAGAACATCTTGCGCACACGTTAAATCCTGTTCCGCTTTTCGTAAGAGTAGGCCATCGTGTGCCGGTGGGAACAGATGATAATATTTACAAAACTGCATACACACGGGGACCGGATGAAAAAAAGCCCATGATTGCTTATTCTGTTATCCTCGATATAAAAGAATAAATAAATAAATAAATAAATAAATAAATAAATAATTAAAAAAAAAAAAAAAATGAATTGCATGTCTAGACTCCTGCGCTCTAAATCTGGCCTCCATTAATACATTACAACTTTAGGGCAGCTCACTAAGAATTTCATGAAAGAAAATAAAAAATTTGCTTGAGAAAAGGAGAGAGAACGGGCTAGGTGGGGAGAAACTAGGCAAAAGAAAAGGGAGAAAATAGGTGATAGAAAAGGGGAAATTTCTAACACATAATTTGCAGGAAGCAGGGATGCCATTTATACTGAAAGAGTCCCCAGCACAAACACAGACTGGAAGTACAAAATTCTGCCTGTTTTGGGGTTTGCTGGTCTTGTGGCTCTATGCATGCCCTACACATGACAGCCTAGATATTTGTTTATTGGAGGACTGGTTTCAGGCAAGCTCAAAGTAGTTAGCAGGATATTTCACTACAAAAATGTATCAAAAATTACTTTTTGTAAATAAATGAAAATACACTTTCTTCATTCCCATTGTCATTCTGTGTACCCCCTCATCAAGACAGCATCACACCTAAGTGACCACAAAATCTGGGTCATTTCTATTCTTCTCATCTTCACATCTCCTGAATTATACAAGATCGTTTTCATCACTGTCTGGCTCATCTAAAACCTTACTTGCCTCCTCTTTAACTGTGTAAAGCCATTGAGGCATTCAAGGAGAAGAGTAAGTCATTTTGAACAAGTACAGTCCAAGCACTCATACAAAATAACACAAAATATAGAGCTAGAAAAACAATCGTTTTTGCCACGTTTCTGCAGCTAGGCTAAATGTTGCGATTAATTTTGCAGTTGTTTCCCTTTAGCTGTAGTCGGGGGAAGCTAGCTTGTTTACACCGAATTTTTTTTACAGCGTGTAGAGTGCACATTTTACCACCGAAATTTTCAGTCTAGGATTTGATTTTGCCCCAGCACAGAAACAGTTGATGAATGCAGTAAAAATCTTTACCAATGTCTGTCTGAAACACCTTGTATTTTGTGTGTCATCTATTTAATAAAGTTATCCTGTTTTTTTGCCTAGTTTTCTTGCCGTTGTAGTTTCGTTTTGCTGTTTGTTTAGCCTTTGAATCATTATAAGCTTGCATCCAAAATGTGGTTGCAGCAAAATTTGGAAAAGAGGTAGGTTGATTTGATTTGTTAGAGTAGCAACTATATGGTAAAAAAATATTATTGTGTTTGATCTGAACATGTCAACCAGCTTCTAAATTATTTCAGTTCAGTGCTTTCTGGCCGGTTGTAAGCTATCAGCTGATGTTGCTCTGATCAGTTTGTATGCAGTGTATGTTTAATCTGAATAAACACAGATTTAAATGCAGTCATGCATAAGTTGTGTGTGTGTGTGTGTGTGTGTGTGTGTGTGTGTGTGTGTGTGTGTGTGTGTGTGTGTAAAAGTGGGAAAGAGCTGGTATGTATCTGTAATTTTTTTAGCACATTTTTTTTTAAATTTTCGAGGATAATGGAATAAGCACTCATGTTCTTTTTAAAAAAGTTTTTTTTACATTCAGTCCCTATGTGTATGCAGTTTTGAAAATTTTGTCACGTTCCCACTGGCACACAGTACTCTTTTGATAGGTGAAACAGGTTTTAGCAGAGTGTGCAAGATGTTCTGGGTTTGGTCTCATATGAAGGACGCATTTATTTATTTATTCTTTTGAGGATAATGGAATAAGCACACATGCGATTTTTTAAAATCCAGTCCCCGTGTCTGTGCAGTTTTGTAAATTTTGTCATATGTTCCCATCAGCGTACACTGGCCTACTCTTTCAAAAAGCAGAACAACAGTTGATATGCGCATGTATATGTGTGCGTTTAGATAAAAGTCTGTAATGTATTTGTACATACATGTGTGTGTGTGTGTGTGTGTGTGTGTGTGTGTGTGTGTGTGTGTGTGTGTGTGTGTGTGTGTGTGATTTGTTCTTTTATATCAAGGATTATAGAAAAAGGACATGTGATTTTTTACATCCAGTCCCTGTGTGTATACAGTTTTAAAAATGATGTCCTCTGTCCCCACTGGCACACAATGGCGTACTGTTTCATAAAGTGGAACAGGATTTAACATGTGTATAAGATGTTCTTTGTGCGTTTGCACATGGGACCTCAGTTTACAGTCTCATCCCAACGACTTTTGGGGAGAGTGGAGTCTGCACTGATTTTAACTCCAGGGGAAATATCCCCTTGAATGCGATTCAAACCTTTTGACCACAAGGCTATCCCATCCTGTTTGTGCATGCATGTGTAAAAGAGGGAAAGTGCTACAATATATCTGTATATGCATGTGTGTGTGTGTGTGTGTGTGTGTGTGTGTGTGTGTGTGTGTGTGTGTGTGTGTGTGTGTGTGTGTGTGTGTGTAAAAGTGCTATTAGGTATCTTTTTATTTAGTCTCTTATTTCAAGGATAACGTAATAAGCACCGATGTGCTTTTTTACATCCAGTTCCTGTGTGTATACAGTTGCGTAAATTTTGTCATCCATTCCCATCGGAACATAATTTTATTGGCCTGCTCTTTTGAAAAGTGGAACAGGTTTTAACATGTGCGCCAAGATGTTCATTGTGCATTCACACATGGGACCTCGGTTTATAGTCTCATCCGAAGTCTGTACATGCATGCATGCATACATGTGTGCATGTGTGTGTGTGTGTGTGTGGTGTGTGTGTGTGTGTGTGTGTGTGTGTGTGTGTGTGTGTGTGTGTGTGTGAGAGAGAGAGAGAGAGAGAGAGAGAGAGAGAGAGAGAGAGGAGAGAGAGAGAGAGAGAGAGAGAGAGAGAGAGAAGAGAGAGAGAGAGAGAGAGAGAGAGATCATTTAATGACTACAGATTTCTTGGTTCATCTACAGACTAGTTGCCAACGTGTGTACACACACTTTAAAAAAACAAGCAGGCAATCAAATGAAAAAGAGAGTGGGGGTGGGGGGGGGGGGGAACAAAACAGAGAGTGCAGTAAGACATGGAAGGGAGGGACAGACAGGAGGAAGATGGAACAACTATTTATTTATTTATTTATTTATTTATTTATTCTTTTATATCGAGGATAACAGAATAAGCAATCATGTGCTTTTTTTCATCCGGTCCCCGTGTGTATGCAGTTTTTTGTAAATATTGTCATCTGTTCCCAGAGAGAGAGAGAGAGAGAGAGAGAGAGAGAGAGAGAGAGAGAGAGAGAGAGAGAGAGAGAGAGAGAGAGAGAGAGAGAGAAAGAGAGAGAGAGAGAGAGAGGAGAGAGAGAGAGAGAGAGAGACAGACAGACAGACAGATGGACAGACGGACAGACGGACAGACAGAGACAGAGAGAAATGACAGGGGGAGACAGACAAAAAGACATAACCAGAGAAAGGGATGAAAGAGAGGGACAGACAGGAGAAAGAGAGGGAGGAGGAAGGGACAGAGATCAGGCCTCACAGAAAAAGAGCACAGTTTAAAATCCACAGACAAAGGTCAAACAAAGTTTATTTCTGTCATCAGCAAAGAATATGTTAAAAATGATAACATTGTGAATCAGAAACAAAAAACTCAGGAGTTTATTTTTTCATCAGCAAAAATGTATCCTTACACATGCACACTTCTCTAATTCCACACTCAACACAACAATCACCAATGCACACTTCTCTAATTCCACACTCAACACAACAATCACCAATGCACACTTCTCTAATTCCACACTCAACACAACAATCACCAATGCACATTTCTCTAACTGCCGTTCTGCCAGTTAGCCCCCAGACTGGCCTCTGTGTTGGTTAGTAAAAACATCCCCAACAATACTGATCATTTTACTGAAAGCCAGGATCAGTAGTAACATGCTGTTTGGTGCAGAGAAAATACTACTTACTTCATCTTTCAATGACAAAATAACTATTTTTGCAGAGTTCTAAATTCATATATACTGATACAAATATGATCAGTATTAATCTACAACATCATCGGAATTTACACATACTGATGACACTGTTTATTACAACACAATCTATGCCACTGTAAAAATTCAGAACTGTTGAAAACCCTGCTTGTGCCCCTTTTGTTCGAAAGGATGAACTCTGAAGGCCTCTGTTTGTCTGCAAAAAATGAAGACATGGCACTCACAAACATCAGCATTTAAAACATACAAACATATACAATCACTACAATATCTAACTACAAAAAGTGAACACATGGCATCCACAAATATCAGCACACACCGACCAAATTGACTACGATAATACTTGACTGAAATGGGCACGTCAATGGCTTCCATGTCTTCAGCTGTCTTGGTGTTTACACCAGTCCTGTAAACACACACAAAATAAACACGTACACATACAATCTTTCCTACTCCTCCCCCCTACCCCCTTCTGCAACAGTCTGATAATCATTACCTTTTGACAACACATTGAAATGCGCCAACATTACACTTTACACAGGACCTAGGTTGTAAGAACCATATGTTACAAAATGTTTCTTCTTTTTCAAATTCCTCTTTGTTTCCCCAAGTAAAAATTCAAAGGTGACTACAATGTCTGATTTTTAATCAAACTAAGAAGTAACAACAGGACTGAATGTAATCCATAAGACTCTGTCCTATACACCAACATCTATCCTTCCACCCTCACACAAAAAAATCCCCCACAATAAACCTGAATTCATCTAACACCACTGCATTTCATATGATGTTAAATAGATGAACAAACAATGGTGACACTTATGTAAGCACACTTCAAATCTAACACAGCATACTACTCCAGCACAACACACACACACACACACACACACACACACACACACACACACACACACACACAACACACACACACACACACACACACAAGACGACTTACGTCACAGATAATCAGCAAGCAGTCTGTGTCCACCATCCACAGCCTGTGCACCATACACCCCCAGGTCTGTCAACACAAACAATCAAAATTATTTACACTTCACAACAACTCCCCCCCTTCCCCCCACCCAAAAAAAATCCAACTGCAAACAAAACAAAAAACACACAAAACAATCACACACAGAGGAAGATCACTTACATGACAAATTCTTGGCAGTTTCCACAAACCACAATCACCACCATCCCCAGGCCTGTCAACACCAACAACATACATTATTTACACAGTCCACAACAAGCCCCCCCCCCCCCCTCCCCCCTCAACACACAGAAAAAGAATACTTACATAAAAAGTTCTGGGCAGTTTCTGTACAACACCACCATCACCATCACCACACCCAGATCTGTCAACACAAACAATAAATAGACCAAGTATAAACAAAATGAACACAACACTTACAAGTGCACATTTCACTAATTCCTTACTGAACACAATTACAAAGTCCACTTATTCAATATTGTATATCATCCTCAAACATGCATACTAAACTAATTCCACACTCAACACAATAATCACCAATACACACTTCTCTAATTCCACACTCAACACAACAATCACCAATGCACATTTCTCTATCTGCCATTCTGCCAGTTAGCTCCCAGACTGGCCTCTGTGTTGGTTAGTAAAAAAACATCCCCAACAATATTGATGATTTTAGCGAAAGCCAGGATCAGTAACATGCTGTTTGGTGCAGAGAAAATACCACTTACTTCATCTTTTGATGAAAAAAACCCTATTTTTGCAGAGTTCTAAATTCATACATACTGATCAAGATATGATCAATATAAATTTACAATGTCATCAGAATTTATACACACTGATGATCACTATTCATTAAAACACAATCTATGCCACTGTAAAAATTCAGAACTGTTCAAAACCCTGATTGGGCCCCTTTTGTTTAAAAGCATGTCTTGAAGGCTACTTTTGTCTGGAAAAGTAAAATGGACCAAATTTGAGCATTTAAAACATAAAAAATTTTTACTAATTTTATCAACTAGAAAAGTGAATGGCCCATAAAATCACAACCTCACCACCCCAAATGTACGACAATCTTTGAAGGGGGAAAAAGTCAAGGGGCCCAAATGTTTCCGGGGTTTCCCCAGTCCGTTACCACCTAAAAAAACTGTCACATCAAGTTCCCATCACCCCCCCCCTCCCCCCCTTCACAGTGTTTTTCTCCCCTTTTTGGGAAACCTTCGGCTCCGATTGTCTGGGCTTGGCCCGGGTGGTATGTCTTTGGACTACGGGTTTCTTTTTAAAATTTCGGGGGCCCCCCCGGGGGTTTTAATTTTTGGTTTATTCTTTGGGGAATTTGGGGGTTTGGGTTGGTTTTTTCATGGGGGTGTTGGGGCAGGAAAAAAACCGGGGGTTTTTACAAAACCCCAACTTTTTCACACTATTGTGAAATTTTGGGTTGGTTGTTAGGACTGGTGGGGTGGGGGTGGGGTTTATTTAAGGGGGGTTAGGGGGAAATTGGTTTTGGGGTTTTGGGAGGGAGAATGATAGGGGAAATGTAAAAAGGGGAAGAATTAAAAAGAAGAGGGGAAATAAAAAAAGAGGAAAAATGATAAGAAAAAGGGGAAAAAATAAGAGAGGAAAAAATGTAAGAGGAAGAATGTAAGAAGAGGAAAAAAGAAAAAAGAGGGGAAAAGAAAAAAAATAGAGGAGGATGAAAATTTGAAAGGACGCGAAGACGGGCGCATGATAAAAAAAGGGGAGAATGAAAAAGGGAAAAGAGGAAGATGAAAGAGGGGAGAATGATAAGAGGAAGAATGATAAGGGGAAAAAAGGATAAAGGGAAAGGGAAGAAGAAAACAAAGGGGAAAAATTAAAAAAGAGGAAAGGAATGATAAAAGAAGGGGGAGGAAGAATGAAAGAGGAAAATGTAAGGGGGAAGATGAAAAGGGGAAAGGGGGAAAATGTAAAGCAGGGAAAATTTTTAGAAGAGGAAAAAAGGGGGAATGTAAAAAGGGAGGAAGGGGGAAAAATGTACAAAAAACAAAGTGAAAAAGAAGAGGGAAAATTTGAAAAAACAGAAGAAGGGGGGAGGCTAAAGGGGGGAAAGTGCAAAAGAGGAAACGAAACCGGAGACGAAGGACCGGGGAAGACTTTTAAAAAAGGGAAAGGAAAAATCCCCGGGCAGTTTTATAAGACGAAGAGCCGATGAAAAAGAGACAAAGAACCCCATCCCCCCCCTAAACCCCCCTTTTCCCCCTTTCCCCTTTTTTCCTCACCTCCTCTCTTCCCTCCATCCCTCTTCCCCCTTTTCACCCCCTTTTCCCCCAACCCCTTTTTCCCCTTCCCCCCCTTTTCCCTCCACCCCCCCCTCCTCCCTTTCCCTCCATACCCCCTTCCCCTCACCTCTTCCCCATCCCTTTCCTCCACCCCTTTCCCCCTTTTCCCCCAAAACCCCCTCCCTTTCCCCTCTTTCCTCCACACCCCCCTTTTCCCTTCCTCCCATTTTCTCCTCCACCCCCCCCTTTTCCTCCACCCCACCCCTCCCTCTTCCCCCAAACCCCCCCTCCCCCCCCTCCTTCCCCAACCCTTTCCTCCATCACCTCTTCCTCCATACCTCCTCCTCTTCCCCCAATAAACCTCCTCCTCCTTTCACCTCTTCCTCCTCACCTCTTCCCCCAAATCCTTTCTTTCCTCCATCCCCTCCCCCCCCCAATACTTTTCCATCACCTCCTCCTCTTTCCTCCTTTCCCCCTCTTCCTCCATCACTCCTCTTCCTCCATCACCTCCTCTTCCTCCTATCACCTCCCCCTCTTCCTCCTTTCATCCTCCCTCTCTTCCTCCTTTCCCTCCTCCTCTTCCTCCATAACCTCCTCCTCCTATCACCTCTTCCTCCATAACCTTTCCCCTTCCATCACCTCATACTCCATCACCTCTTTTCCCCTCCTCCATCCCCTCCACCTCTCCTCCATCACCTCCTCCTCTTCCTCCCACCACCCCCTCCTCTTCCTCCACCACCTCCTCTTCCTCCATCACCACTCCTCTTCCTCCATCACCTCCTCCTCCATCACCTCCTCCTCTTCTTCCACCACTCCTCCTCTTCATCCACCTCCTCCTCTTTTTTCGTCCACCCTCTTCTCCTCTTTCTCACCTCCTCTTCTTCCACCACCTCCTCCTCTTCTCAACCTCTTCCTCCACCTCCTCGTCCACCCTCTCTTCCTCCACCTCCTCTTCCATCTTTCCCTCCCCCTCCTTCTCTTCCTCCTCATCCTTTCCCCTCCTCCTCCTTTTAATCCTCTCCTCCACCCTGCTTGTCACAGAAACTTGGTTCAAACCACATGGTCATGAACCGAAGATGAAACAGCCATCACCACCTGTTTATAAAACTCTTCCCCCCACCCCCCTGGAGGTGACATTGCTGTCGTTTATAAAGACACTTGAACCAGCTCTCTCTATCTGTTACTCCCTTCCTTTTCTCACCTGAATCTTTCGAAGTTATGAACTCAACCTCCAATCCAATCCAATCCAATATGTTTATAGCCCTGCCGAACACAGGCCATATTGGGGCTGTCACCTCGTCAAATTTTAAAACTTAAATTAAAAGTGTAAGTCGTTATACAGATTTAAAACGGTATATAAAACAAGTTCACCATCCTTCCTGTTTCGACGCCCTGGTCAACCATAAGGGTCAGCCCAGGACAGCACTGCGTCATGGGAAAAAACCACATCGATCACAAAAAATGAGATAAAACCTAAACCAGATTCCTTAAAATGACCTTGTCCTTAGAGACTAACTATACCACTTTCACTCCTATCAGTCGGAAAAAGCCCGATTCTCTCAGGAAAGATACAACATTTTAATGGTGTCAGGTGGAACATCCCGAAAAAGGGTCTTTGGGGTCCTCAGTAAAATGTTGTGCCTTTATATCCTGAACATCTCGACACTCCAGAAGCAAGGGTTTTTGGTTACCCCATCACAAGTCCGCACCATGGGGTTCCCTCGCCTTTCAGTAAAGGAACACGAGTGATGTGTGTGAGAATGAACTATGTGTATCTGGTAAGATGTTGCTTCCTTTCAGTTTTTGACACACAGAGGGAAAACCTCTTTTCGGTTGGCCAGATCTAAAAAAGTTTGTTGTCTGTTGAGCGTTCTATTCCCCCTGCCGAGGGAGTGCACATATTGTTCACTTTTAGGTTTAGATTGGGAAAAGGGACCTGACCCAGAAATCTGCTCCGTGGCCACCTGGGGGTCGTAACCGTTTTTTGCCCCAAATGCCCCTGCCCCGGGATCCACCCAAAAATCCCACCCCCTTCCATCTCGAAAAATACAGTTTTTAGAAACTAATGAAATTGGGTAGTTTATGTTCTACAAGCGTAGCCTCCAGAGCAGAGAGTGAATCTGCCAGACCAGAAGTATTCTTTCCCGATCACCGAATCAGTTGTAGGACAAAAACGAGCACTAAGTTTCCGGTACACCAGGCTCCAAGG
>CM060316.1:117093054-117097928 GCA_030674155.1 Stramonita haemastoma
TGTGTGTGTGTGTGTGTGTGTGTGTGCTGTGCATGCATTTGCATGTATGTGTAAGTGCGTGTGTAAGTCGAGCATGCATACGTGTTGTGTTGTTGTTATTGTTGCTGTTGTGTTGTTACATTTCTTTTATTATTAGACACCTTTGACATCCAAACATCATGTTCAAATAAAACCGCAAAATCTGACAAAACACTGGAGCCCTGGCAGGGTTTACTGATAGTCAGTTTTGCCTGTGTGTTTATGTTTTGCTTACATTTTCATTTCCACTCACCTAGGTTGTACCTCTACTCTCATTGCAGCCTTCCCTGAGGCACCTGTTGATGGGGGATTTTCCCCCGGAATTTATTTTATTTATTTATTCTTTTATTTCAAGGATAATGGAATAAGCACTCATGTGCTTTTTTTTTTCATCCAGTCCCCGTGTGTATGCAGTTTTGTAAATATTGTTATCTGTTCCCACCGGCACACAGTGGCCTACTCTTATGAAAAGCGGGACAGGATTTAACGTGTGCGCAAGATGTTCTGCGTGCGTTCACACACGGGGCCTAGGTTTACAGTCTCATCTGAAGGACTTTTGGGAGAGTGGAGTCAGCACTGATGTTAACTCCAGGGAAAAATCCTCTTGACCGGGAATCGAACTTGGGTCGTCAAATTGCGAGTGCAATATTCTGACCACTAGGCTATCCTGTCCCTCTGATATCTGAATTGACATCTGTACCAACTCAGATCACCTAGATGTCCTTCATGTGAGATTATTGACCCAGGTTCCATATGCAATTGCACACAGAACATCTTCTTGCACACATATTAATACCCATCCCACATTTTATTGTGTGCCTGAAGGAACAGATGACAAGAGTTTTTTTAAAAAAATATATGCACACAGGGGTGCTGTGTTTAGAGAAAATCCCTGAAGTTGGAATGTGGCTACCATAACAAAAACAGCCACATTATAATAATGCAAAACCTCACCACTGGTGAACTTCGGAGCAACAAAGAATCACCATTGGTAAACCTCAGAGATACAGCCAAGGAATGAATTTATTTTCATTTATATCTATAAAAAAAGAAGAAAAAAAAGCTTTATTGCTGTCACTGCTACTGTAGTATCTTGGCAATGCACAAAGATCTCTCTCTCTCTCTCTCTCTCTCTCCTCTCTCTCTCTCTCTCTCTTTAATCTATTAATCTATTACCCTCGTAAAATAACGTTTGGTCTCTCTCTCTCTCCTCTCTCTCTCTCTCTCTCTCTCTCCTCTCTCTCTCTCTCTCCTCTCTCTCTCTCTCCTCCTCCCTCCCTCTCTCTCTCTCTCCCCCAAATAAAACAAGAGCAAGGCACATCAACAATAAGTTTCAAAGTGTTTACTTTTCAAAGTCAGGGTCTAAGATCTCAAAAAAAAAAAGAATTACAATCTACATCACAAAGAAATGATTAAACTTGTCTGTCTCACATCGACTATAGCAATTCCATCAATGCACATTTTCCTTCATAATTATGTATTCTTATGAGAGCAGCGTGTGCAGGAGTGCACGTGCGCGCACACACACACACACACACACACACACACACACAACACACACACACACACACACACACACACACACACACACACACAAACACACCACACACACACACACACAAACACACCACACACACACACACACACACACACACAAAACACACACACACACTACACTAAATTTAAAATAAAAAAAAGAACAACTGTTGTCCTTTACAATACTATCAAAATGCATGAATTTGAAAAAGCTACCTTTTATACATAATACATAACAGAATGGATCATTCCATGTCCAGTTTTGACGATGCTGTTTTCCTAGTCTTGTATGCATTCCACAGATAATAGCCAGTCAGTCCACAAGCCAGGTATGTCGCCAAAACAATCTGAAAATGATCAACATACAATATATCTTAATACACAGCACTCTGTTACACTGTTCTGTATGATTAGTACATCTTTCACACAAAAGAAAACCAACAATATAAGAAGGTTGCTGATTCTTGATCCGTTGGGTTTTTTTTTCATAATATTGTCAAATCAAATTCTTTCATTTCAAGGATAATGAATAAGCACTCATGCGCTTTATTACAACCAGTCCCTGCCCTTATCTGGGATAAATCACGAAAACAAACACACACAAAAATTATGAAATAACAAGATCTATCCAGGAAAAAAGACTCATTGACATACTTAGATACTGCAAGACAAAGAATTCTTGAACTTTTCTGCTTTTCATAAGAGTAGGCTATTATGTGCCGGTGGGAACAGAGGACAATAATTACAAAACTACATACACACAGGGACTGGATGAAAAAATCACATGAGTGCTTATCCCATTATCCTCGATATAAAGAACAAAAATAACACACACACACACACACACACACACACACACACACACCACACACACACACACACACACACACATTCAGGTTATAGATGTGGAATAATATTACTAAGGTACTAGGCTAGCTGTGTGTAAATGTTGGCCTTCTCGTTTGGTTTATTATTGTTGTTAGTTGGAGGAGCTGAGGTGTTCTTGAACTGATGTAATCCCTGATTAGGGCGGGGACTGGATGTACATAAAAAAGCACATGAGTGCTTATTCATTATCCTCGAAATAAAAGAATTTGATTTGATTTGATTTAAACAGCCTGCATGCATTCCTGCTACTTACGTTGACTCTGCCACGAGTGGTGAGAGAACTGAAGTGTGTCTTCCATCCTGTCACCTTTTTGCTGCGAGCCTCCAAGCCAGCATAGTCTCCTTTGGTGCTGTGCATAAAAAAATATATATATTTATTATATTCATGAATATTTTCTCTTTTATGTTTTAATCATGCTTCAATTACCAAATGCATCGTCTATACATGTAAGTATACTGTATTAGTGTATGTATATATCATTATATGTATGTATGTATGTATGTATACAATGTATGTGTATCATATATGTGTGTGTGTGTGTATACATGTATGTATGTATGTATGTATGTATGTATGTATGTATGTATGTATGTATGTATGTATGTATGTATGTAAGTATACATTTTGTGTATTATTTACTTATTTTATTTATTCCTAAAAAAACCCAACACTTTTACATCGAGGTGGATAATGGAATAAGCACACGCGTCCTTTTTTTATTTTTTTATTTTTTTACATCCAGTCCTTGTGTGCATGCAGTTTAGTAAATCTCGTCATCTGTTCCCACTGGCACACAATAGCCTATGATATATTATGATAACGATTGTTCATGCAGCCAACCACTCAAAATGCCACAGAGAGAGAGAGAGAGAGAGAGAGAGAGAGAGAGAGAGAGAGAGAGAGAGAGAGAGAGAGTTACGTACCCGAGCCATGTAAACAAACACGAGACACTGGCGGTCCCTGGCACTTTAGGAAACTTTTCAGTGGAGTGACCAACAGACTGCGACGGCATAACGAAAGCTTGAGCTTTACAGTCGGGGTAGATTAGGATGAAGCTGCGAAAAGTTGGAGCTGTGGACAGAATTCACTTTCAAGGTTCACAGGGTCTAGCAGAATGTTCAGCTTTCGTAACAAGGACGACGGGAGATAATTCAGTGAAATTCGTCTGCTACGATAGATTTTTAAAAATTTCTTTATTTCCATTTGATCTTGATAATCTAAACAAAAACTTTCGGTCAATTGGTAAAAAAATCAAAATGCACTTTATGATGTGTTTTAGATGCATTTTTTTCTTTACATCCATAAATAAGCAGCCGAAAATAAAGCTGGACCTATCGCACAGCGTTTATGTGAGAGGGAAGGGAAATAATCGCTGTCTTTCTTCGTAGAGTGGGTGATTTCCCGTGTGTCACCGATGTCACACAGGTAGTTTTGTGTGCCAGGTATGACGGCGACGCGGGCAGGTGTAAAATGAAAAAGAACACAATGACAACACAGCTTCAGATATTGCTGTTCTTAGGAATCATAACATGCAGTAAGTATTCCATTTTTCTGAAGATTCGAGACAGTGATTGATGTGAACTAGTTTTATGTTGTCTCGATCAACATTTCAGAGAAACTTACCTGTAAATAGGTCAGATTTTTGTCCGCCATTATCCCACCCAAACAGGCCGTTTTAAAGTTGTTTTTGTCGAGTAAAAGGTTCCTCTCGAGTGATTGAAATTGTAAATTTGGCTGAATAAACGCAATATGGCTTAATTTGGTATGTATGATCGAAAATGTCTATTTCATATTGTTCATAAGTCTCAACATTGCGCTTAGCAGAAGGCCATGCCTAGACAAACTGTGCAGAACCCGGAAATGATAGATCTGTGGAAAGTCCAGGAAACACTGTGCTCAGTGTAACTTGCTCACATCTTTGGAGTAGAAGCCTCATGTTTTGTCTGTTTTGTTTTAATACCCAAGGTAAATTAATCGTAGCTGTTTGCAAAGAAGAGTGTTGTGGTGTGCAAGAGATGCTTATTTTTGTTTAAACTAAAGAAAGAACTTGTTGGATATATTTTGCTGTTTCTAAGTGTTTTTAGTTTGATTCTGTGAATAAATGCTGCTGTGAGTGTAGCTTTGTAAGTTACCCCCCCCCCCCCCCCCCCAAAAAAAACCAAAAAAAAAAAACCAAAAAAAACCCAACAACAACAAAAAACAACAAACCAACAACCCCCCCCCCTCAACCCCCCCCCCCCCCCAAACCCAAACCAATACAAAACAATCTCAGGTGCACAGCTTGGCAAGGTTCTAAATCTAAGAAAGTCAGATTCAGAATAGAAATTATCTATGATACTTAAATCATGTTATTAAAAAAATATATAATTTGAGTCTGCAGTTCAAAAGATAATCAGAATTGCATACAAGTAGTGTATCCATGTATGTATAC
>CM060316.1:117098028-117100528 GCA_030674155.1 Stramonita haemastoma
AAAGAATAAAGAATAAGACTTGCATGACGCCTTTCTTGAAGCTGTCTTGCAAATGTACTGCTCCGCTGCAGAAAACTCGAAAAAAAAAAACCTTGGAATAGTGACGTCACAATAGCGAGAGGAGTGGGGTTTTCTTACGTGAAAAAACGGGGGGGGGGGGGGGGGGGTGGATTTGGGGACGTGGGGGATGGAGGGGGGGAGAGGAGGGGGAAGGGGGGGGGGAGGGTGGGGGTGGAGGAGGGGGTTTGTAGAGAGAGGTTGGAGGAGGTGGTGTGTGTGTGTGTGTGTGTGGTGTTTGTGTGTGTGTTTGTGTGGTGTTGTGTGTGTGTGTGTGTGTGTGTGGTGTGTGTGTGGTGTGTGTGTGTGTGTTTTGTGTGTATGTATGTATGTGTGTGTGTGTGTGTGTGTGTGTGTGTGTGTGTGTGTGTGTTGGCGGGGGAGGGGGGGAAAATTGATGTGAGGGGGGGGGGGGGGTTGCAGGGGGAATGGAAAAATTTAAGGCTCTCCAAAAACTAAAGAAAGGAAGAGGAGAGGTTTTACATAGAAACGGGTTTTAGACACGGAGAAGGTGGGGGACTGCACACACACACGCATACACAACACGCACGCACCCCAACACCACGCACGCGCGCGCGCACACCCCACGCACACACAGGCACACAACACACACCCCTACACACACAACAACACACACACACACAACACACACCACACACACCACACACACACACACATACACACACACATACACATACAGATACACACACACACACGCATAACACACACCACCACCACACACACACCACACACACACACACACACACCACACACACAAGAGCGGACAAGGGTGAAGATGCAGAAGGGGGTGTAAGAAAGTCGGTTAGGGTAGGAGAGGTGGATATGTGTGATGTGGGGAACAGAACCAACCCTCTGTCGGCTAACGGGTATAGACCTACTCAATGTCAAAAAAATAATAAATTAATTCCTACATAAAAGTAACCAGGAGCTGATTAATTAAAAAGTAACAGTAACACTCAGTATATTGGCTTTTTCTTTCCTCGGGTAGGGGTGGGGAGGTGGGGGGTGGGAAAAACTGACAATAAAAAGAAATATATACATTGGTGTAGCTACTAGGCATCCGTCAGTCTCGGAAGACTATGGAGTTGCGCTTTGGGCTCTAGAGCGCAAAGCCTGGGTAAGTAAGTATAGAGGGCAAGCTGTGACCCATGCAGCAGACCCCCCCCCCCCTCCCCCCCCACTCTCCACGTCGCTGGTCCATTTGAAAGGCAATCGCCGATACGAATGGTTTCCAGTACCCTCGCAGGAGCCACCAAAAATGTTGCTATATAGGGCTACAGCCCCGAACCGCCCTGAGGATTTCCAACTCCCTGATTTTCCCTCAGGGATGGTGTCTAAACACGACAGCTGTGTGCATGCTAGGTTTAAAAAAAATGTTGTCATCCACTCCTACCGACATACAATGGCCAGCTCTTTCGAAAGGTTGGAACGGGTTTTTAACGTGCGCGCAAGATGTTCTGCGTGCGTTTGCACACAGGGCCTCGATTTATGGTCTCAATTCGATTCAGTTTCGATTTTTTTCGTCAAACTGGGAAAAAAATGGCGGAGACTGGGACTCGAACCCAGAACTTCACACAAAACATCTTGCGCACACGTTAAATCCTGTTCCGCTTTTCGTAAGAGTAGGCCATTGTGTGTGCTGGTGGGAAACAGATGACATTTACAAAACTGCATACACACGGGGACTGGATTTTTAAAAAAAACATGAGCGCTTATTGCATTATCCTCGATATAACAGAATAGATAAATAAATAAAATCACGTAACCATAGCAAGGGCCATGGTATTACAAATCCAATAAATACTTCAGTCAGTGGTTTTCCAGGTGCTGAGAGTTGCCATTATAAGTTTCAACACAGGTGTTTCTCATGGAGAGTAGGGGTGTGAGGCATTCCACAACTGGATGGTGATCTAGAGGTAACGCGCCTGCCTAGAAAGCGAATAGTCCGATTCGGAGTATGCGGTGGTTCCAATCCCGTTTGGGCCCGAAACTGTTCCCCCTATTCCATTACACCTTGAGTCGTGGTCTGGGTGCTAATCTTTCAGATGAGACGATAAACCGTGGTCCCGTGTGTTACACATCATTATTTAGCGCACGTAAAAGAACGCACGGCAACAAGAGCGTTGTCCCTGGCAAAATTCTGTAGGAAAAAAAGCCACTCTGATAGGAAAACAAATACAGTTGCAGACAGGAAAAACGAAAAAAAAAATGGGTAGGCTCTGCATTTGGGGGGCGACGCAGTCTCTCTGGAGAGAGCAGCCCGAATTTCACGCAGAGAAATCTGCTGTGACATAAAGTGGTATAAACAAAAAAAAGTAAAAATAATAAACAGCAACGGCTGTTTTCTAGATCTCCGGTCTAGCCTTATGTCTTCACCAGCCCTCCTGTTAACGACAAAGACCCGTTAACATCACCACACACA
>CM060316.1:117113028-117115528 GCA_030674155.1 Stramonita haemastoma
TTGATCGATCATATTTATAATTATTAGTTCAAAACAAAACATTGCAGAAATATGTTCTCCCCCTAATGGATGTAGCGATCATTATCCTGTCTGTCTTACTTGGCTTAAAAAAGGCGTTAGCATCCCTAAACTAGATCACAAACTAATAACCTATAGATCCTTTGCTAATTCCAGTGGAAGTGATTTCCTAAAATTAATGACCTCATACATTCTCCTCTAGCTCTTTCAAATGCTTATCACTTAACTGACCCTGATCTAGCCTTTGAATTCTGGCAAAAAACTGTCCTCAACATTTATAATAAACACACCCCTTTCAGAATAAAACGAGCAAAACATACTCCAAAAAACTCCCTGGCCAAATAAGGAAAATTAAGAGGAAATAATCAAACGAGACAAGCTTAAAGAAAGCCGAACAGTTCACTCACTTTAAGAAGCAACGAAATAAACTAACATTAATGAAACGTAGTGCCAAAAAGAAACATTTTTTTCGCTACAGACACATGTTGCTTAAAAAAAATTGGTTGTAAAAGTATTAAGGTTAAACCTATAGAAAAGAGATACAACATTTCTATATTTATGTGAGATAAATTTGATCTCATCAACAGAAAATATATGTGTTAAGTCATTATTCCAGTGAGAACCATTATCCTGTAGTATCTTTTTAAAATGTTTCCAACATGCATTTTGAAACATTCAATAGCTCTCAGGAATGGATAAGGGGACATTTATGCCGCAGGACCCATTAGTATTCTTAGCTCCACATTTTGCTACTTTGTCAAATTTTTCATTAAAGTAGATACCACAATGCCAAGGAATCCAGCAATAGGTAACACAGGTGCCTCATAACATCAGAAAAGGAATCAGATGTACAATCTCAGTTACGAGATCTTGTCTCACTCTTGAACTGGAATTTTTTTTAGAGCAAGTAAAACCGACTTGAAATCAACGCAGAAAAGCGTCTGAAAAAATGTCTTTGGGAAAATCTAGAAGACGATATAAAGCCATCAAATGGCACAGAGTTCAGCTGTAAAGAAAGATCGATTTTTTCCAACGTGAAATGATCTTTCTACTTTTCCTATACATAAGGATACATTCATATTGTTGACATTCATGTTTTTACATAATTATACATTTTACAAACTGAACACAGCAATCAATCTGACTTAATGCACGAAGAATTTAGACAACAGAGAGCAAAAAATGGAACTGACTGATTTAACATCAGCCATTGCAATGAAAGTAAATGTTATAACAACCATAACATATATAACAAGAGAGAGAGAGAGAGAGGAGAGAGAGAGAGAGAGAGAGAGAGAGAGAGAGAGGAGAGAGAGAGAGAGAGAGAGAGAGGAGAGAGAGAGGAGAGAGAGAGAGAGAGAGAGAGAGAGAGAGAGAGAGAGAGAGAGAGAGAGAGAGAGAGAGAGAGAGAGAGAGAGGAGAGAGAGAGAGAGGAGAGAAGGTAACGAAATTCAGATATAGTACACTCATTTTCCAAAGAATGTAATGCTATGCTTGACACAGGTGAAGTGGTTTGGAGTGCTTTTTCACTCCCTTAATTTACGCTACAGAGCTTGTATGATCTTTAGATAACCTTCTCTTTCATTTTAAAAGCCAGTGTGTCGCAATTTGAAGATTTATAGGTGAAAAGGTGGTGGGGAGGGAGATGTTTTAGCTTCAAAGTATTCTGAATATATTACATTCTGTTGGTACTTGTTCACAAAATTTGAAAACATACTTGTGAAATTTTGGTTTCAATTCTCTATAAAAGAATGTGAAGGAAAAAATGTGATAGTATGTACATAATACAACCATTGATTCTATAGAACTGATAGTTGCAAGGTGGCATAGTGGCGAAGTTACAGCCCTTCATAACAACTGCCTGGTGAAAGACTTTGCAACGCGATGAAGCTGAGGGAATAACTCGGACAAATAATCCATATTTATACTCAAGCACTTTGATGTTATCTGTAGGCTCTGCATCATTCTCCTTTGTCTTCAAAACATAATCTTTTCTTTCTTTTTTGTTTTAACTGTTTCTGATTTTTTTTTTTTTTTTTGGGGGGGGGGGGGGTAGTGGTGGTGGTGGTTGTTTACGGCAAGCATACAAACTTTTCTGTTTGTTTGTTGTTGTTGTTTTTTTAATTACCACACATTCTAGTACCATATACTGTCATCTATTTTTTGTTATATACTTGTCACATTTTCGCATTGTCGCATTTTCTTACTGTCATGTATTGTTCCACTTCTATTGTTAACATCATTACACACTTTGAAATACTCTTAATTACTACCATTGTCACACACATTTTGTTACCCTCTATTTTACACACTTTAGGTTTTTTTTTACAATAGTGCCATACTAAATCACTGTATGTCGATGTCACTTTTTTTTTCTTTCTTACATGCATGTTTTACATGATAGCTTTTTCATTGCCATTCAGAAGCACAGGAGACTGCTGTTTGAGCTCCTTAGAACCTTAACTTTCCAGATACCCTGGCT
>CM060316.1:117140528-117146075 GCA_030674155.1 Stramonita haemastoma
CCTAGTTAAAATAATTTCTTGTTGAATAAAACACACACACACACACGCGCACACACACACACACACACACACACACACACACACACACACACACACACACACACACACACACACACACACACACACACACACACACTCACCAACGCCAACCCCCCACACATACACCCCTCCAAATATAAACCAAAATAATGATAAGATTCCTAGTAGGATTATCCATTTTACTAACCCAGCCTCAATCTAATGGCAATGCTAAATTGTTCAACCCAATAGACCAATATGAATACAAATTTAGCTGTTAAAAGAATGATTGATTACAGATAAAGTCATCATTTGTCCAAACATGTGTTGCTGTATAACCTTAATTATTATATTTTTTTCTCAACAAGCTTAGGTCCTGCCTTGTATTTAACCCTTGAAAAATTGTCCCTAGATTACATGTCCAATAAATTTCTGTTCTAAAAGTTTGTCCTCATCCATAACTTTCTCTATGGGGATGATTTGTAGAAAATCCCAGTCGCTAGAATCAGGGTGAGGGGATGAACAAACATGTTTAGCTACATTGCATTTATTTTTGTCCGTAATTTAACATCTGACTTGTGGTTGGCCCACCTGAGTTTAAGATTGTGGTTGACCCTACATACCACATATCAGGATGTATCTTACATGTTAAGATGTATATTACATTGGGCGTTTTGCAGGTGATACTCTGTTTTATGTACCATTTTCTTTTATCCCATGCAGAAATAAAAAATGTTGTATTCTGGCTGTGTTGACATGTGTCACAACGTTTGGCATTACATTAAAAACATCCCTGATTGGTCTTATGTCCTTGTTGGGTGATTCTGGTGGGGACTGTGGGCTTGTATATGTCCCCCAAATTTCTTCTACGTCTGTCTATCTGCTGCTATGATTTGTTTCTTAGGAAAAATTGTTCCGTTTTGAGGATTAGAATGAAGGAGGTTGAGGTTTTTTTGTATTTGTATTTTTGTATTTTGTACCACTTTTTGTCACGGCAGATTTCTCTGCGTGAAATTCGGGCTGCTGTCTCCGGGGAGAGCACGTCGCCACATGTGCAGCGCCTACCCATTTTTTTTTCTTTTTCCTGCATGCAAGTGTATTTGTTTCCCTATCAGAGTGGCTCTTTTCTACAGAATTTCTCTTATGATTTCTGATTTAGATGGGTACCTGGGGTCGTACTTAGTAACCCATGCTTTTTTTCTGAGGTTTTTGTTTGTTAATTATAGCTTTCCTATCTCTGTTTGCTCCCTTCTCTAGCTCTCTTTTAGCCAGGCTGCAATCCCAACTGTTATTCTGTGCTATGCTACGCTATGTTACGCTATGTCATGCTATGCTGTGCTATGCCATGCTATGCTATGCTATGCTATGCTTGCTGTGATATGCAATGCTATGCCATGCTATATTATGCTAAGCTATTCTGCGCTATGCTACGCTACTTTACACTGCACCTGAGACTTTGTTTATCATCACATCGGAAAGACTAGTTCCTAGACCACCTCTCATGCCGCGTGAATGGGAGAGGGGAGGGACGGGGGGAGGGGCAGAAGTCATACTTCGGACAGAATACAAACCATGTCCTACGGATGTCTGTATGGACGCCTAATCTTTTGACCACTGGACCACAATACTTACTCACACACACACACACACACACACACACACACACACACACACACACACACACACACACACACACACACACACACACAAACACCCCCCCCCACACACACACACACACACAAAGACACAGAGACACAGAGACAGACAGACAGATAGACTTCCCTGTGGCTGTGGGGATGCTGTGGGGATAACTATATATATATATCTATATATGAAAGCTGGGTTCGAACCCTCAACCTTTAGATTACGAGTCCAACGCCCTAAAATGTTGGACTCGTAATCTAAAGGTTGCGGGTTCGATCCCAGCTTTCGGCAATGGCGTTGTGCCCTTGGAAAAGGCACTTTACGGCTATTTTCTCACCCCACCCAGGTGTAAAAGGGGTACCAACCTAGTGTTGAGGGTTAACCCTGCGATAGACTGGCGTCCTATCCAGGGGGGAGTCTATGACTCTCAGTCGCTTAACGCCACAGAAACCGGGATAAGCACCGGCCTGGTGAGCCTTCGGCTCGGGACAGACTTTAACTTTTAACTTTAACTTTTTCCTCAATGAAGGTTCATGTTTACGGTTTAGTGTGACTAACTGGGTGTGATGCTTTGCTAAATATTATTTTTTCTTAATGCCATGGTATCCTTCCTTAGCCAGAGTTGTGAGGTTTATCAATGATGAGAGTTTTGAAAGCAACTAGTCCCCCCCCCCCCAATAAGATATATAGCCGTACTCTGGTATCAGGGTGAATTGAAATTACAAGTCCAGTTTAACTGTCTTGTGAATAAAGAAAACAATCCATAGTTCTGTTTACTTTTTACAGTTCTAGCTGAACTATTTTTTGTTGCTCTTGCACTCGTGTGTGCGCGTGTGTGTTCTTGTGTATATGCATGTGCCAGCGTGCATGCATAAGTGTACACGTGTTTACGTGCTTGTATTTGTGCCTGCAAGCACACGTATTTACGTGCATGTGTGTGAGAGGGAGACCAAAAAGCAAAACGTGAAAAATATAGAATTTAATACAAAGGGAGACAGAAAGACAGAGACAAATAGACACTGAGAAAGGACAGGCAGACAGACAGGCAGACAGACAGAGATAGGGACGCAGGCATGAAGAGATATAAGGAAAGAAGTGTAGCTTATGTTGGGGGATCCTGCAGGACAGGGGGTCATTTATCAGTGATGCTTTATCTGTTCACACCTTCCAGTCAATGATGCTTTATCTGTTCACACCTTCCAGTCAATGATGCTTTATCTGTTCACACCTTCCAGTCAATAATGCTTTATCTGTTCACACCTTCCAGTCAATGACGCTTTATCTGTTCACAGGTCCCAGTGTGGCTGGCCAAGTGGTGGTGGTAGGGGAGTATTGTCTGTACTGGAATGATGCAGCAGTAACTGGTGACCATACTCCTACCTCTAAAAAGTGCATTCGCTGAAAAAGAAAGTGTCCACAAAAATGAACTTCGTTAGCAGATCATTACAATATAATGCACCACAGTAAAGTACAGGGATGCTTCTACATGCGTAAACACAATAATCCACACACACAAACACAGCATGCAATCGCATGATGCGCGAATACACATCCCCAAGAAAAGGGCGCATTTCGAGAAAATGTGACAAAGGGCCGGTTTTTAAGTCACGTCCAACCTCGACTTTTGCACAGTAACAGACCCTATGGCACCAATGTATATGGCTTTACCGTATGCTTAGTCACTTTACTAGCGTCTTTGATATGCGTGGCGCAGGTCTTGTGGCGAAACCACAGCACCCAAGAGAGCAGCCTGGCTTAAGTTTAGCAAGTTTGTCGGAACAAAGCTTGAACAGTGTACGCAGTGATGCGTCGTTGTAAACATACTACTACTACTACTACTACTACTACTACTACTACTACTACTACTACTACTACTACTACTACCACTACTTACTACTACTACTACTACTACTACTACTACTACTACTACTACTACTAACAACAACAACAACAACAACAACAACAACAACAACAACAACAACAACATTAATAATGATATACAATATAATGCACGACAGCAAAGTGCAAGGCTGCACGCACGCACGCACGCACACATGCACACACAGAGTGAATACATGCATAATGTGCTTTGAAAGGTTTGAGACAGAGTCAGACAGAGAGTCAGCAGGAACATTGCTGAAAGTAGCCTACACATCCACTACCCAAAGTAAGCCTCTGTGCATAGAAAATCCCAAAGGTAAACCATTCGTGACCAGCTGAACAAAGCCTTGAATCTGAAGGCTGCTGTGGCGTGTGGTGTCGTTAAGTGGTCAGTGTCCTAAAGAGAACATGCTCAAGAGAGGTAAAGACCTCCCTCAGTTCTGAAGCATCCTGTAGAAATTTGGTAAACTTCTCCTTTCCTTGACCAGACAGGCTACTAATGCACAGACTGCACATTGCAAAATTAACGAATCCAAATCTGAAATTCTCCCTGTGAGCGTGCATATCAATGCAACAGATTTCCCTAGGAAAGTCAGGGAGTCTTTACTCGTTCTGAGTTTGCAGTCTTTACTTAGATTTTATCTGTATAGTATCTTTTTATGGCCATCATTTTGGGTCAGTTTTTAAAGCGAATCGATAAAGAACGATGTGCTGGTCAGGTTAGAAATAATTTCCAGCTTCATTTAGAACAGTTTTTGCAGTTGATGGTCTTACTCCAGTTAGGGACATGAAACACATTTAGCGACACAACACTCACACGTGCAACTCGTGTCTCTGTTGAGAGAGTTGGGGTGAGTTGATTTGATTTTTCTTTTCTTTTTTCTTTGGCCATTTCAAACGGCCTGACATCTGCATGTAGTGTGGACCACTTGAACAGCTGGGAAAACAAACTGTGTGAATTTTTAACATCAACATAACGTTTTGGCTGTTGACTTTTTTTTTTATAAAGGCAATGGTGGAAAATAATAATGGTAAGTACTTTTTAAAAATTAATTTATTTATTCATTTAATTATTCTTTCTTTTATATCGAAGATAATGGAATAAGCACTCATGTGCTTTTTTACATCCAGTCCCCATGTGTATGCAATTTTGTAAATCTTGTCATCTGTTCTCATCGGTACACAATGGCCTACTCTTACGATAAGCGGAACAGGATTTAACGTGTGTGCAAGATGTTCTGCGTGCGTGGCACACGGGGCCTCGGTTTATAGTCTCACCCGAAGGACAATTGGGTAGAGTGGAGTCAGAACTGATATTAACTCTAGGGGAAAAATTCCCTCGATCGCCAGCGCAATGTTCTGACCATTAGGCTATAGTTGTTATAGAAGTAGCTACTTAGTAACTAGGCCTTAAGGTATCGATTAGTGTTTGCTTTAAAACTTGGGGGGGGGAGACCCTGCCTTATAAATTTCTTAACTGCTGCAAAGCAGGGAGTGATTTGATGTGCTCACAAACGGGACCTCGTAAGAGTCTGATCTCGGCAAAAGTCTACTTATGACACTTTTAAATCCAACCTCAAGACACACTTATTTCAAACCTAAGATTCTCCCGTCTGTTTCCGTCTCTTGTCTGTCCCCGCCTTCGACATCTACCTGCCAAAGTGTATAGCCTTTGTGGGGATGTGGGCGCATTCGTGCGCGCGCTGTGTGTGTGCGTGTGTGTGTGCTCTTGCGTGTGTGAGTACGTTCGAATTTGCTAGGACCATAGATTGCTATTGATTGCTTGTGTGATGTATAGGTTGAATGCAAGCGCTTTGATTTGTTTTTACAAGATATAGCGCTATTTATAAAGGAATGGTGGAAAATAATAATGGTAAGTACTTTTTTTAAAAAATTAAATTTTTTTATTCATTTAATTTTTCTTTTTTTTATATCGAAATAATGGAATAAAACACTCATGTGCTTTTTTTTCATCCAGTCCCCATGTGTAGCAATTTTTTAAAT
>CM060316.1:117146175-117156175 GCA_030674155.1 Stramonita haemastoma
GGAGAGTTGACTTGTTTTTTTCAACCCCCCCCGCCCTCCCTTTTCCCCTCCCCCCCCTGGCTTTCATTTCATGATGTTACGGGGCTTCCGACCTTTGCTGGGGGAATTTTGCCGCTTACCCCCGGTTTGGGAAAAAAAAAAGATACCCACCCCCTTTAAAAATTGTTTTCCTTTTAAGGTTTTTTCTGACTATGTCGTGGTAAACGCTTTTTTTTTTTTTTTTTTGTTGTAGGTTTTTTTGTTGTTTTTCCCTTCTATCGCCTTCTTGTTTATTTTTTTCCTTTTTTTTTTCTTTTTTCTTCCCCTTTCTTTTTGTTGATTTTCGGCCTTTTTTTTGTTTGTTTGCTGTTTTTCTTTTCTGCTTCTGTCTGCCTTTTTTGTTTAAACATTTTTATCAACTTAAAAAGCTAGTAGACAGCAAAAACCCCCGCCACTAGATTTCCTGGGACAATCTTCACGAAATTTAGAAAACCCCTTTGTTACGATTCAAAACCTCCCTTAATTATAAGAAGGCCTTTTAAAAAGGGGGCCCCCAAGGTTTTTTTTTTAAAATTTCACCTTTAAACCCTCTCCATGACGTTATATTATTTTCCCCAAAATTTAAAAACAACATCTGAAAGGTTGAGTCTTAAGTCAGCGTTCAACTTCCCATTTAAAACCCTTCGTGCAAGCCTTTTGCACTTCTCGTGCTGCAAAATAACAATTTTAAAAAGTTATGTAAAAAAAAACCGGGGTTTGGGGCCCCAAAAGAGCCTTTCCCCCCTCCACCATAAAGGGAAAACGATGGGTTTTTGGTAACCACAAAAAAAAAACCCCCTAGAAAAACCTTTGAAAGGGAAACAGCGGGGCAAGAGAAGAAGGGGCCGACAAAAAAAATCATGGGTTGACAAAATAAAGACGGACCGAAAAACCCCCTGCAACGCCCCTATAGCCACACAGGTCTGAAGCATGGAAAAAAATCTTGTTGGCTTCTTTATGTCCCCCCTCCCCCTTTGGGACAGGGGACTGGTGAGTGGGTGAGCTCCAAAGTTGAATGGGTTTTCCCTTTAATGGGGAAAAAAAACCTCTTTAAAAAACAAAAACCTCGCTAATAAAACCCCTCTGACCTAGCCAAAAACCCCGTTTAAAAAAAAACCCCAACGGTACAAAATCAAGATCCTTTCAGTTATAAAAACATAAAAAAAAAATGGATCAAGCCAAGGGGGGGGAAGGGCCCCGTCAAAAATTTTTTTAGCCACCCCCCTTTTTTTTTTTTTGGTTTTTTTTTTGCATCCAGGCCAAAAGCGTACTTCAAAAAAGGGGGGGTTTTTTTTAGAAAAGAAATATAAAAAAGATTTGAAAGATGTAAAGGGGGATGTGGTTGCTTTGGGGGTTGAGGAAAAAAGACTGAGTCAGCTATCATGAAAAGTTTGGGAAAAATCATTTTTCAGGGCCTGCCCCTTTACCCCCCCAAAAAGTATGAAAGACGTTTTTTTAATTTTGCTATGATTTTTAGTTTTTTGTGTGCCAGTGTTTTTTTTTTGTTTTTTTTTTTTATTTTTTGTGGAAAAGGCAAGTAAAAACCGTTTTTATCATCCCGGGTCAGCGGGGATTCCCCAAAGGAGGGAGGCGCAAGCATTTCCAAACTTGGGTTTGGGAGAAAAGCTGCTAAGGGAGAGGGGGGATAAGAAGAAGGGAAAAGAAGAAGAAGAAAAAAGAAAAAAAAGAAGAAGAAAAGAAAAAAAAAAGAAAGAAGAAGAATAAAAGAAGAAAACAAAAGAACAAGAAGAACAAGAAGAAAAAAAAGAAGGGGAAAGAAGAAGAAAAGAAGAATTTTGAAGAAGAAAAAAGAAGAAGAAGGGGAAAAAGAAGAAGAAAAAGAAAAGAAGAAGAAGGAAAAGGAAAAAAGAAAAAGAAAAAGGAAGAAGAAAAGAAGAAGAAGAGAAGAATTGCGAAGAATTGCGGAATTTCGAAGAAAATTTTTAAGAATTGCGAAAAGGGAAAAAGGAAAAAGAAAAGGGGAAAAAAAGAAGAAGAAGAAGAAGAAAGAAGAAAAAAGAAAAGAAGAAAAAAAAGAAGAAAAAAATTGGTGAAGAAGAACGAAGAAGTAAAATTTTGAAAAAAAAGAAGAAAATTCGAAGAAAAAAAGAAGAAAAGAAGAAGAATTGCGAAAAGAAAAGAAAAAGAAGAAGAAGAAGGGGAAAAAAGAAGAAGAAGAAAAGAAAAAAAGAAGAAAAAGGAAAAAAATTGCAAAGAAAAAAAAGAAAAGAGGAAAAAAAAGAAACCCCAAAAGAACCCCAAAACAAGAAAAAAGAACAACAAGAAGAAAAAAAAATTCAAGAAAATTGCGAAAAAAAGGAAAAAAAAAATTCGAAAATTGCCTTTTAAAATTGAGAACAAAAAAAAAGAAAAGAACAAGAACAAAAAAGAAGAAAAAAAAATTTGTTTCTCCCCCTGCATGTTTGGGGGGCCCACCCATGTGCTAATTAATTGTCTGCGGGTTCCGTTTCCCGCCAAAAACCCGTAGAAGGCCATAGGCAGACAGGTTTTTGGGAGCAAAAGGGGCCTTTTTCCCTCAGCATGCACGCCCCGGGGGAATGACCCAATCAGGAAAAATCACTGCCTTTGGCAAGAGACAGAAGAGCAGTTTTGATTATTTGTTGGTTTTTGTTGGAGAAAGTTTTGTTTTTTTTAGTTTTCGTTCTTTCTTTCCTTTCTTTGTCCTTAAACCTTGCCCTTGTCTCTGTCTTTCTTTCTTTTCTTTCTTTCTTTCTTTTTTCTTTCTTTTTTCTTTCTTTTTTCTTTCTTTCTTCTTCTTGTTTTTGTTCTTGTTCTTGTTTTGTTTTGTTCTTCTTCTTCTTTTTTTTTTCTTTTTCTTCTTCTTTCCCTCCTCCTCCTCCTCCTCCTCCTCCCCCTTCCTCCTTTTCCCCCCTCCTCCCCCTTTCCTTCCCCTCTTCCTTTCTCCTCCTCCTCCCCCCTCCTTTCCTCCTTTCCCTCCTCCTCCTCCTCCTCCTCCCCCTTTCCCTCCTCCTCCTCCTCCTTTCCTTTTCTTATTTTAAGGTCGGCCGTGGTTTTAATGTTTTGACGAGTTGGCTGGTAATTTAAAAAATTGTTGAAGCAGTTTAGACTGCAGTTTTTATGTGGGGGTACAATATGACCATTTTATTTCTGGGATCAGTACTCTTAAGGTAACAACACAACCCGTCTAGAAAGCGGGTAGTTCCCTTGCCCCCTTGTACTTTTGAATTTGTTTTTTCCTCCGCTAGATCCTCAGTGATGTATAGGCGCTGATCTTTTTGGGTTTTGGGAAGAATAATTTTTATTCCCCATGCAAACCATAATTATAATAGTGTTTTGCGTTTTTGTGAGTACAAGTGTGTGGGGTGTGCGTCCGTGTGTTGCCCTTTTGTTTGATAGAGGAACAAGGTCAAAAAAACAAAAACAAAAAAAACAACTAAAGATGTACTGATTCTGTACCCAATACTGTTTTTTCTTTTTTTGGCAGTTTTTCTTCACTACTGACAATGAATGGTAAGCAAGTCAAGCCAACCACACCACACACACACTCACCCACAACACGGAACACAACAAACCACAACACCAAAACACACAAAACACACCCCCAAACGGTACACAAAACACACACACACAAACACAACACAACACTCACACAACCCGGCAACACCCACACAACACACACACACACACACACCACACACACACACACAAAACACACACACAACACACACGGTACAAAAAACAAACATACCCACCACACACACCACCCACACACACAACAAAAAACCACACACAAACACACACACAAACACACCACACCCACACACACACACACACACACTTTACAGGACAATAATATTTTGGGCTGAAAAGAAACAAAAACGAAAACACGTGAAATTCCTGTAAACCCTGTTAGAGCTGTAAAAAGGCTTTTGACACTACCAGGGAAGGATGCAGCATCTTTTCTCTCTTTGTTTTTTGGAACCTGCTTGGCACCTGTATTTCCCCCTACACCTGTAGAGGCCTAGTTCTGGGTGGAAAAGTTGAGGGTAGCCTACTGTACTGTCTGATTCAGCAACAAAGATTTCAGATGCAGGGAAAGAATTTTTTCCCCGTTATTAGCCTACTGAGCGAGAGCTGAGCTCTGCGGTTTAGCAATGGTATGATTGTGTGTGTGTGTGGTTTGTGTGTGGTGTGTGTGTGTGTGTGTGTGTGTGTGTGTTGTGTGTGTTTGTGTGGTGTTTTGTTTTGTGTGTTGGGGTTTTGTGAGTATATAATTATGTGTGTGTATGTGGTGTCTGTGTGTCTGTGTGTCTGTGTATTTGTGTGTGTGTGTTGTTTGTTTGTTTGTGTAATGTGTGTGTTCCACCGTTTTTGCTCCCCATTGGGGAAGCCGCATTCCAAACTCCAGAGATAAAGAGAGCAATTTCAGACTGCTTCTCTGAGGTTAGTATTTTTGTTTACAGATGGGTTTGGGGGAACAAAAGAAATAGTAAGTAAATCAACGTTTTTAAATGAATACATAAGTAAATAAATAAACAACTAGGAAAAAAATGATTGTAGGTAAATGAGCGAATAGATAACCAAAATAGATGAATAAAATATAAACAAAGAAAGAGATAATAAAATAAGCCCTGCTGAATAACTTAAAACAAAGAATTTATTGACCAAATGAATACCTAGGTTTATCAGGGAAAAAAAACAGTTTACATGAGATAGGTAAACTGCACACACAGTGTAAAAAAAACGTTTTGTCACACACACACACAAAAAACACACACACACACACAAAACACACACACACACACACACCACGCAGCCCGCATGCACGCCCCGCACGCACAAACGCACCACGCACGCACGCACGCACGCACGAGCGCACACTCCCACACGCAACACCCACACCCCGCACGCACGCACGCACGTACGGCGGCACAACACACACACAACACACCACACCCAAAACACACACCCCCCCGTGGTTCAAGTACTTCAGTAATGATTGCGTGGTACCAAGTATGCGTGTAATGGGCGCATTCATCTGTTCGCGTGCATTCGTGTGTGAGTATGTTGTGTGTGTGTGTGTGTGTTTTGTTTTGGTGTTGTGTGTGTGTGTGTGTGTGTGTGTGTGTGTTGTTTTGTTGTTGTTGTTGTTGTTGTTGTTGTTGTTTTTGGATTGTTGTGCGCGCGCGCTCGCTCGAATGCAATCGTGTAGCTTCATTTTGCATGCGTAAACGCTATATGATGTACATGTGTAAACTTGCGTATATTTTAAAGTAATTGCATATTTAGAACCTATGATCTTTTAGTATGCGTTAGTGTGTGCGTGGGGCATGCACTCGTGCGCGTGCGTGGTGCGTGTCCCAATGTATACATGCATAGGGTGCATGCATGCTGTTTGTATGTGACAGTTCGGGGACTCGTGCCTATGCACATCACATCATCATCATCCTTTACACCCATGGTGTGTGGGGGCAGCAAGCCTATGCACATGGGCATTTGTTTTCATACAAAGCTTGTATGCAGTAAGCCTGTACATACTTGCTATTTATTTTAAATACATTGCACCCAAACTCAGAAAATAGTATTTCGAATCCGTGCCGAGTCAACAAGGTTGTTGAGCAATGCAGTGACCCTTTTCAACACGAGGATTCGGGCGTTTAACTCTAGCACTGAAAATGGCGACAACAAATTAAGACCCTTACAGCTCCCCCCCCACTCCCCCCACACCCACACCCTTTTTTAAGGTGCTGCCCCCCCTTTTTTTTAAAAGTCTGTTTACCCCCCATACCTCCCTCTCTCTCCTCTTCCCCAAAATGATTGTTGAAATTTTTTTCATTTTTTCCCTTTATTGGGTGTTAAATGTAAGTCTTTTTGTTGGAAAAACAGATTTGTTCATTTTTTTCTCCTCAGTCAGTTGAAAAAATTTGGGGCCCACTCCCGGGCTTTTGAGCAGCAGCGGCAGCAGAAAAAAAAAACAACAGCAAAACAAAACACAGCACCACCACCCCCCGCAACACGACAGCAAAAAAAAGCACAACAACAAAGCAAAGCACCAAAACAAAAAACAGCACTAGCAGCAATAACAACAGCACCCCCCACCACAACCAACAACAACAGCAAAACAACAACAGCAAAAACAACATCAGCAACACAACAACAGGAACAGAACAATCATAACAAAAACAGCGGCAGCAGCAACAACAAAGAAACAGCAACAAAAAACAGCGGCGCAGCAAAGCAACAACAACGCATCAGCAGAACAAAACAACAGCAAAAAACAGAACGCAGAAGCGCAACAACAACAACAGCATCAACAACAACAACAACAGCATAAACCCAACAACAACAACAACAACAACAACACAACAACAATCCTTTTAGGCTTTGCTTCATATCGGTAGGGGGACCAGGCATTTATTTTAATACATTATCTTTATTTTTATTCTTTTGTATCGTGATAATGGAAAAAGCACTCATATGTTTTTATACATCCAGTCCCCTGTGTATGCAATTTTGTAAATTTTGTAAACTTTTCCCCCCCCCCCGGCCTACTCTTCAAAAGCGGAACAGGATTTGCATGTGCGCAAAATTTTCTGCGTGCATTCGCCACGGGGCCTCGGTTTACTTTGTCTCTTTCCCCGAAGGACTTTTGTGGGGATTGGAGTGGCATGGTATGTTAACTCCGGAGAAAAATCCCCTCGACCGGGGAATCAAACCGGGTCGTCAATTTGCGAGCGCAGTGTTCTGACCACTAGGCTATCCCCGTCCCCTGGTGGGGTGGGTGTCTTTGCCTTCGCAAAGAGTGCAAAGTGCGGTGTTGACTAAGACAGTGCAAGAGACATGAGCTGCAAGTGTATGTATGTTGACGCAAGACACTGGAAATAGTATTAGGGGGGATTGCGCAGGCACAAAATAAAGTAGTGCACTGTTGAATTTAAACAATCAGGCTGTGTTGTGTGTGTGTGTTTACGTGTGTGTGTGTGTGGTGTTTTACGTGTGTGTGTGTTGTGTGTGTGTGTGGTGTGTGTGTGTGTGTGTGTGTGTGCGCGGGGCGGCGTGCGTGGTGTGGTGGGTGTGTGTGTGTGTGGTGTGTGTGGTGTGTGTGTGTGGGGTGTGAGGAGAGAGAGAGAGGAGTGTGTGTGGTTGTTTTGTGTGTGTGTGTGTGTGTGTGTGGGGTGTGTGTGTGTGTGTGGGTGTGTGTGTGTGGTGTGTTGGGGTGTGGTGTGACTGGTTTTCAAAATTTTACGTCTCTTCACAAAAAAATGATAATTAGACGAATGTGTATGGGGTGTGGTGGTGCGCGCGCGCGCGCGCACGCGCGCGCGCGCGCGCGTGTGTGTGTGTGTGTGTGTGGTGTGTGGTTTGTGGTGTGGGGTTGTGTGTGTTTCCGTCATGTGATTTATTTCCTATCCTCATCCTCCTCCTCCATCATATTGCCCCCAAACACCACCACCACCACTATCATCTTTGTCATCATTTTCGTCTTGTCATCATCACCTTCTTTTTCCTTTCTTTCATTTGTTAGACGTCTTTTCTGTCCTTTTTTTATTTCTTGTTTTCTTCTCGTTTCCAGTTTTACAGAAAAACCTCAACAACAGAAAGGACGAAAACAAAGCCAGCTTTGTCCAAGGCCATCATTCCCACAAAACTGAAAACTCGATGAATGGCCGGCCTGCCCGTTGTGTGTGCCTGCCTGCCTCACCGTAAAAAGTGACGAGCCCTGCTTGCAATAATCACAAGTCTGAAATTTCAAAAGAAAAGGTGCGGTAGCCTAGACGTACGTACTTTAAGCTTTTGAAGACATGGAAGGGAGAGAAAAAAAAAGGGAAAAGTAAAGGAAGTGACGTACTTCTGTCGATGCTTTTAATTGTGGGAAGCCGGAAAGACCCCTTTGAAGTGTGCAATATGTTTTCCAGACGTTTCTGGAACAACTGAATAATAATTGGGGAAACCCAGTGCGGGTTACGCCACTTCACTGTACACACACAGAGGCAACAGGAAGAGAAAGGAACCAAGATGGGTTTTTCGGCTTGGCTGTTTATTGTTTGTATTCCCTTTCCCTCCTTTTTCCCTGTCCATTTCCTTCCCACCTCTGCCATCCTTCTACTCTCCCCCCTTCCCTTCCCCTTTTAGATCAAAAGAAAGACCCCCCCCCCCCCCCTTCCCAAAAAAAACCCCCGAAAACAAAACCCCAAAACTTTAAAAAAACCTGCAAAAAACCGTGTCCCCAGTTATAACGAACAAAAAGGGGGATGCCAATGACTGGCTGGAATATTTTGAGGGCTCGTGCTTTGGGTTTGGGGAATTTGGCAGTTTCTTTTACACGATCCCCAATCAGAAAAAAATAAATGCACAGTGTTGTAGGTTTTTAAACGAAACACCAAGGATAAGTCGATTTACAAATTACCGAAAAGTGACAAAAACAGGAAAATAACATGTTTTTTGATCTTTTGAATATTGGCAACAAAATTAATAACAATAAAATAAAAATGAAATAATGAAATAATTAAAATAAAAATAATAAAAAAAAATAATAAAATAATAATAATAAATTAATAAAAAGATGAGATGATGATGAGATGTGATGATGAAGGATGTGATGATGATGAAAAAAAAATGATATGATATGATGATGAGTACATGGAATTTATATAGCGCTTAGGAAGAAAAACCCCTTTTGAAACAGAAAAAAGCACCCCACTACGGGGAACCGTGGGGTCCCCCGGGTCAAGATAGAGGTTTTTTCATAAAAAAAATGTGTTTGTCAATTCATCGTTTGTTTATGTCCCCACAAAAAACACTGAGGCAATAGCGTCAGAACGTGGGGTGTTTATGTGGATTATACCTTTTGTAAAAAAAGATAGTTTGCAGTAACTTTATTTTATTTGGGGGTCATTTCCCCTTTGTCGTGGATTCCTTTAAAAATCCTTGGTTTTTTTCGTTTCCTTTAAAAAAAAAGGAGGACAGATCTTTATTTAAAAGCCACTGTCACTATGAAGTTCATTACCCCCCCAATTTATGTCCCCCCCCAACCTACTACCTTACCCCACCCCCATTTTCCCCACTTACTGTTTAGCAAACTATTAAATGATTGCGGGTTAACGGCGAAAGTATTTCTAACTAACAACCCTCTCTCTCTCTCTCTCTCTCTCTCTCACCCCCGTATTTTTCGTTGGGGGGCCGGGGGGGGCGTGGGGGGGGGGGGGGGGGGGGGGGGGGGGGGGGGGGGGGGGGGGGGAGAAGGGCTAGGTCTGGGGCGTTGTTTTTTTTGATGTCAGAAAAATCTTTTTTTTTTTTTTCTTTTTTTTTTTTTCTTTTTTGTTTTTGTTTTGGGGGGGGGGGGGGGGGTTTTTAATTCTTTTGGATATCAAAAGTCTCGTTTTTTTCAGGGTTGAGGTAGAGGGGGAGGTGGGGGGGTGTCGAGGGGGGGGAAGTATGGGGGTGGGGGTGGGGTGTTGGTAGGGTGTGTGGGGTTGCGAGTGGAGGGGGGAATGGCATAACGTTGTTCTGAAGGGGGGGGGGTCGGGAAAGTGTTCATTCAGACTCTGGGGCACGCAAACGGCGCGCGCGCGCGCGCACGCACACAACACCACACACACACCCAACAAAACACAACACCCACACCCCCCACACACCACACAACACAACACCCGGCGAGGAAAAAAATTTTTTTTGGAGTTTAAAATCAGTTTTTGACTCCCCCTCCCCAAAAAGTTTTGGTTGGGGAAATTTAAACCGAGGCCCCCCTGGCCCCAAGCACGCAGAAACTTTCCCACAGTTAAAACCTGTTCCGCTTTTGTAAGAGGGCCCTGTGCCGGTGGGAAAGATACAAGATTTAAAAACTCATAACCGGGGGGGGATTTTAAAAAAAAGCACATTATTTTTTAATTTATCCCGATATAAAAGAATTAAAAAAAAAAAAAAAAAACCCCACCCACGCACGCACAACCCACACGAACACATTTTCACCACACACAAAACCCCCTCTCTCTCTCCCCTT
>CM060316.1:117176175-117181175 GCA_030674155.1 Stramonita haemastoma
TTTATAATCAAATCCTGCCTGCACTCATATTCGTTTATTTCTGAGAGTCGCTTTTTCTGCCACTCATTTTGACAAGGGTACTCTTTTTTTGTGGGTTCTGTCACATGCTATTGCTGTAGGTGATGCATTGTACTGTATATTTCCACTGTCTTTTTAGAAATAAATGTGTTTTTAAACCAAAGTAACTCGACTTTAATGAGAAGGATTTGTTGTAACTATAACGGTAGATCTCCCAATGGAGTGTATTACAATGAAATGCTATGCAGTGCAGCAGTTGATACAGAGCAATACATTACAGGACATAACAGTGCAATATATTGCAATACGGAGTGGCACAGCGCAAACAATACAGTACCAGCGCAAAGTAGGGTAACACGAGGTTTCAAAGCGCACTAGTTTTTTCTTTGCTTCCTTTATGTTTCAGACACCAAATAGCATTTTGTATGCTTTAAACATTGACATGTTGCTTTACAGAGGTTTTTAAATAACACACATTGAATGGAAACATAACAAAAACAGCATAGTAACAACAACCTGAAAGCCTGTGATATTATCGTGCTTATGCACAACAACATTTGCATGGCGTCCCAAATTATTTTTTACACGTAAGAAATAAAAACAGTGAGGAGGAGGGGAAGAGCACTGACGGTCCCAGTGTCGCTCTTACAGCATATTTTTCGGATCAAAAGATACAGACGTAGAGTGAAGAGAGAAAAAAAAGACAAGAAAAAGTGCAGGGCTCACCACACATGACGTGTTCATTACCTGGACTGCTGCTCCTGTGTAATGAGTTCCTCTCTGCTGACGGCCCTATTAATTAACAATGTTAATGATCCGAGAAACACATAGATTCTGTTTTCACCACACACATGGATCAACTTCTTAACAGAAGAGTCAACACAAGTTACGTTTTTGGATGTCTCGAAGAGCCAGACACCCTTCCTCCTAGTCTGGTCTTAGTGGTACAGAGTCCCAGGGGGGAAATTGGAGATGGGGGGATGGTGAGCAGAAAGCAGCAATGGTTGGGGGTCATGCAGGACAGATGTTATGTATTTTGTATTCGTATTTTGTACCACTTTATGTTACAGCAGATTTCTCTGCGTGAAATTTGGGCTGCTCTCCCAGGGGAGGGCGCGTCGCCACAAGTACAGCGCCTACCCATTTTTTTCCCTGCATGCAACTATATTTGTTTCCCTACCAGAGTGGCTTTTTTTCTACAGAATTTTGCCAGGGCCAACCCCCTTGTCGTCGTGGGTTCTTTTACGTGCGCTAAATAGGGATGTGTAACACACGAGACCTCGGTTTATCGTCTCATCCGAAAGACTAGCGCCCAGACCATCACTCAGGGTCTAATGGTTGGGGATAAAGTTTTGGGCCCAAACGGGGTACGAACCACTGCACACTCCGACCCGGACTTTTTGCTTTCTAGGCAAGGCGCGTTACCACCTAGACCATCGATCCATCCATATGGAACTTGTCATTAGTTTATGTTTGAAGTTTATTACATCTGAAGATTCTTATGTCCACAAAGAAGTGTGCCCACACCTAAATGACATGGGCATCACACATTTAATGGTCCACTCTAATCTCAGCAATAAAATTCACACACTGATATTTCAGAAAGAATGCTCATGATTCTCCAAGAGAAGTAGCAACTTCTAGAAGCATTTTGTTTGTTAGAAACACATTGTTTTAACTTTATTTGACTTCAGAAACTTTGCTTAGCTTCTTCAGATCACTGTAATTGTTTTAAACTTCAGACAGCATTATACTGATATAGGGTTAAATCAGTTGTTGTTTTTAAAAAAATAATTATAGCTTTTTTAAGAAAAGAAATTGATGACAAGTTTATAACTGTGGCTGTCACATTTTGCATGAGTAGAGCTGATTAACTTTAGTGAAAGTCCTTGTCAGTAAGTGGGAGAGCTAAAATCTATATATAAAAAACCAGTGTCATTGCACTTTAAAATAATTATTATGTAGAAATGACCTCACAACCTCCACACCTAACGCTGTGTGTTTTCCTTTAGAGACAGACAAACTCCTCCTAGTTCTGATTCTGATTGACACGTAGTTGATGGCGAGGTATCCAGACAGTGCCAACAATTCAAGGCAGTCGCCTGATCCAGCCTGGACTAACAGTCTGGCAATTTGACGACCCGGGTTCGATTCCCGTTCGAGGAGACTTTTCTCCTGGAGTTAACATCCGTGCTGACTCCACTCTCTCCCAAAGTCCTTCGGATGAGACTATAAACCGAGGCCCCATGTGCGAACGCTGTCAGAACATCTTGCACACATGTTAAATCCTGTTCCGCTTTTCGTAAGAGTAGGCCATCATGTGCCTGTGGGAACATATGACATTTACAAAACTGCATACACACGGGGACTGGATGTAAAAAAAAAAGCACAAAAGTGTTTATCCCATTATCCTCGATATAAAAGAATAAAATAAATAAAAACAGGGATACCCATGTGTAATACAGGAGGCACAGTGCCTATGTCTAGTATAGGTGACCCCCAGGAACACTCAGGAACTACTACAAAGTTAACGACAACTACATGACTGGTGTAACGAGTACCGGGTGAACCATAGTCTTTTATATTCCTGCCCCGTTACCGATTATTGTGGTCAAATGGTGCAATGAATGAGGGAGAAAGACAATGACATTAGTGGGAGGAAGCAAGGAAAGATGCGTATGTTCATAACGCATAGCGCCTGCGTTTGTTGCCATAAAATAAGCATGATGTGAAACGGGATCGTATTTCACGTTTTTTTTTTTTCAAAACTGAAAAACTGGACATATGTTGTATAGCTCATAAATATATCGCACGCAATGCTATCTCTTTGGGAATACATGAAACAGAGATATTATTAATATTAATATTATTATTATTATTATTATTATTATTATTATTATTATTATTATTATTATTATTATTATTATTATTATTATTATTATTCCAGGACTGTAACTCATTCCAAGGAAATAATATGGCCTCGGCAGGATTTGATTTGCAGGATCAAGCATCACCCAAGAAGAGTGGAAGAGGTAAAGGTTTCCCAGTCCCCTAGGGAATATTCAGTGTGTTATGTAGGCTGAGGCTGCTGTACTTACTTCTCCTTGCCCTCCTCTCTCTCTGTGCTGATGACCTGAGTGATGATTGATTCTCGCAGTCTGCAAAACAAGTTGGGTTTTATTTTCAGCTTGCGTAGTAAAAGAAGGCAAGAGGTGTAGTTCTCTTTTTTGTTTTGTTTTCTTCTTGGTGTGTGCGTGTGTGTATGTGTACTCTCTCTCTCTCTCTCTCTCTCTCTCTCTCTCTCTCTCTCTCTCTCTCTCTCTCTCTCTCTCTCTCTCTCTCTCTCTCTCTCTCTCTCTCTCTCTCTCTCTCAAGTGATCCCCCATCTACAAGTCAGGTGATACTTCAGATCCTTCAAACTATAGACCAATCTCTATTATACCTATCCTTTCAAAACCCCTGGAAAAACATATGAATAAACACTTAGTCCATCATATAGAAACCAATAACTTACTCCATCCTAATCAGTCTGGATTTAGACAAAAGCACTCGTGCCATACAGCACTAACCAGTCTTGTTGACAACTGGCTATCAAACATTAATGACAATAAATTTTGTGGAGTATTATTTGTTGATTTCAAAAAAGCATTTGATACAATTGACCACAAACTTCTCCTTAAAAAGCTAGAACTGTATAACATTTCTACAAAAACCCTAGGACTACTAGATTCCTATCTTACAAACAGGCAACAGTGTGTTTCAATAACTACATCAACATCCAAACTAAAAACCATTCATTATGGAATACCACAGGGATCCATATTGGGACCAATTCTCTTCTCATTATACATAAATGACCTTCCTCTACATATCAATTCCAAATGTGAACTATTTGCTGATGACACAACCATACATACGAGCCATAACAACATTGATTATCTTGCAACCATACTACAAAAAAGCGCTGACGAACTTGTCAAATGGACAGAACAAAACTACATGTCTACTCATCCCCAAAAAACAATATGCATGCTTATCACCACCAGACAAAAGCGACAAAATTTATCACATAAACTGTTTAAAATTTACATTAAAAAGGAAGCAATTGAACAAACCTCTTACCACAAAGTCCTAGGAGTGACAATCGATGAAAATCTCAGCTGGTTCTACCACATATCTCATCTATGCAAATATTTGTCCCAAAAAGTCTACCAGTTAACTAAAATCAAACATTTTCTTGACTTCCATTCAAGGAAACTATTCTTTCAAGCTTATATACAATCCTCAATAGACTATGCAGCAACCCTGTGGGATTCTGCCAGTGCAAATACCATGAAACCGTTACTTAGTCTGTATAAACGTGGTCTTAAACTGGTCCTTTTGAAGAAAACAACCTTGCTAGAAGTAGACTATACTCAGTTAAATATTCTTCCCCTACACCAACGACTACAATATAACAAAGGCATCATGATGTTTAAGATAATGAAAGGAAATGTCCCCTCATCCTTAAAAGATAAATTCCCAATAAATCATTCCAGAAGTATGGAAAAGCCAAGTGTCCCAATCCCAAGAATAGACCTGTTTAAATCTAGTTTACTATACTCAGGCCCTACACTGTGGAACTCCCTTCCTGATTCAATTAAACAGCACCAATCATTAACAACCTTCAAAAAGTACCTTCTAAACCACTTGATGCATTAAAAACAACAAACCACACTCCCCCCCTCCCCCCTCTCTACCACTGTGTGTGTGCATGGGTGTGGATGTGTGTATGTGTGTAATTCTTATCTGTGTGTCTGTATGTCTGTGTGTGAGGGTATGTGAGTATGTGGAAATCATTATCCAATTTCTAAAAATGTTTTGCTAATTCTATAAACATCTGGGATGTGTTTTTTTTTTATTATTATTATTTAATTTTTTTTTTTTATTTTTTTTTTTTATAGTATTCTCCCCCGCCCCCTTCAAATAAGAATATCATTTAT
>CM060316.1:117183675-117188704 GCA_030674155.1 Stramonita haemastoma
CAGAACATTTTGCACACACGTTAAACCCCGTTCCGCCTTTCGGAAGAGCAGGCCATCGTGTGCCGGTAGGAGCGGATAACAAAATTATGAAAAAAACAGCATGCACACAGGTGTCGTGTTTAGACGCCATCCCCGAGGAAAAATCGGGGAGTTGGAGTCCCAGGGCGGCTCGGGGCTGTATATGGCAACGTTCTGGTGGCTCCTGCGACGGTACTGGAACCATTCGTATCGGTCATTGCCTTTCCAATGGATCATTCCAGTGGCGTGGAGAGGGGGGGGGGGGGGAGTCTGCTGCATGGGTAACAGCTTGCCCTCTATACTTACTTACCAGGCTTTGCGCTCTAAAGGCTAGAGCGCAACTCCATAATCTTCCGAGACTGATGGGTGCCTACTAGTTAGCCAGGAACAGCTCTCTTATTGCAGTGAAATCTTTTACGTGCGCTGAATGTGTTTCACATGGGACTGCGTTTATCGTCTCATCTAAAAGACTAGCACCCATACCACTACTCAAGGTCTAGTGGATGGGGGAAAAGCTTGGGGCACAGACAGGGGATAGAACCCGTACACCTGCTTTTTAGGCTGGTGCTTTACCTCGGGGCCACCGTTTAACTCCCCAAAGCAGCATACCCCAACACAGACAACACGAAACTAAAAAGTCATCTGGCACTAGTATGCAGGATTATGCTCTTTTGACAAGATCGTACTCTTTTTGATAGAATTCCAGTTGTGATAAGTTACGATTTTGCTGCAGCCATAAGTTTGGAAGGATAACTATAATTGGTTTTAAGAAGTTAGCACTAAAATCATCCCCCCCTCCCCCCCCCAAAAAAAAAAAAGAAAAGAAAGAAAAGTAAACCCACAACAACAACAACAACAAAACAGAAACAAACCCGAAACCCCAAGCAAGCAAAACTGATACAAATTAGAAATGAACAAACCACCAGACAATGCTGTTTAACACGGTGTCCGCATAACACTTATCCAAGATCTTAACAACTTTGTGTTTGGTTGGTTGTCTGTTTTTTGCGTATTTTTTTCCCTTTATACATATCAAAATATCTTTGACACAGAATGACCACATCACACATTCAGTAAAGATATTGTCAATGAATTTTTTAAAAAAGAAAGAAAAAACAAAGCCAAAATTTTAGAAAGAAAGAAACAAAAAAAAAGAAAGATTGACAAACACAAAAAGAAATATGTGGGAAGCTTAGAGTTTGACATCAGATATTCACAGCGACACGTTTTGTTTTGTTTTGTTTTGTTTTGTTTTGTTTTGTTTTATTTTATTTTATTTTATTTTATTTTATTTTATTTTATTTTATTTTATTTTATACCACTTAATGTCACAGCATATTTCTCTGCGTGAAATTCGGGATACTCTCCCCGGGGAGAGCGCGTCGCCACAAGTGCAGCGCCTACCCATTATTTTTTTTCTCCTATCAGGGATGGTGTCTAAACACGACACCTGTGTGCATGCTGGGTTTTTTTTTCAAAGAAAGTGTAAATTTTCTCTGCGTAAAACTCCGACTTCTAAAATCGGGCAGATTCCGTCTTGAAATTTCACTTCCATCACTCGTACACACTAACACACCCTGAACACTTATCCCCGCTGCCTGAAAGTTTATTTATTAGTCTTAACACGCCGATAATTCAAAGATAATGTACTATTAATGACACGTCTTTTGACCCCAAACTCTCAGGCGAGCAAGTGACTGAAAACCAGAAACTGACAAAGCGGCCTGGAGTCCCGTGACGCAACCCAAGGCGATAGATAAGAGGCTGGCGGTGTTTCTACCCAGGGGCCAAGGGGGATAAAGCACTGTGTCAGGAGCTGCACAGGTTATCGGCATCATGTAGGCTTGGCCCCCGCGCCGGCGTGACAGGCTTTATCTCCTGTGTTTAGTTAGGCCTCTCCTGTTGTGTCTACCAGGGAAGAGGGGTTACAACCAAGCAGATGCAAGGAAACAGAACACAATAATAATAACAACAACATCAACAACCACCAGCACCACCTTACAAACGAGAAAAACAACACCAAACAAAGCATTGTCAAGAAATGTAAGAGCGCGATGTTTATGGATATGGTATACAGACAATGACAACGAAAAGAACAACGACGTGGACAATGAATAACGAAAGTTGTGTTGACGACGACAACGATGATGACAATGATGATGATGGATATCTTGATGACGACGACGATGTTGACAATGATGATGATGGATATCTTGATGACGACGACGACGATGTTGACAAGGATGATGATGGATATCTTGATGTCGACGACGATGTTGACAAGGATGATAATGATGTAATGTTGATGATTATCATTGAGACAGATAGACTGACTGACAGACAAACAGTCAGACACAGACATACACATATTTGATAATTTAAATCCATACCAGCCGATTCCAATTCTGAGATGTAATGTTAACGGCTTAAAAGTTCATTTCATCATGAACATCATCGTCATCACCACTACAGCAGCAGTAGCAGCGGCAGTGGCAGCAGCAAAAGCAACAGCAGCAATAACAGCAGCAACAACAACAGCAATAACAACAGCAACAACAACAGCAACAACAGCAGCAACAACAGCAGCAACAACAACAGCAGCAATAACAACAGCAACAACAGCAGCAAACAGCACCAGGTAACAGTCACAAAAGCTTTTCACCAACATTCGCTTCATCCTCAGTATCAGCAGCAGCACCAGCAGCAGCAGCAAAATCCCCAGTTCTACCATCTTGTTCCACCTCCCCTCCCTCCCCCCCCCCCCGCCCCAATTCCACCACCACCACCACCACCAGTATACCACTATCATCACGATCACACACACTGACCCATGCTTTGCTGCTCTCTCTCTCTCTCTCTCTTCTCTCTCTCCTCTCCTCCTCTCTCTCTCTCTCTCTCTCTCTCTCTCTCTCTCTCTCTCTCTCTCTCTCTCTCTCTCTCTCTCTCTCTCTCCTCTCTCTCTCTCTCTCTGTCTGTCTGTCTGTCTGTCTGTCTGTCTGTCTGTCTGTCTGTCTGTCTCTGTCTCTGTCTCTGTCTGTCTCTCTGTGTGTCTCTCTGTCTCTCTGTGTGTCTCTCTCTGCCTCTCTCTGTCTCTCTCTGTCTCTTTCTGTCTCTCTCTATCTCTGTCTGTCTCTCTCTGTGTCTCTTTCTGTCTCTCTGTCTGTCTGTCTGTCTGTCTGTCTGTCTGTCTGTCTGTCTGTCTGTCTGTCTGTCTGTCTCTCTCTCTCTCTCTCTCTCTCTCTCTCTCCTCTCTCTCTCTCTCTCTCTCTCTCTCTCTCTCCTCTCTCTCCCTCCCCCTCCCCCCCCCCCCCCCCTCTCTCTCTCTCTCTCTCTCTCTCTCTCTCTCTCTCTCTCTCTCTCTCCCTCTCTCACCCCCCCCCCTCCCTCTCTCTCAAGCAGCTGTCAGTCTTCAGCCAGTCCGACTGACTCAAAGCAGTTAGGACAGACAGCTCGCCACTACAGCTGACTTGCCAACACACAACTTGGTCAGCAGGTTATCTTTCTGCAGTACAGTGGGACCCACCATTCATCATTTTCCCCTGCTACGGTACTAGACTATACACGTGCCACCTGTATAGATGCCAGCAGAAGAAGAGAGAATGGGAAAAAGCAATCTCTCACTTGTACTAACAAACCAGAGTGAAAGAGAAGGGATAAATGTCTCTCTTGTACTAACAAACCAGAGCGAAAGAATGAAAGAAGGGATAAATATCTCTCTTGTACTCACAGACCAGAGTGAAAGAAGAAATAAATATCTTTCTTGTACTCAGACGAGAGTGAAAAAAGGAATACATATATAACTCTAGTACGCGCAGACCAGAGAGAAAGAAGGAAAGAAGGGATATATTTCTCACTTGTACTCACAGACCAGAATCAGAGAATGAAAGAAAGAATAAATATCTCTTATACTCATAGACGAGAGTAAAAGAAACGAATATCTCACTTGTACTCACAGACCAGAATAATAAAAAAAAGAAAAAGAAAGACGGAATAAAATCAATATCTCTCTTGTACTCACAGACCAGAAAGAATGAATGAAAGAATGAATAAATATCTCACTTGTACTTACAGACCAGGTTGAATATTTTTTTTTAAAAGATAAATATCTCACATGTACTCACAATCCAGACGTTGTAGGTCTACTGCCTGTATGTATAACAGACGTTAGAGCTTGAATTGAATTGAATAATCTATATATTTCAAGGGTAACATAGCAAGCATTTACATACTTTTTTTTCATCCGGCCCTTGCCCCGATTAGGGAATAGTAAAAAAAAAAAAAAAAAAAAAAAAAAAAAAAAAAAAAAGAGACCCTACCAAACAGGAGGAAAGCCAAACGCAAAGATAAAACAGAAAGCAACAAAAAGGAAAAACAACATCACCATCACCAAGAATAAAAGTTCAACCTATGATTGTAAAAGGGAGATAAGTATACATTCAACAAATGCATAATCCCCACTGGGTACATGAATACTTATTTAAGACAAAAGAGATAGATATGTATTCAACAAACACAAAATCCCTAACCGACCAGACATTCATGTCAGGAGATACACTGGTTATAATTAATTAAGAGCTGAGTGAGCAAGACTGTGTGATTCCCATCCTTGTGGGGTTTATGGATCAGTGGCTCGAATTTTGACTTGCAAACGTCTGGTGATTTTTCGAGCCGGCCCCTTTTTACTTTTTCCCCGGTCAACTTAATATGCAGACCTGCCCGTGCCTGAATTCCCTTCGGTGTGATTGCACATTCAGAAGATAAAACATGCACTCTAAAAAAAAAAACCCTCCTGTAATTTATGTCAGCGTTCAGTGGGTTGGGGAAATTTAAACATAATCATACTCAGCATGTACTTTGGTCGTGAAAAGAGATGGGCTCCGCCAGGTTAATATTGTCCCAAAAGTCATGGCTTTAAAACTTCAATGCAGTGCCCCAAGAACTAGAGAGAAAGAGACAAGACAAAGACGAGAGAGACAGAGATGACGGAAGGACAGAAGAGGAGACAGGATAA
>CM060316.1:117188804-117198804 GCA_030674155.1 Stramonita haemastoma
TTTTTGATTAGCCTTGGTTTGTTGTCTTTTTGGGCAGAATTGTAAAAAGGCCTTCATGGTGCCTAATTCTTTGCCCATTAAAGATTCAATCAATCAACCAACCAATCAATCAATCAATCAATCAATCAATCAATCAATCAATCAATCAATCAATCAATCAATCGATCTTCTTCTTCTTCTTCTTCTTCTTCTTCTTCTTTCTTCTTCTTCTTCTTCTTCTCTGTGTTCCTTGGCCATATCAGGTAGAATGCACAGTGCAAGGTTTTCTCTTTGTTTAGTATTTTTCAGGAGGTCTGCTCACTGGCCTCAGCCGACATGTTCCGTCTTTAGGGCAGCTCATCAGAAAGTTTATAGGGAACAGTCTTCAGATTTGCATGAAAATAAGGCAGGAGAATGGGCAGGGTAAGAAGAAAGTAGATATGAAATGAAGAGGAGAAAGTGGCGAGGAGAAAGAGAGAAACACAGGGAGTGATAGAAAAGAAGAAAAGTAATTTCTAGCAAAGAATTTCCAAAGGTTGGGATGTTATTTATACTGAAAACCCTCAGACATTCCCACGGGGGGATATATATTTGCTTAGAACTGAATGGAGTTGCAGTGAAACTGACTAATTTTGCTATGACGGGCTATCTTCGCCTTATTTTAAAAATTAAATACATCTACACAAAATGACAAAACCATGCACATTATATATGATTAAAAAGAATTATGTCTACTTTATAAGAAAAATAATAACACGTTTTTACGCATACTTTTCTTATTTTCTATGAATTGCTTTTATTTTATCAAGAAATACAGAAAAGAGGAAAACATAAGTATGCTTATCATACTTATAAAGATAAATCCACTGGGCAAGGAGTTGATTTTACAGCAAAGTCATGTTTCATAGTTTTTGTTTTGTACACTACTTTAAGTCACGGCAGAGTTTTCTCTGTGAATTTCGGGCTGCTCTCCTTGGGGAGAGCTCGTCGCCAAAAGAGCAGCGCCACCCATTATACATTTTTTTTCGTTTCCGATCTGCATGTGTATTTGTTCCCTATCCAAGTGGCTTTTTTCTACATCATTTTGCCAGGAACAACTCCCTTGTTGCCGTGGGTTCTTTTACGTGCACTAATTGTGTGTAGCATACGGGACCTTGGTTTGTTGTCTCACCCGGAAGACTAGCAACCAAACCAACACTCACAGTCAAGTGGATGGGGGGAAAAGTTTCGGGACCAATCGGGAATCGAACCATCACACATTTCAAATCCGGACTTTTCGCTTTCTAGGCAGGTCCGTTACCTCTAGACATCTGATCCACAGAAACTTTGAAACCAAATGTTTGTCTACACATCAAGTAAGGGAACAAATAAATCCTGTCACAGAACACTTTGAAACCAAATGTTTGTCTACATATCAAGTAAAGTATTAAATATATAATGTCACAAATCAAAGATTGCTGTACCATAGGGTAGGTGACAACACATACAAAAAAGCCGAAAAGAAAAACACACAAGACGACTTTCAGTTAAAAGGAGATAACAACTTTTACAGGAAGACTATATCTAAGTTTCCGAGTAGTTTCCCCTGGATTAAAACGCAGAAAAATTAAAAGCTGACCTGGGTCCATGAAGTCCTGGGTTTGAATCTCGGTGACGTCTAACTAATTAAGAGTGGGAATTTTTTACCATGTCTAATGTCAACTCCAAGCCCTGACCTACGAGTGCCTTAATTACTCGCAAGGAAATCGGGTAGAGTGTACGAACCGAAAACCAAGCAGGGCGCACAGTAATCATGACAATATACAGCAATGTGATGCACCACAGGAAAGTGCAGGGTCCCCGCCACATGCACGCATATAAACAAACACACTGACAAACGCCAACACGCGCGCGTGCGCCAACGCATACACACCCCCCTGCCAAAAAGGTGCGGTTTGGGGCAAAGACGGGACCCACGGAGCCCTTTTCAGGCCCGTCCTGCCGCAACTTTTGCACGCTTGCAGACCCCCAGGCACCAGGACAATGTGGCACCGTATGCATGCACCCTCCCCTACCCTCTCCGATGTGTGTGGCGCCGGACTTGTGGCGACACCGCAGCCCTCAAGAGCTGAGAAAGCTAGTTTCTGGCAAGGAAAGCGGGTAGAGTGTACGCACCGAAAACCAAGCAGGGCGCACAGCAATCATGACAATACACAGCAGTATGATGCACCACAGCAAAGTGCAGGGTCCCCGCCACATGCGCGCACACAAACAAACACACTGACAAACACCAGCGCGCGCGCGCGTGCGCCAACGCATACACACCCCCCTGCCAAAAAGGTGCGGTTTGGGGCAAAGACGGGACCCACGGAGCCCTTTTCAGGCCCGTCCTGCCGCAACTTTTGCACGCTTGCAGACCCCCAGGCACCAGGACAATGTGGCACCGTATGCATGCACCCTCCCCTACCCTCTCCGATGTGTGTGGCGCCGGACTTGTGGCGACACCGCAGCCCTCAAGAGCTGAGAAAGCTAGTTTCTGGCAAGGAAAGCGGGTAGAGTGTACGCACCGAAAACCAAGCAGGGCGCACAGCAATCATGACAATACACAGCAGTATGATGCACCACAGCAAAGTGCAGGGTCCCCGCCACATGCGCGCACACAAACAAACACACTGACAAACACCAGCGCGCGCGCGCGTGCGCCAACGCATACACACCCCCCTGCCAAAAAGGTGCGGTTTGGGGCAAAGACGGGACCCACGGAGCCCTTTTCAGGCCCGTCCTGCCGCAACTTTTGCACGCTTGCAGACCCCCAGGCACCAGGACAATGTGGCACCGTATGCATGCACCCTCCCCTACCCTCTCCGATGTGTGTGGCGCCGGACTTGTGGCGACACCGCAGCCCTCAAGAGCTGAGAAAGCTAGTTTCTGGCAAGGAAAGCGGGTAGAGTGTACGCACCGAAAACCAAGCAGGGCGCACAGCAATCATGACAATACACAGCAGTATGATGCACCACAGCAAAGTGCAGGGTCCCCGCCACATGCGCGCACACAAACAAACACACTGACAAACACCAGCGCGCGCGCGCGTGCGCCAACGCATACACACCCCCCTGCCAAAAAGGTGCGGTTTGGGGCAAAGACGGGACCCACGGAGCCCTTTTCAGGCCCGTCCTGCCGCAACTTTTGCACGCTTGCAGACCCCCAGGCACCAGGACAATGTGGCACCGTATGCATGCACCCCCCCTACCCTCTCCGATGTGTGTGGCGCCGGACTTGTGGCGACACCGCAGCCCTCAAGAGCTGAGAAAGCTAGTTTCTGGCAAGGAAAGCGGGTAGAGTGTACGCACCGAAAACCAAGCAGGGCGCACAGTAATCATGACAATACACAGCAGTATGATGCACCACAGCAAAGTGCAGGGTCCCCACCACATGCGCGCACACAAACAAACACACTGACAAACACCAGGTGGCTAGTTACATGTAAAGAGAGAGAGAGAGAGAGAGAGAGAGAGAGAGAAGAGAGAGAGAAGAGAGAGAGAGAGAGAGAGAGATTTGCTGGTCTGGCTGTACTGTGTGTTTTTTTTCAAACAGTGAGGCGCCGGAGATAAATGTGGCAATTGTACTGAAATAACAACCAATCAGTGATGCCCACTACCGACACACAACTGCTTCTGTATATAAAAGCTTTTTGGGGTATCTTCTCTGAGCATATAAACCTATCTAAAAGCGCGCGAAATTGTGACCCCCTCTTCTTTTTTTACTTTTCCATGTCTGTTTCCACTCCATGGTAGCTTGCTACCATCAACAGCAGCAGCAAGATAGGTCTTCCCCCCACATCCTTTATCCTAACAAACACCTGCACACAGGGGCGCCTCAAAACTGTTCAGTCTGTGACACACCTGTAGTGAAGGTAAGATGTTGCTGCTTGGGTATTTAGTTAAATCTAAACATTTTTGCTGTTCATCAGACAGTAGTTTTTCATTTGTGTATTTTTGGTTGTTTCTTTTTAGTGTCCAGCATTGCTTTTGAAACACACACATATACACACCCCCATGCACACTTGCATGTATGGAGACATTCATACAAATACACCTAACTCATTCATACATGCAAACATATACATGCATACGAACAGTCATTCATGCAGATAAATGGCATGCATGCACAGAACAGCAGACACAAACTGCTACAAACTTACACCCCTTTTTACCACTCCCCCTCTCCCCACCCCCCCCCCCCCCCCCCAAACATTTTGCTTCTTTGAATGCTCAGTAGCTTTTCTTGTGTGTCATATGAACAAACCATGCCTAGTGCTGCTATTAAGCACCGCACAAGTCAGGCCCACTATATTGCTCTTCAGCGTAGGAGAGAAATGTAATTTTAAAAGTCTTTCTGCAAAAAACGCAGGTGAATGGACCAAGAAGGCAGACAATAGAGGAAAATGACCAAGGCAGATACAATGGGAGAGATAGAGAATGTACAGAGAATTTCCAGAAAGTGGTCATGCTTTTTGAACTGATACACCCCTCCCCCTTTATGCCCACTGGGAGATCTGTCCATCTCATATCCCAGATCGTAAAGAGACTAGCAGACACTCAAGCAAACTGCTCCCAACTTTTCACAGAATGGGGTCACATTGCCAACTCCTGTTGTCAGTGTCCTAAATTCAGCCACCAAGCACAGCAAGGCAGCACCTTGTTTGAAAATAAGCTGGGCCACCACTTCCGCCCCCCCCCCCCCCCCAGTTTGAATTTCAAAACAAACCCCTGCTGCTTTAACTGCCACGCTGATAGATCTAAATGACGTCGCCCACGCCGTACACGGTGCACGCACGCACCCCCCCCCCCCCCCCCCCCCCACACCACACACACAGAGTACATGTTGGTTAATTAATGTTGGTGAAAATGTTTTTCTCTGCTTTTAAAATTTTTCAATTTAAAAAAAAATCATTTTCTTAATTTTTTTTCCTTAGGTAGATAGATGGCTTGATGAAAAAAAGCAAATGATGCTTACTCAATGTACTATCTGAAAATAAAATTTTGACTTGACTTGAGTACATTGGATTAATACATTCTCTATAAGTGTAGGACAAACATGATCCCTGTGGGAGCATGTCTATGTTCCCTTAGCTCTATGTTCCCTCAGCTCTATGTTCAGTTGATATCTGCTGTGACATAAAGGGGTTTAGAAGAGGATTTGTAAACTTGTACAGTGATCTTTCCTTTAGGCCTCCTCCTTTTCTGTTTCACTTGAACGTGTTTGTAGTGGGCTTTATTGTTACCCTTTTTACACTTTCACACCACTTTAAGTCACGGCACATTTCTCTGTGTGAAATTCGGGCTGCTCTCCCTGGGGAGAGCGCGTTGCCACAAGAGCAGTGCCACCCATTTTTTTTTTTTTCCTTTCTGCAGCAGTACTGCCTTCCCTATCAGAGTGGCTGTTGTTGTTTTTCTACAGAATTTTGCCAGGGACAGCTCTCTTGTTGCCGTGGGTTCTTTTACTGCGCTAAATATTTTTTTGTAAGACATGGGACCTCGGTTTATCGTCTCATCTGAAAGACTAGCATCCAGCCCACCACTCATAGTCTAATGAAAGGGGAAAAGTTTGGGCCTAAACGGGGTCAAACCATCGCACACTTCCCACCCGGACATTTCACATTCTTTGGCAGGTCCGTTATCTGTAGACCACCATCCATTCAACAAATGAAAGGAAAACTCAGGAGGCTCTTTCTTTTTTTCAGTTGTAACTGAAATCAGTGTTATGTGTGCTGAGGTGGGGACATGGCGGTGTCATTGATGTTTTTTTTTTTAAAATTATAAATCAGGTATGGCCCAAATTTATACAGTCATAATAAAAACTATGTATTAATATATTTTATCTAGGAGTATCCATCTGCTGATGTGGTGATCTGATATTAGACTCTGCCAGCTTGTGTGTGTGTGTGTGTGTGTGTGTGTGTGTGTGTGTGTGTGTGTGTGTGTGTGTGTGTGTGTGTGCGCGCGCGCGCGCGCGCGCGCGTGCGTGCGTGCGTGTGTGTTACATCACAGGTGATTTTCCTTTCGTTTTTACAGAATTCCATATTTGCGATTTTGGATTAAAAAAAAAAAGAATATTAGATCCAAGACCTTGAATCCTGTTAAAAATTATCTAGGGGACAACCTGTGATGAATTCCTGTTTGAAAATCCTTGAAAGTGAAAGCTTGTCTATCTAAAATATTTTCATTAAGGTGGATCATAAACTAAAGATACTTTTTGGTTCTGAAAGATAAAGAAAGGTTTGAAAACGTGTGAGTGCGTGGATATTGTGAACAAGGACTAACAGACAACAAAGTCTTCCAGGGAGGTAAATATTCATTTGGAGCAAGAGTTTGAAGCTGAAGCCAACTGCCAAGGGCAGATGTGATGCTTTGTTTGGACTCTGGCTGCTAGGAAACAGATACAAGGTTTCAAAGACAACGCCTGATGTGCCTCATGCTGGGGCCTTTATGAAATCTAGGCTTAGTGCTGATTTGGAAAAACGACGTGATCAAGACAAGTGAACATTGTATTTTCGTTTCTACATAGGAGTATTTTGTCTCAAGTGCAGCATTCTTTTGCTGACTAATATTAAGGGGTAGATGCGGTATCAAAATGCATTGATAGATAATAAACTTTGCTACTATTTTCAGCTTTGGTAACTAGATTGTTCTAGAAAAGAATACCACAGAAGAGGAAAGAAGCAAGGAAAGGAAACACAAACAAGAGAGAGAGAGAGAGAGAGAGAGAGAGAAGAGAGAGAGAGAGAGAGAGAGAGAGAGAGAGAGAGAGAGAGATTTCATTTCATTTGATTTCATTTGATTTCATTTACTCTTTTATATCGAGGATAATGGAATAAGCACTCTTGTGCTTTTTTTCATCTAGTCCCCGTGTGTATGCAGTTTTGTAAATGTCATCTGTTCCCACCGGCACACGATGGCCTACACGTACGAAAAGCGGAACAGGATTTAACGTGTGCGCAAGATGTTCTGCGTGCGTTCGCACACGGGGCCTCGATTTAAAGTCTCATCGGAAGGACTTTTGGGGAGAGTGGAGTCAGCACTGATGTTAACTCCAGGAGAAAAATCTCCTCTACGGGACTCGAACCTGGGTCGTCAAATTGCCAGCGCAATGTTCTGACCACTAGGCTATCCGTTTCTAAGAGAGAGAGAGAGAGAGAGAGAGAGAGAGAGAGAGAGGAGAGAGAGAGAGAGAGAGAGAGAGAGAGAGAGAGAGTAATGCATGCTCAATCATTCATGTCCATCACAATAGGAGTAGGAAAACAAAGATTCCGGATTCAGTACTCTCCAGACTTCATATGTAATTCTATCACATCGTAGCTGATGACAGGAAATTCTAAAAATCTTATCTCAAAAAAGAAGAAAAAAAGATTATTCTAAACCATTATGAATATTATACATGAGAGAGACACAGAGAGAGAGAGAGACAGAAATCGACCTCGAACTCGAACTTGAATGAACTCGAAACTTGATTTATTTGTAAGGCCACTGGCCTGTATACAAGGGGGCACACATTTTAACATAAGAAACTAAAAGCAAAGCAAGAAACAAACAAAGAATTTTGGCATTGTCATGAGTTATTGTCCAAAGAGACATGAACTACTTCAACTGTTTGTGCACCGATTATACTTAACTAGGTTCTCTGGCTTCCAGAGCATAAAATGTATACATACCCACACCCACATGTCTCAATTGGCAAACATTTTCACTATTCAGAACAGTTTAAAGGCAATGTCCAGTATCATTTGTAAAGTGTTGGAATAGGTATTTCTCCCTCAAGTCTGTAAACTTTGTACATTCAAATAGAAAATGGATGTCAGTTTAATTTTTGTCACAAAAAGGGCTCTTTTTAAATTTATCAGTTTATCGATTATTTACGTTTCACTCACCAATTCAAAGTCGAAACTTAACCAGTACATGACTAAATTTATCTATGGTGATAATAGTAAGATAGTTTTAAGGCTGTAACATTAATTTAAATGACCTATACGTTTCGAATATTTCACTTTCTGACAGTTTTGCATGCCAGTCTTGGTGAAAAAACTAATCAGCACCGTCCTCCCCCACTGTTGCAAGGTAACAGACAACATGGCAGGAAGACAGTGTTGCACTCTATGCATACACCCTCTACTGCCATCATCGATAGGTGTGGCGCGTGACTTGGCAGCTCCCGCTTGACTTGAGCAACTTTGTCCGCACGAAAGCTGGTACATGGCACGCAATTATGCCTTGTGGTACACCTATAAATAATGATAATGGGGCATATGATGCACCGCAGCAAAGTTCAGGGTTTCCGCCACATGCATGCACATCATGCATGCACATCAAAACACGCAAACACATACAGCAGTTGCGTGGGCGCGGGCGCATACCATCACCCCCCCCCTCCCCTAAAAACCCAAGGGGCTTTGCAGACTATCTTGACAAAAAGGCCGCTTTGGGTCCTATCCTACCCCGATTTTTGCTCAGTAACAGAGCCCACGCACCAAAGGACTGCTGCCCCCCATGCATTCATACTGTCCGACCATCTTCCGTATGTGAGGCGCTGGTCTTGTGGCCACAGGGCAGACCGAAGATAGCTCCCCCTTGACTTGAGCAACTTTGTCCGCAGGAAAGCTGGTACATGGCACACAATTATGCCTCATGGTACACCTACAAATAATAATAATGATAATAATAATAATAATAATAATAATAATAATAATAATGTTATTATTAATAGATTATATTATGATGCACCACAGCAATGTGCAGGGTCTCTGCAACATGTATGCACAAGAAAGAAAATGCACATACATACATCAGTGTGGGCATGGATGCCTGCACAGGCATCCCCCCCCCCCCCCCCCTTTCCTTAAAAAAATAAGAGAATTTGGAGATAATGTGAGAAAAAGGCGGTTTCAGTCCCATCCTACTGACTTTTGCACAGTGCCAGAGCCCACAGCACCAAGAGAATGCTGTGCCCTATGCATACATGCTTTACTAGTATCTTCCATTTGTGTGATGCCGGTCTTGGGGTGATACTTTAGTTAGGAAAACATGGATTGGCACACCCACTTGCCCTTACACACAGTTCCAAACACCAAGATCAGGATTTGATTGATTTGATTTGATTTATTCTTTTATATCGAGGATAATGGAATAAGCACTCTTGTGCTTTTTTTCATCCAGTCCCCGTGTGTATGCAATTTTTGAAAATGTCATCTGTTCCCACCGGCACACGATGGCCTACTCTTACGAAAAGCGGAACAGGATTTAACGTGTGCGCAAGGTGTTCTGCGTGCGTTCGCACACGGGGCCTCGGTTTAAAGTCTCATCCGAAGGACTTTTGGGGAGATTGGAGTCAGCACTGATGTTAACTCCAGGAGAAAAATTCTCCTCGACCGGACTCGAACCCGGGTCGTCAAATTGCCAGCGCAATGTTCTGACCACTAGGCTATCCGTCCCCGGAGAGAGAGAGAGAGAGAGAGAGAGAGAGAGAGAGAGAGAGAGAGAGAGAGAGCTTTGACCTTGCTGCGGGGTGGGATTAAAAAAAACAAAAACAATCGTTAAGTAACCATGACTTATGCACCAAAATAGCCACCAATGAGAACGGTGAAGTACCAACACACCCTGTGTATAAAAGCTTTTTCTTGCAACTTGCTGTGCCCATATAAACCTATCTAAAAGTGCGCGAAAACGACACCCTTCCCCCGTCCCCTCCTGTCTCTACTTTCCATCTTTTTTTTTCACTCTAGTGGGGTAATTTTGCACGATTAACAGCAGTAGGTCACTGTCTCCATCCCCATCCCCCACCTTGTTAAACACCTGCACACAAGGGCACCTAGAAACTCAACAGTCTGTTGGTAACACACCTGTATTGAAGGTGAGTGGTTGCTGCTTTGTTATTTGTTTTGAATCTAAAATTCTTGCAGTTCATCAGACAATAGTTTGTCTGTGTGTATTTTTCGTTTTTATTTTTGATTGTCCAGCATCACCCTTAAACACAGACACACAGACACGCC
>CM060316.1:117206823-117232403 GCA_030674155.1 Stramonita haemastoma
TTTTGCCCACCATGAAGGTAGCCACATACTGACTTTGAGAATGTTTAATCACACCAGTGAGCATGTTTGCTTTGTTGTATTTTTTTTGTTTGTGTGTCTGCTGTTGTTCTTTTTTCAAGACTTTGTTTCTCGGTTGTTTTTTTCTACTGCCTTTCGTCTTTAGTTATTCTTTTCCTTTTTTCCGTTTTTTTTAAAATTCCGTTCTGACCCTTTTCCTTGCTTTTTTACTTTTCTTCTGTATGTTTTACTTTGTTTCTCTTTCTCTTTCTTCACCCCCCCCCCCCCCCCCCCCTTTATCCCTCTCTCCCGCTCACTCTCTCTTTCTCTTTCACTATCTCTCTCCTTTCTCTCTCTCTCTTTCTGCCTCTTTTCTCTCTAATTTCTCTCTCTCTCTCTCTCTCTCTCTCTCTCTCTCTCTCCTCTCTCTCTCTCTCTCTCTCTCTCTCTCTCTCTCTCTCTCTCTCTCTCTCACTCCCTCTCTCACTCCCTCTCTCACTCCCTTTCCATTCCCCCCCCCTCGCTCTCTCTCTCTCACTCACTCCTTCTCTCACTCCCTCTCACTCCCTCTTTCCATTCCCCTCCCCCCCCCCTCTCCCTCTCTCTCTCTCTCTCTCTGTGTCTCTCCCCCTCTCTCGCTCCATCTCCATCCCTATCTCCCACCCTTTCTCTCCTTCAACTAGACTTGCATATACCTATCCCACACAATGTTTCGTGTGTATTTTCAGAAACTTTGCAGCAGTCTTCGACCTACAAACACCTTGATGCTCGACTATGATTCACAATGATTTTGCCTTGTTAGGCCCATGTTTAGTAGTACAGGGGAGGGAATGGATAACAAGAGGAAAATTTGAACAAAATTTATCAGAGATTTGCTCTCTTAGGGGCAATCCTTCACATTCAAAACAGGATTGTGTGCTGTCCCCAGTCCTTCAGTTTTTTCGTTGTGGGCTCCATTTTGCACCAGTTTAGCTGGACATTCATCATTGAGGTTTTCATGACTGCAAAGTTTGCCAGTTGCATTTATTTCATTTATTTTTTCATTTATTCTTTTATTTCAAGGATGATGGAAAAAGCACTCATATGCATTTTTTATGGGCTGTCCCCGTGTGTATGCAGTTTTGTAAATCTTGTCATCTGTTCCCACCGGCACGCGATGGCCTACTCTTACGAAAAGCGGAACAGGATTAACGTGTGTGTAAGATTTTATATTTTTAGTATCATCAGAAAGACTTTTGGGGGAAGTGGAGTCAGCACTGATATTAATTAGAGGATAAAATCCCCTCAAACAGGAATCGAACCAGGTCGTCAAATTGCCAGCCCAATGTTCTGACCACTAGGCTATCCCGTCCCCCCCTCCCCCGTTCCCCCTGTCCCCCAGTTGTCAGGCAGTTAGCTGCTTCCTTGCTGAGCTGATTGGCAGATTTTACTTGTATAATATTTTCCCTTTGCTCAGGTCAGATTTTGCCCCTTGATGTTTGGTGTCCTGGCTTTGAGTTTGTCTTTTTTTGTCTGGCTTAGTTGTCAGTTTTTGTGTCCAGGGGTCAGTCTTTGTGTTCAGGTGTCAACATTTGTGTTCAGGTGTCAGTCTTTGTGTCCAGGTGTCAGACTTTGTGTCCAGGTGTCAGACTTTGTGTCCAGGTGTCAGTCTTTGTGTCCAGGTGTCAGTCTTTGTGTCCAGGTGTCTGTCTTTGTGTCCAGGTGTCTGTCTTTGTGTCCAGGTATCTTGTCTTTGTGTCCAGGTGTCTGTCTTTGTGTCCAGGTGTCTGCTTTGTGTCCAGGTTTCAGTGTGTGTCGGCTTTGGTTCCAGTATTTGTGTTTAGTAGTGTTTAGTAGTTTCACTCTTGTGTCCAGCTTCCAGTCTTTGTGTCTGGCTTTCAGTCTTTGTGTCCAGGTTTGAGCCTTTGTGTCCAGGTTTGTCTTTGTGTCTGGTTTTGTCTTTGTGTTCAGGTTGATTTTTTTGTCTGGCTTCCAGTCTTTTGTCTGTTTCAGTCTTTGTGTCCATGTTTCAGTCTTTTGTGTTCATGTTTCAGTCTGTGTCCATGTTTCAGTCTTTATGTCCATGTTTCAGCCTTTGTGTCCAGGTTTTGTTCAGTCTTTGTTAAAGCTTCCCTGTCAGTTGTCTTTAAATGATCACTGTCACCTTCCAATTGCAATCAGTATTCCTTGCTCAAATAAAACATTAGTATCAACTAAACCTAAGTTTAAAAATAGAGATAAAATGTCATAAACCTAGAATGAAATCTAGCAAAAGTAAAATGACAGATAAAAAGTCAAAGATAAAACAAAAAGTAGGGTTTATTCTAAACTTAAAATAAAATAAAATAAAATAAAACAAAACAAAATAAAATGAATTTAAAGGCACAGGCTAGATTGAAATAAATTAAAACAAAAAATAAAATAAAATGAAATAACTTAAAACAAAATAAAATGGATAACTAAAAACTAAAGAAGTTTCAATAAAATAGTGAAAAATCGTGCAAGAAATCTGAGAGCAATCTGGGTGACAGTGATCTATCTTCTCATCCGAAAACACCACCTCCCCCTACTATGGCTTATGAGGCATTGTGACTTGGTCATTTCTTTTCCATTTTTTGATAGGTTTCCTTAGTTCTGAAAATGTCCCCACCCATAACGGCTTTCATAGGTTTTCATGAGGTATCGCGACTGTCGTTCACTGAAAATAACTGAAGCTTAAGACGGTTTTCATGAGATATTGTGACTTGGTTATTCCCTTCCGTTTCTGATAGGTTTCTTTGATAATGTCACCACCTACAACGGCTTTGAGACAGGTTTCATGAGGTGTTGTGAACTGGTCGTTCCTTCCATTCCTAAGGCGTTTCCTTGCCCTTACCCTCCTTTACTAATTATATAAATACACGGGGACAGGACGGGATAGGGATAGCCTAGTAGTCAGAACATTCCGCTCGCAATTTGACGACACGGGTTCGATTCCCGTTGGAGGAGATTTTTCTCCTGGAGTTAACATCAGTGCTGACTCCACTCTCCCCCAAAGTCCTTCGGATGAGACTTTAAACCGAGGCCCCGTGTGCGAATGCACGCAGAACATCTTGCGCACACGTTAAATCCTGTTCCGCTTTTCGTAAGAGTAGGCCACTGTGTGTCTGTGGGAACAGATATTTACAAAACTGCATACACACAGGGACAGGATGTAAAAAAGCACAATTGTGCTTATCCCATTTTCCTCGATATAAAATAATACATTAATAAAATTAATTAATTAAACATGGGTCCTAACCTGGTGGTGAGTCATTATGTGGATCATCCTGAAGACTCTTCAACAGTGGGGCCAAGTTCTGTTGATCATCACCTTGGAGTCATCTGCTGCATGAGATCCTGGCATCTGTAAGTAGTGTGCAGCTGCAGATGAGACTTGTGGTGCTGTTATACAGGATTCGGGTATCATTTATTCTGATATTTTGTTTTTCATTTAAAATATGTATATTTTGTTTCACTTTAGTTTCTGTATATTTTTTTGCACAATATCATTTTCCCTGTCTTATGTTTAGGAGAATCAATTTCACTTTCTTTTAAAAGAAAATGTCAGTCAGGGTTTTAAGTATAAAGATCTTGCAGGGTTTGTGTTGCTGCAGACATGGCAGCTCCTAAATCTGGAAGGGAGAGTATCAAGATTGTGTTGACAGAAAAGCCGCCTTGTTTGGAAATTTTTTTTTTTTTAAACCGATAAAAGCCTAGTGTAATTGATTAGAATAACTGGTTGTATTGCAATGTTTGAATATCCAGTTCCATAAACTAGCTGGACTCAAATTTATCCCAATTGGTGAAGAAGCATAGTGAAATTTGTAAGATGAAATCAAATTGTTACAATACCTGTGCCAATAAAACAGCCAGGTTTTTCAGTCTACTAATGACTTACTGCTTTCAGGGGCTCTGGGTCTGGAATCAAGGGCCAGTGATCTGACATGTGTGAGGGCAGCCATCCTGACCTGCGTTTTCTGAAAGCTAGACAAGGTATTTGTATTTTTGCTGCTATATTTCTGTGAACTTTCTGGTCTAGTACTTTTGTTTGTCAAATTTATCCTCTGCTGTTCCTGCCTATGCTTTTTCTCATTCCTCGGCCAGAGCTATGAGGTTCTTCAAAGGTGATTTTTTTGTGTATGCGACCAAAATTGGTCACCATTTAGGTTTTGGTGCAATGTTGAACATTTCACGGTGTTGCATCTGTAAAGTGGTTCATTCTCTAGTCGTTCCAGTCTTCACATTAAGCCTGCAGGTTTTTCTCTAGGTAGGAGAAGGATGAAGTTTTAAAAAAGCGATTGAAAAAGACATACTTTTCATGAGATTTGAACTCGTAAACTACCAGTTCAGTGCGTTAGCCACTGCACAATTGCAGCTGGTCAACTAATAAAAAAAAAATCATGTACTGTTAATGTTAAATTTTTTCTTATTTCAAAATGTGATTTTTTGTCTATTCAACCAGGCACCATGTGAGCCACAACAGTTCCAGTGCAATCCAAAGTAGAAGGGACTGCTAAACTTGACTCGCCATCCAATGCTGTCTGCTACAACTGCACCAGAGACTGCCATGCCCGGGTTGGACTTGTGAGCAGCTCCAGACATAGCCCCCAGCACGACTGAAGCAGATAGAAGACACAGCCATTATCCTCCGAGACACGAGGAGCCTGACTGAATAGGGACAAGCATCACTACGACTGTACTGCAAACGTCCGTGTATGTACCCGTGTCAAATAGAGTCAAGATGCCTCATATTCGGCAAAATCCAGGTTAGAAAATTGCTGATATTTTTGTGTAACTAAAGCGGTTTTTTCCCTGTAAATAGTGTCATATTTGCTGACGGAAATTATGTGCGAAATATTTCAGTTAGAAAACAAAATTTTTCAATGTTTTATATAGTCTTAGTGTACATTAATTTTTGCAGACTGTCGGCAGTAAAAATTAACTGTCCAAAGGAGGATTGAAGATAAAGCTTTAACACACGTAATGTAATGTAGTAGTTATGAATTAAATCTCTTAAAGTAAGGAAATCAATCCATTGAAATCTTTCAGCTGATAAAATACAGCTGAATTGTGATACAAATTCTGTAAATACTAATTTTGAAAAATTATTTTCAAAGTAACCTGATCAGGTAAATGTCATATACAGCCAAGAAAATCCTCTGAACTTTGAATGGTAGTGGTTAGGACTCCCTTGCTGTTAGGGGCTGTGGGACTGGAACCACCAGGTGCCTCAGGTTTTCTTTCAATCATCATGAACGGGTGAAGGGAGGAATGCTTTGGAAGAGTGGTATGGTCAAAGCCAGAAATTGAATTGTCATATCCGCTGATAAAACAAAAGATGAAATATAATGTTAATGTTTTGTGATATTAAGTGATATGATCCAATCATTTTGATATTGAGATAATAGGCACACTTTGTAATGCTTTTTCAAGTGTTCATGAATCTAGATTGTAATTAAAAGTTGAAAGTAAATAATGTAAGCAGAGCCTTTACAGAATATTTGTATAGTCTTGCTACATGGCATCAAATCATTTTGATAACTAGTTCGGCTTTTCAAAGCAAAAGATGCAATATAATGAAGTCTTCAAACATGAAATTTCTGCTACAAAATCTTATTAAATAATTTTAAAGTTAGCTGATAAAGCAAATGGTGAAATTGGATAATGTCTTTTAAAGAATAATTGCAGACTATTTTCCATTCACTAAAAAAAAAAAAGTCTTCAAATAATAATTGTGAATTCGTTTTTGAAGTCATGTGAACCAAGCATTTTTATATCAAAAGGCTACAGAGCACAAGTTTAAAAGAATTAATCTTTGTAAAGAACAGTTGTGACTTTATTCTTCAAAGTTGTAAGATAAAATTATCGTAGCATGAGGTAACATTCAACAGTTTCCCTGTCACTGATGACTTCTTAACTGCTGACAGGAACAACTGGACAGGAACCAAGTGGCGAAGAACAGACACGCCATCCAGCACCACTTGTCGGTTACCAGCACATGATCAGGTAACAGCTTTGTGTCCAAACCTTTCTCCCCATCCACTAGACTGTGTGTAGTGATCTGGGTGCTAGCGTTTTGGATGAGGTGATAAACCGAGGTCCCGTGTCCAACACGCATTTAGTGCACATAAAAGAACACAGGGTAACAAGAGAGTTGTTCCTGACAAAATTCTGTAGAAAAAAGCCACTCTTGTAGGGGAACAAATACACATGCAGACAGGAAAAAATGGGTGGCGCTGCTCTTGTGGCGACGAGCTCTTCCCAGGAAGAGCAGCCGAAATTTCACAAGATAAATCTGCCGTGATTTAAAAGTGGTATACAAATACAAAGCTTTACTGACTATTCTCTGTCTTAGCATTTATATTTGTTTTTTATTTTGGTTTGTAGTATTCTCATATAATAGACTATTCCAGTTGTAACAAACACCATTAAAAAAATATATCATTTACAAATTTATCTAAAACATTTTCTTAATCTTCAGTTGTCATTAAGGCTACAGCTTCTAATCAATCAATCCTTTCGTATTGCTGCAAAAAGATAATATCCAGGAATATCTATGCAAGTTTAATGGGGCTGAATTTTCACGCACGCACGCACGCACGCACGCACGCACGCACGCACGCACACACACACACACACACACACACACACACACACAGATACACACACGCACACACACAGACAGGCACACACACAGATATTTACACTACTGCATACACACGGGCACTGGATGAAAAAAAGCACATGAGTGCTTATTCTATTATCCTCGATATAAAAGAATAAAATAAATAAATAAAATGAATAAATAAATAAAAACCGTACACACACAAAAGAGAGGGAGGGAGAAAGAGGGAGGGAGGGAGAGAGAACACCTTGCACACACGTCAAAAGCCTTTAAGCTTTTCGGAAGAGTAGGCCATTGTGTGCCAGTGGGAAGGATGACAAAATGTACACAACTTCATAAACAAAGGGACTGGGTGTAAAAAGCACATGATTACTTATTCCATTATCCTCGAAATTATGGAACAGAAAAAGTTTTAAAAGTTAAACAAATGCACACGCACACAAAACACACAGACACACAGACACACAGACACACAGACACACACACACACACGCACACTCGCACACTCGCACGCACACACACACACACACACACACACACACACACACACACACACACACACACACACAAAGACACACACACACGCACACACACACATTCAAATTTCCATCGCCTTGCCATAATGACAATTTTCCTCTTTTCTATCACTCCTTTTTTCATTAAACTATCCATTATTCCTCTTTCCTATTGATTTTTATTTACCTTCCCAGTCAATTCTTCTGCCTTTATTTTCCTTCCAAGCAAGTATAAAAACTGTATTTCTTTTCTTTTTCAGATGTTACGCTATTTTGAGGACATCTCTTTTAAGGACAGAGCTACAGTCAAGGAAAAGGACTTGAAGGTAACCAACAAAAACTGTCGCCGGACTGGCTACACCAAGCGCCTCTCCAAGCAAAAAAACATGTTATGACTGTCCTGGGTTGACCTTTTTGGTTGACAAGGGCGTTGATACAAGGAATATTAGTAGAGTTGGTTTTTAAAACCTTGGTTTAAATCTGTACAGAGTTGCACACATTTAATTTGAGATCTAATAATTTCACAAGGTGATAGCACCCCCACCCTCCCCGCTCCCCTTCAATAATAATGAATGGTCTCTGTGGTCGGGGGAGTTCAAGATTGGATTGGATTGGATTTTTATGATTTGCTGTTGTTGCCTTCATTGCAATCGGGTAAAAAGACCTCCTTTCCCCCCTCCCCCCAATTTCTTCAACTAGAGCTCCGAGGTTTACCAATAGATTTTTGCATAATATATGACTGTTCTTGCCCACCTTTAAGGTAGCCGCAATCCGAATTCGGGGTTGATGTCTAAAATTTCATAAGCTTATTTCACAAAATATGTGTTAGATAATTTTACCTGGAGATATGTGTTGTGTTGTGTGGTGTGGTGTGGTGTGTTATGGTGGCGTGCGTGCGTGCGTGCATGCGTGCGCGCGCGCGTTTGTTTGTGTGTGTGTGTGTTCGTTTTAACGTCTATGTGTTGGTTTGTGTTGTTGGTGTGTGTGTGGTTTTGGTGTGTGTGTGTGTGTGTGTGTGTGTGTGTGTGTGTGTGTGTGTGTGTGTGTGTGTGTAAAGGGGATAATTGTGGGAAGGAGACGTCGGGCTGGAAGGAGAGGGAAGGGAGGGAAAATGGGTGTTTAGGAAGGGTGTGGATGCACATCTAGAGCAGTGGGGACATAAAGAGGGCTGGTTTAGGCCTAGAGAATTTTTCTTTTTTTTAGTTTGGTTTCTAGACTAGAGCACCGAGGTTCACCAATAGTAAGAGTGGAGCATACACAACCGTTTTCACCAACCATTAAGGTAGCTGCATTCCGACTTCGAAAATCGACATTGTTTAATTTGGGGCTTTTTTTATCGATGCAACTTGTCCAGAATATTTTAGGTCTGAACTTTTATCTTAATGATAGCAGAACTGGAATTTTTGCCGACACGGAATTCCAATGCATGTCTTCAGCTTTTTGATATAACAGGTGACTCTGGTTTAAAGCTTCTTACCATTGCAAAATACGTATAGCCGTTGTCGGTAGAATGGTAAACATGAAATAAATACCAGTGTGTCCATAGCTACATACCATTTGTCCAGGTGCTGATGTGTCCACATGCATTCTAACATTCAGACCGACCATCTGACAGACAACCCTTCCCTGTTGTTAACTAACACTAATTCTAACGCTAACTTTAACCCTTAACCTTAATCCTTAACCTTAACCCCCGCATGTGGACACAACAGGCAGGTAGACAACATGGTGTATGCTAACACACTGGCTACACACTTTTCTTTTGGGTTGAATAGAATAGAATTTATTTATTTATTGAAAATAAATGGATAGCACAGAACGGCTTTACACCGTGCTTTCAAAAACGAAACAAAAAGCTCACGGGGACAGTGGTGATTAAAATTTTAAAGACACTAAATCATTTTAAAATAATAATTTTTAATTGCTCTTTCACTAGAGCTCTGAGTTTCATCAGTGGTAAGATTTTTGCATACACAGCCGCTTTTGCCCATTAAGACAGCCACATGCCGACTTCGGGGATATCAGACAAAATATCATAGATACTACTGCTAGGGTTGGTATGGGAAGGGATGCTAGATTTTTAGGGGAAAGAATGCCGGGGTGGGGGTTTGGGTGGGGGGTTAAAATGTTGTGGTATATATCATAAGGATGGGAAAAGGTGTAGTGACTGAGGATGGGGATAAATTTCTCGTCTTATTTGATATCATAAAGCATTCGTATTTTAAGATAACTATTCAAAGTCGATTTTTAAAAAGTATTTGTATTTGGTTGGTTGGGCTTTTATTTTGAGATAAAAGCATTCATACTCGGTATTTTATTGTATGCTAGTAGGGGCAGCAGTGGAACTTTGTGATTAGGTTCAGGGGTAGGTGGAGGGGTGGTGGTGGAGTATTTAGAAAAAGTTGAAAACCAAGGTAGAAGTAGCTTCATTTAGAAAGTATGCTTCATTAGATTTAAGGGAAAAGCCTTTTAGAAATAAGTGTAATCAAATCAGGGGTAAGGGGTCCTAGTTTTGGAAGGAACTGTGTGTGGTGTGTGTGTGTGTGTGTGTGTGTGTGTGTGTGTGGTGTGTGTGTGTGTGTGTGTGTGTGTCGTGCGTGTGTCGTGCGTGTGTGCGTGCGCGTGCGCGTGTGCGTGCGCGTGCATGTGCGTGTACGTGCGTGTGCGTGTACGTGTGTGTACGTGTGTGTACGTGTGTGTGTGCGCGTGGGTGATTATCATGAATATTTTTTAAACATATTTTTACAATTATTATTATTATTATTATTATTATTATTATTATTATTATTATTATTATTATCATTATTATTATTATTATTATTATTATTGATATCATCATCATCATCATTATCATCACCATCCATCCTCATCATCCATCATCCTCAGCCGTCATCCATCCCTCATCATGCTCCCTCATCTTTCATCCATCATCCTTATCGATCATCATCCTCAACCATCATCATTACCCATCGTCATCATTATCCATTGTCATAATCATTATCCATCGTTATCATTATCCATCATCATCATCACCATCACCATCATTATCCACCGTTATCATTATCCATCATCATCATCATCATCATCATCATCATCATCATCATCATCATTATCCATCATCATCATCATTATCCATCGTCATCATTATCCATCGTTATCATTATCCATCGTCATAATCATCATTATCCTTATTGTCCATCATTATCCATCATTATAAAGCATAATAATTTTCCATCGTTATCATTATCATCATGATTCATCGTTATCATTATCATCATCATTGTCATTATCCATAATTATCCATATTATCCAACATAGTCATCATTTTAATTATCATTATTATCCATCATCATCATTATCATCTTATCATTATCCGTCTTTATCCATCGTCATGATTGTCAACATTATCCATCGTCATTATTGTCATTACAATCATTGCCATCACTATCATCTTGTCATCATTATCATCTTACCATCATCCATCATTATCCATCATTATTGTCATCATTATCATCATTTTCAGAATTATCCATCATCATTGTCATCATTATCCATCATTGTCATCATTAATCATCATCACTATCCATCATTGTCATCATTATCATCGTCTATCATTGTCATTATCCATCATTATCATCATTATCCATCAATGTCATTATCCATCATTGTCATCACTCTCCATCATTGTCATTATTATCCATCATTGTCATTATCATGATTATCATCATTATCCATCATTATCCACCATTGTCATTATCCATCGTCATCATTATCATCGTCATCCATCATTGTCATAATTATCTATCATTGTCATTGTCATAATTATCCATCATTGTCATCATTAACGTCGTTTTCCATTATTGTCATCGTTGTCATCATTATCCATCATTATCATCGTTGTCATCATTATCCATCATTGTCGTCATTATCCATCGTCATCATTATCCATCATTGTCATCGTTGTCATCATTATCCATCATTGTCATCGTTGTCATCATTATCCATCATTATCATCGTTGTCATTATCCATCATTGATATCATCCATCATTGTCAAAATATGTCCTCATTGTCGCCATTATCCATCATTGTCATCATTATCATCATCGTCATCATCATGATTGTCATCCTTATCATCATTATCCATCATTATGCATCATTATCACTCATCCTTCATCATCATCATCCATCATTATTATCATCATCATCCATCATCATTCATCATTGCCATTGTCGTCATTATCCATCATCATTATTATACTCATCCATCATTATCATAGGTCTCCATTATCATCGTCCTCCATCATTATCATCATCCATTATCATCATCATCCCCATCATTATCTATCATTGTCATTATTGTCATCATTATCATGAATATCACTATTTTCATCATTATCGTTATCATTATCGTTATCATTATCGTTATCATTTATCATCATTTTTATCATTATCGTTATCATGATTATCATCACCATCAAGCATTAGCATCATTATCCACCATCATCATTATCCACCGTCATCATTATTATCAGAACTATCTATTCTCATTATCCAACATTATTATCCATCATTATCATTATCCATCATTATCATCTTATCATTGTCCATCATTGTCATTATCCATCATTATCATCCATCATCATCATCCTTCATTATTATTATCCGTTATCATTATGTCATCATCCATCATTATCATCATTATCCATCATTATCATTTTGATCATTATCATCATGATCATTATCATCATCATCAGTAATATCATTATCGTTATCGTTATCATTATCATTAGCGTTATAATCATCATCATTATCGTTATGAGCATTATCATCATGATCATTATCGTTATCACCATTATCATCTCTATCTTTATCATCATCATCATCTTTATCATCTTGGTCATCATTATCGTTATCTTGTCTTCATCGTCGCTGTCATCATCATCACCATCATTATTATCATCAATATCAGTATCATCATCATTCTCAGTATCATCATCATCATTCTCAGTTTCATCATTATCATCATCACCACCACCACCATCATCATCATCATTATTATTATCAACATCGTTGTTGTTGTTGTTGTTGTTGTTGTTGTTGTTGTTGTTGTTGTTGTTATTATACAGCAGGGGTAGAATGCTCAAGTCGAGAGAGAGAGAGAGAGAGAGAGAGAGAGAAAGAGAGAGAGAGAGAGAGAGAGAGAGAGAGAGAAATTGATTTTGTGTAGGATTAATTGCTGCAATCAAAGCGCTTTAGAATTGTATACCACATTGTCAACGCGCGTGTGTGTGTGTGTTGTGTTGTGATGTCAGAAATTAAGAAAAGTACATAGTAAAATACATGAATTTTAATTATCTGTCTGTATGGTTTAAAGAAATGTTAACTTGCTGGACTGGCAGCCGTAAGCAGCATTGACTCAATATTATATTTGTCATGATTTTGGAAAGGAAGGAGGTTAAGGATTTCAATATAAACAAGATTGTATTTATCTTGTATAACAACCTTGCTTTAGAACAGATATTTTCTTCTTTATTTCACAAAATGTGATATAGGAAAGCCATGTAGCAGTTCACTTTATGTGTATAATATATAGCAGGGACCTTGAATTGGTGTATTCTGTTACCTTATTCCTTGTCTTTTGCTTTGCTGTAGGTCAGAGATATGCCCATTACCCAGGTCATAGCACTCCCAACCCATTGATAGACTAACTCATCTGCATCTCTCCCGGCAGTCTGCTTTGATTTCTGTTGTCAGCCCAAATGTACTCTGGCATTTTTTGTAAAATTCGAAAAGGAAAAAGTGGGCAAAAAGAAAGTTTGGAGGCAAAGTAAGCCCAACAATCTAAATCTACCCCTCCCAATCCCTCCCCCCCCCCCCCAAACAGACAAACCAAAGTGACCCTACACCCCTAAAGAATGCTGGAAACAGATCGATAAAGGAAAGAAAGACGACAAAGAAGTTGAGGCCCCATAGATAAAATCCGGCTATGTTGGCAAGGCTGAAGTGAGAGAGGTTACATTGATCAGTGATCATTGCTGCATGATTTAGTGTCTACTTTTTTGTCCTTTGTCCAACCTTTGTGCTAAATTTCTGCGAAAAAAAGGATCTTCATTTTAGATGTATGTACTCCATAATTTCAGTGTAAAAATGTGAAATGATGTATTTTAGTAGATCGTTGCAATGATGCAGTGTTGTAAGGTTGCGTTTTTCTTTTTTTGTTCAGCCTTTCTTCTTGCTGTTACCTTTGTGCTATTATGAATCCTGTCTTATATAAAAATAGAAAATGGTATATAGCATGTGTGTGGTTTTGTTGATAGTGTTTTTAGTTTTTGTAAACTTTTTACGAGCAGTTGTGCGAAAACTGTTGTGTTTTTTAGTTTGTTGGTATTGTTGTTAAATTTTGGTTTAAATAATGTCCCAAGTACAAGAAAAATTTGCGTTTCAGTATAAAATGCTGGTGGACAGCTAGTTTAGAATTAAAAGCTGCTTTCTTTTTCCACTTGTCTTTCCCCATCGATTTATCATTATCTTTATTTTGTATTGAAACCTTCACTATAATTTTATTGAATTTTATTACCAAAACTCGATGTTCGTTTTATTCGTGCCTTTTTGGATGTAGGCATTTTGAAGTACTGAGCGCAGAGTAAAGCAGTTTACTGCTGATGCCCTTTTTCTTTTCAGCTTTTTTTTCAACCAAAAATTGCCCGTGAATGACAGACCCGATGCTTTTAGAAATCCATGTTCAGTAAGGGTGGCTGGTATTTGAGGATTCACTGTTCATTCTGGAGGTTGGAAATGTTTCTGCTTTATCTGGACAGCTAGCTGTGTGATTTTTGGCTTACTTGCATGGAACCGTTCCAAACACTTCCCGAATTTTTCACTGTCAAATGGATAGATCTAGTATATGTGTGTAGCCTGTTGCCTTTATCAGGTTTTTTCCCTAAAGGACACGACTTAAAACATATCCCTAGCCTATTCCTTATGTGAAATTATTATGCAATGGTTTTGTGGTATCTGTAGACTTAAGCTACGCAGTTGATGCCCGTTGCCTTGTGTGCCCTCCCCACCTATTTCCAATTATTCCAGTCAAAATTGTGTTTGCATTATTTTAAAATACATTGGGGTTGAAGCTGCTTTTCAATTTCCTTTTCCATGAAAGGATGACGTAGAACCCCCTTGCCAGTAGCATGTTGAATTTTTGCTTTAATGTTAAAATATCCTTTTTGTTCCGAACTCAGTTAAACTTGATTTTGAACACCAACTGGAAAATGTGTGGATACACTGTTTACAGCCCAATTCAATCCCCTGTATATTATGGGATCAATTCTTAGTGTCTATCACAATGAGTGAGGAAAATGCATGTTATTTTTAGAGGACCAACAAAAAATGTCTCCTGTAACTTTTTCCTGTATTTCAAGAGTTATTGTTTTATTTTTCGAGTATTTTATAACATATATTGCAATTACAAAATTGATAGTTGTATACTTTTATTAAACTAGTGGTGAGCACACACTAATGGCACGTGACTACCCAACTGACTTTTTTCCTGATTAAAAATACCAGCTTTGTACAACTCCCTCTTCTAAAACTTACAGTGGATTGATGGTCTAGAGGTAACTCGCCTGCCTACAGTGGATTGATGGTCTAGAGGTAACTCGCCTGCCTAGTAAACAAGAAGTCGAAAAGTCCGTGTCGCAAGCGTGTGGTGATTTGATCCCAGTTTGGGCCCCAAATTTATCCATCTATTAGACCGTGAATTGTAGTCTGGGTGCCAGTCTTACAGATGAGACAATAAACCGAGGTCCCGTATGCGACACATCATTATTTACAAGTAAAAGAACCCACAGCAACATGAGAGTTGTCCCTGGCAAAAATCTGTACGCTGAAAGGAAAACAAATGCCGTTGCAGACAGAAAAAAAAATCGGTGGCGCTGCTCTTGTGGCGACGCACTCCTCCGATTGGAGCAGCCCTAATTTCATGCAGTAAAATCTGCCGTTACTTTTAATTTATTTATATAGAATAGAATAGAAAAGAGCCGATGTTTTGCACTTATTTATTCAAGGCATCTGTACTTTCTGGCTGTAGAGATAACATGGCTGAAATTCAGCTTTTTGTCACTTCAGTGTTTTAAAAGCCTGTTTGGAATGAACACGTCCTTATGATCCAACATATTTCCAAATGCTCGTATGAGAATTCAAAATCAGACAAAAGTCAGTTGGTCGGTTATTGTCACGTCACTGCTGGTCAGAGCATTGGGAAAAGCCTACCTCCCCCTTCAGCCCCTAAAGAAAAGCTGGAGTTAGGGTTGGGTAGCCAGCTTGCAGCTGAAATGAAACAAAATGATAAGGAAACTTAGTTATCTTAAAAAACGGTGTTAAAACTTGATGAAATGTGATGCGAAAGAAGTCTGAAAATAAAAACTGAAACTTGACCAAGGCCTTTGTTCAGAGTTACATTCATGAATGATTGTGTTTAAAGTGTGGAGTATGGATACAAGATCTGATGCATAGCCTCTCTCTCTCTCTCTCTCTCTCTCTCTCTCTCTCTCTCTCTCTCTCTCTCTCTCTCTCTCTCTCTCTCTCTCTCTCAATAACATAGGATAAAATGATGCACCACAGCTAAGTACAGGGCTGTTGCCACATGCACACAAGAAAACGCACAAACACAAGCGCACGCTCATCACCCCCCCCCCCCCCCCCCCCCCCCCCCCCCCAAGAATAAGGCACGTTTTTTGAAAGGCTGTGACAGGTGCCAATTTCAGTCCCGTCCTACGCCGACTTTCGCACGGTAATAGAGCCTACGACATGAAGAGTGCTGTACTGTATGCATACACATTTTACATGCATTTTTTTTATAATTATGCGTGACGCCCGTCTTGTGGCGACAGCACAGCCCGGAAGAGGCCAGCCTGGCTTGAATAATATAGTCAGTTTGTTGGAACAAAAGCTGGCACAGTGAACGCAATAAAATGTAGCAGTCCACGTAAAAATAATAATGTTTTGTCAATAGCGTTTTGACAGCATCTTCAAAGCTGGAATGCCGCTATCTTCAGATATTAAAAGCAGTTAGCCTACCTTCTTAAAATCTCACAATTATAAAAGGACTCTCCATAACAATGGAATGAATGGCAACTGAAGGGAATCTTATTGTCAAACAGGTACATCTATATAAATGTTTTATTTAAAAATTTTATAGTGAATTTATAGCGAGTGTGTGTGCGTGCGTGCGTGCATGCTTGAGTGTGTGCGTGCTTGAGTGTGTGCGTGCGTGCTTGAGTGTGTACATTCGAATTAGCTATTTTCTAAAACGATTGTCATTGATTGCTTTCTATTCCTTGATCTGTCAGTGCCATGTTTTGGTTTGTAAATCTGTATAGGGAGCCGGGGTGGCCAAGTGGATAACACACCGAATTCAAAAACAGAAAGTGCCGGGTTTGATCCCAGCTTGCTTGCCTCGGTCAAAGGGGGAATTTTCCTCCAAGGTCAACCTCTGTGCAGACCCTATTTTCTCCTAAAAATCCCCGAAGACGGAGTGCCATTGCCCAGTAGGGGGATTACCCAACAAAAACAGTCGCACACGTAATCATCCCCTTTGGAGTCCTCAGAATGTTTAGCTGAGGTAAGAGATTTAGCTTTTTCTGCCGAAGGTACTGGTCTTAAAAATACGGGGATAGTGTTTTCAGCATAATGTCTAAACCACGAAAAAAAATCCGCAGTAGTGTCGAATGACGATAGTGTTTTTGGCGTGGGTAGTCAATCTGGCATGTAAGCGGTAGTGTTTTTTACTTAGAGATAGTGTTCATAGCGTACGCCAAAGTCACTAAGGTAGTGTTTATAGCATGTGCGAAAGTCACTACGGTAGTGGTTATGGCATGAAAGCCTTACGCCCAAACCACTACAGTAGTCTTTATTGCACGGTAGTGTTTTGAGCGTGTTACGCCGGGCTAAGTGGGGAAGCGCCAGTCTTAGAGTAGCCTAAACAGTTCTAGGGGTAGATGGAAGGCGCTGACCTAAATCTGTCTCATTAACTGAAGGCAGGCAGCTTTCGCTTTGGAAGGGAAAGACTGAGTCACAGGATTAAGATGGTACCCCAGCGATGGGAAGGAAGGAATTGTAGGGTCGGGGCTGTGCTGCAGCGTGGGAAATGGCAGGGTAGGGACAGTAAACTGACCGGCACAGAGAAATTAATAAATCCAGAATGCTCTCTAAAACGGCGGACAACATACAAAAAACAGATACCACCACATTGCTTGCTTCATCATGAACACATCCATGCTACTTTCTGGACACACATCAAGGTAGTGACACACAAACAGGTGAAAATAGCGGGAGGGACCCCTGTTGAGGGCCAGGGGATTCACCTGCAGTTGTAGGAAGGAACGTTGGCTCGGGCTTTGGGTTTGTTGTATGCTCTTGACTTGATGTCAAAGAGCGTCACTGTAAACCCTTTTCACTTATTTACAGTGTCCATTACTCTGGTCATGCTTGGTTTCTCATAGTAAAGTTTGAGAGGTACTGAATGATTGATACTCCACTTAGTTACAAATCACATCACGTTGAAAAAAATTCTTGTGTATTAGTAAAGGGCATCTAAATCTTAATTAGTCATTGAGTACCAAGTGATAGTTATAGTGTATTGTATGTGTATGCATTTTTTCTTTATTTTTTGTGCTAGTCAAATTTTTCGCGTTCATATGTAACCTATTTAAATTGATTTGATTGTACAGCGCGGTGAGCCCATGTTTTTGGGAATTCGCGCTATATAAGCCTCCATTTTATTATTTTTATTTATTATTGTTATAGTTAGGAGGCTACTGACAGGGCATGAAACTGATTATCAGTGAAACTAATTGTCAATCTTAAGGACAAAGTTTGAATACAGCTTTGGAGAGTGTGACAGAATGGCATCAGTTCCTTCCCCTTGTTGGCAAAACCCACAGTATGTAGGCTACTATATTTGGAACATACCGGTGAATCATGCAAAGCAGTTTGTGAGGGTAGTGGTTTTGCATTTTCTTTATGCGCCTTCAACATAGAAAATATCTCAGAGCAAATCTTGTAAGACTTTCTACTTAGGCTAATTTGTTCAAAGTTCTTATTAAGAATTTATATTTTACTGCAGTGTGTGTGTGTGTGTGTGTGTGTGTGTGTGTGTGTGTGTGTGTGTGTGTGTGTGTGTGTGTGTGTGTGTGTCAATGTTTTCTTTTAGAAAATGTTGAAATCAACTACTAAAGCAGAAAGAAGGAGAAGCTGTCAGTTCCAACAGATCAGTGCCAACAATCCCCCCCACCCCCACCCCCATCGAAAAAAACAAACAGAATGAACAAAGGAGCAAAGAAACGTATATGTCCCCATTATAAAGTCAGAGATCACCAACTGGCATGGTAAAAATCATCCACAAGAAAAGACATGGTCATGACAAACGTTTATCAGGCAACGTTGTATGTCACATGTTATCCAATCAGACATCTAGCTACATTTTGAGATATTCCACTGACCTTCACATTCTAAGTCCCCTCCCACTTTAGCAGCCCCCCTCCCCCTCCCTTTTGCCCTTTTTGCATCTGACTCATTATCACATTACACAAGCCATTTCCAAGGCCTAACTGCTAATTTAATTTTCTGTTGTGCTCCACACTGATTCAGCTTATGCATGTCAATGGAATGAGCCTGTGTAATAACGATGACTGTCCAGCCAGTCTGCTTTGTATGTGTGTTTATGAGAAACAAAAATGCTATGGATTTTGATATGATTAATTAATAGCCACTTTTGAAAATCACTCACAAGACTTAAAGTCAAGGCTAACCAGAAAACGATGTTAGCAGCTTTACACATTTGGAGAAAAAAAAAGGTTTTAGCATAGTGTAATATGCTTCACCTTCACCTTCACCTGTCCCGTAGTCCTGTGGACCGTGGGGGCACAACTGAAGATTCTGTAACCAGTTGTGCTACCGGTTAACTGATTGTCATTTTTAAGGAGACTGTTGAAAGATACCTCACAAGACTGCCTCTGTACTTGTCTTGACTTCTCTCCCTGTCTCATCTTCGAAGCCCACATCAAAGCTAGGCTTAAAAGTCTGATCAGCTTGATATTCACATCAGTGTAAAATCTAATCCACTTCCACACAGTCCACTAATCAGAATTGGTTCCAAACAGTGACCTCAACTTGTATCTGATTCAAATGCTGGCAAACTGCTAACCTAACTGATGGATCAGTGGTCTAGTTGGTAACGCGCCTGCCTAGAAAGTGAAAAGTCCCCGTCGGAGTGTGCGGTGGTTCGAAAATGTTTAAAATGTTTGGGCCCAAAACTTTTCCCTCATCCATTAGACCATGAGTGGTAGTCAGAGTGCTAGTCTTTCGGATGAGACGATAAACTGAGGTCCCGTGTGTTACACATCATTATTTAGCCCACGTAAAAGAACCCACAGCAATAAAGGGGTTGTCCCTGGCAAAATTCTGCAGAAAAAAGCCACTCTCATAGGGAAATATATACAGTTGCAGACAGGAAAAAAGGGGGTAGGCGCTGCACTTGTGGCAAGGAGCTCTCCCGGTGGAGGGCAGCCCGAATTTCACACAGAGGAATCTGCTGTGACATAAAGTGGTATAAATAAATAAATAAACCTTAACACAGTTGCTGGTACACTAAGAACCTTAACACAATTGCTGGTACACTAAGAACCTTAATACAATTGCTGGTACACTAATAACCTTAACACAGTGTGCTTGCACACTAATAACCTTAACAAAGTTGCTGGTAGACTGGTAACCTGGAACCTAATTTCTTCTTCTTCTTCTTCTCTTTTCTTCTTCTTCTTCTTCTTCTTCTTCTTCTTCTTCGTCATCTCATCTTCTTTTTCATCTTCTTCTTCTTCTTCTTCTTCTTCTTCTTCTTCTTCTTCTTCTTCTTCTTCTTCTTCTTCTTCTTCTTCTTCTTCTTCTTCTCCCTCCTTTTTCATCTCTTCATAATTGAATGCAACCTTTGGTGTCATTGTATGTTAACTCTCAGGACAATGAACTAAACTTACTGTCATCCATTTCTTAGCAATCTTCTACACATAAATCTAATTCCTCAATTTCTGTAAAACCAAAAGCAAATCTGTTTTTCATAATCTATAACGTTTAAACATTACTCAGTGTCTGAGAGTCTATTAACCTAACCCAATTTCTGACAGTCTATTAACCTAACCCAGTTTCTGACAGTCTATTAACCTAACCCAGTTTCTGACAGTCTATTAACCTAACCCACTTTCTGACAGTCTATTAACCTAACCCAGTTTCTGACAGTCTATTAACCTAACCCAGTTTCTGACAGTCTATTAACCTAACCCAGTTTCTGACAGTCTATTAACCTAACCCACTTTCTGACAGTCGATTAACCTAACCCAGTTTCTGACAGTATTAACCTAACCCAGTTTCTGACAGTATTAACCTAACCCAGTTTCTGACAGTATTAACCTAACCCAGTTTCTGACAACCTATTATCCTAAATATAACCACTCTCTAACAATCTATTAACCTCGCCAGTTTCTAACAATCTATTAACCTCGCCAGTTTCTAACAATCTATTAACCTCGCCAGTTTCTAACAATCTATTAACCTCGCCAGTTTCTAAAAATCTAATAACCTCACACATAAACCAGTTAACAACATTCTAACTTCAACCTAACCTAGTTCCCAACCATCTACAGATCTTTGAATGTTGATAAGAATCCATAAAAATTGCTTATGTATCTGAACATCTCCTGCATATAGTTATGGTCTGAAAAGAACACACGAAGTTGCCTCAGTTCATTTTATTTCCATCTGAAGTTGTGAGAAAGGAAGTTGATTTCACAGGTATGAAAGGAAAGATACATCTACAAGGAAAGCGATAAAGTCCCCCCCCCCCCCACACACACACACACCTTTTTTTTTTTTTTTAACTTTCCTTACCAGTTGAAATCAAAGGATGGTGATGGCTACGTCATCGGTAACAGCCTGTGACGGTGAAGGTTAAGATAGGAAAATTCTAATGAATGCAGCGTCATGAAGCAAGCTGACTAGATTGCTGTCTGGTGATTAAAGGTCTTAGTAGGGCGTCAGACTGTTAAGAGGTCTCTTTGACAGAACTGTATGAATTCAAATTTAACTGTTTGATCTGCTGGTGATAAACTCTTCATACAACTTTTTTTTTTAATTATTTGATACTTCAAATCATTTATCAGTTGTGCCTCTGATATTTTTTTGTTTTGTTTAAATGAGCAGTGAGTGAGGTGAAAAGGAATTCAGAATACTACACCATTCAAAGATTCTGGTTGTGGTAGAGAAAAGAATACCGGGAGGGTATAGATACTCCTGAGAAAAGAATAAATTATTTCAGCAGTTTTTGCTCTTTCTGTCCATCATAAAAGACACTGGCATATGTTTGAATCTTGAAACAGTTCTGTGGTATTTTCTTTTCACCTCATACACAATCTTCAAGGGAGAAAAATATTAACAAGTAATTATACTTGTGATCACCAGCATAACCAACTATAAGTAGAAATATTGTCAGTGTTGAAATTAATATCAGCGAAGTGACAGGAAAGGAAGAGAAAGAAGATGTCTCAGAATATCATCATTGAAGTAACTGGGGACCAGTACCGGTAAGTTTAGTGTGTTGATGTGCCGTTCCTTTTGTTTTCTGACACTCTGTGTGTGTGTGTGTGTGTGTGTGTGTGTGTGTGTGTGTGTGTGTGTGTGTGTGTGTGTGTGTGTGTTGTCTGTCTGTCTGTCTGTCTGTCTGTCTGTCTGTCTGTCTGTCTGTCTGTCTGTCCGTCCGTCCGTCCGTCCGTCCGTCCGTCTGTCTGTCGGTGTGTCCATGTGTGCAGGTGGGCACGCGTGCCCACAATTATGCTCTGACATACTTTGTATAAATGTTTTCTTTTGTGAGTGTGTATGTACCTACATGCATGCACATTCATGCTGGTGTAATGTCTGATTTTGATTCACAGATTAATTGTATACTTGGATTAATACTGTTTGCAACTATGATAACATGTAGCACCTGTAGTGAGGTGTAGTCATTAAAATTCTTTCATATCATTATTTGAGAACCGGAATATAGGCTTACTTATACACTGCCTGAACAAAATGCTAGTGGTTATCCCCCCGGATAATGCGGGATGCTGGTTTTCTTTATCCTAAATACTTTTTGTTTTTAATATCAAGTACTTTTTTAAACATTTTTATTCAGTTTTGCGTGTTTTATATTAAAGAAATAAAATGACATGGTACATGAAAGAAAATGTAGAATATTGATGGATTATCAAAATAAAACAGAGCGCTATCTTGCAAAAAATATATCAATATAAATATAAAAAAGAAAAAGAATAGTAATAATATTCAAAATAGATTAATGATATTTGATAGAAAAATCGGAAACCCGCACACAGACATATCATATTAATGTAAAATAAATAAATAAATAATGAATAAATAAAAGTCAGAATATTAAATAAAAACTAAGGGAAAATATAGAAAAGAAAAGTAGAACCACTAATAACAAAAAACTTAACGTGCAAGTAATGTTATCAAGGCCAGATAAACATGTGTAGAGTGTTTCTCAAGGCAAAGTGACTTTTTTCCCCCTATTCTTCCAAGGGGATGTCTCCTATCATATTGTGTCATCATTAACAGCTGCTCCGACACCTCTGTAAGTTGTAGTTTTAATCTGTTTCAATGAAATTTTTATAAGAATGTCATGCTGTGTGGAAATTTGCGGATTTTAGGTTAATAAACGCGATATATTTTTCGGTTTCATATCTTGCTCTTAGAACTCTTTTGAAAACATTTAAGTGAGGTTTTGTTCTTCTAATTTGCTAAGTTGTTGTTTTATCTATTTTGGGGGATAGGGGAGTATTTTGTTGAGTGTGTTGTCTCACATACAGGAATGATTCCATTTTTCTTTCATTTGTTTTTCGGTATTGATGCAACAATAGTTAAACAACCATTGTAGCCCCTTCCTCTTCTTACCCTCCCCCCCCCCTATATTATATATATATATATAATATATATATATATATATATATATATATATATATATATATATATATATATATATATATTCAACACACGTGCGTACACTCACAAAAACAAGTATCCTTTTCTTTCTTTCTTTTATTGTTGTTGTTAAAGACTGGAGTAGAAGTAGATTTTATTGTCATTGCTGATTGTGTTTGTATGCTGCGCGTTCGTTTGTATGTTGCATATTTGTTTGTATGTTGCGTCATCCTTAAGACTTTTTTTTCCAGGATAGACATCTTTTTTAATTCTCTCGCTTGCAGAATTTTCTCTTGTAATTCCTGGTATTACAGAAAGTTGGGGTAATTTTCACTCATTTTAATTTCGCATGTTGTATATTTGTTTGTATGTTGCATATCTTTATGTTGCGTCATCCTGAAGACTTTTTCCCCCCAGGATATACATCTTTTTTGTTTTTAATTTTCTCACTAACGGAATTTCCTCTTGTACTAATTCCTGGTGTTACAGAAAGTTGGGGCTTCATACCTACATCAGTGATTTCGCCAACATTCTGAAGGCCTTCATTGGCTCCAACTTCCTCTCCATCCCTTTCGGCTTCGGGCAGTGTGGGCTGCTTGTAAGTGTGTGTGTTGTGGTGTGTTGTGTGTGTGTGTGTGTGTGTGTGTGTGTGTGTGGTGTGTGTGTGTGTGTGTGTGTGTGTGTGTGTGTTGTGTGTGTGTGTGTGTTGTGTGTGTGTGTGTGTGTGTGTGTGTGTGTGTGTGTGTGTGTGTGTGTGTGTGTGTGTGTGTGTGTGTGTGTGTGTGTGTGTGTGTGTGTGGTGTGTGTGTTGTGTTGTGTTGTGTGTGTGTGCGTGTGTGTTGTGTGTGTGTGTGTGTGTGTGTGTGTGTGTGTGTGTTGTGTGTGTGCGTGTGTGTGTGTGTGTGTGTGTGTGTGTGTGTGTGTGTGTGTGTGTGTGTGTGTGTGTGTGTGTGTGTGTGTGTGTGTGGTGTGTGTACAACCATTTTTTAAGTTATTTTATTTCGAGGATAGTGGATTAAGCACGCATGTTGTTTTTTTACATCCAGTCCCCATGTGTATGCAATTTTGTAAATTTTATCCGTTCCCACCGGCACAAAATGGCCTACTCTTCTAAAAAGGGGGACGGGTTTTAACGTGTGCGCAAGATGCTGCGCGAATCCGCACTTGGGACCTCGGTTTATAGTCTCATCCAAAAAACTTTCGGAGGAGTGGAGTCGGCACTGATGTTAACTCCAGAGGAAAAATCCTCTTGGGTGAGATTCGAACCCAGTTCAAGTGCATAACTCTGCCATCCAGGCTATCCCGTATTGCATTGTATTTTATGTATTTATTTTTTTTATATCGAGGATAATGGAATAAGCACTCATAATTTTTTTACATTCAGTCCCCGTGTGTATGTAGTTTCCCGTCCCCCATTGTGTGTGTGTGTGTGTGTGTGCGTGTGTGTGTATACGTGCGTGCATACATGCGTGCGTATGTTTACATGCATGTGTCTATCTATCTGTGTCTGTGTCTTTGTGTTTTGTGTTGCTTTGATTTGTACCAATGCAATGTGTGTGTACTTTACACTAGTGCAGTATGGCTTTATTTAATTTCTGTAGGCCTTCTGGCTGATATGCATGAAAATTGATATGATATGTATATCTAGGTGTCAGATATGTGTTCAGTAAGTTGATGTGTGGCATAAAAGGATGATTAAAAAGGAAAAGAATAAAGAGAAAGTACTTGCTCAAGCCTTGAACCATTACAGAAAAGTTTAAAAATCATATATAAATGTCTGCAAACTCTGTCTCTCTGTCTCTCTTTCTCTGTGTCTATTTCTCTCTCTGTCTCTCTTCTCTCTCTCTCTCTCTCTCTCTCTCTCTCTCTCTCTCTCTCTCTCTCTCTCTCTCTCTCTCTCTCTCTCTCTCTCTCTCTCTCTCTCTCTTCTCTCTCTCTCTCTCTCTCTCTCTCTCTCTCTCTCTCTCTCACACACACACACACACACACACACACACACACACACACACACACACACACACACACACACACACACACACACACACACACACACACATACAAGACTTTGTGTTAGTCTCATTTGTAAAACATTCTCTTTTTTTGCTCTCTTGACTTCCGTTCTCAGTGAGATGCTAACAAACAAACAAAACAAAAGGAATCTCTGTAGTGAGAAAACTAATCTCTTTTCTCTATGCTGTGTGTCTGCAGCTAGGGATCGTGGGGCTGGTGGTCATCAGCGGACTGACCATCCACTGCGCCCACCTGCTGGTGAAGGCCAAATACCACGCCATCAGGCACGTGCTCCATGTCTACCGCCACCCCAACAACTTTGCCGTCAAAGTCAACTACCACGCGCAAAGCCGCCGGCACAAGAACACCTTCGGCTCCAAACTGAACTTGGACCATTTGCTTCCTGCTG
>CM060316.1:117232503-117245003 GCA_030674155.1 Stramonita haemastoma
TTCTTTCTGTTATGCGTCATGTTTTCATGCACGGGGCCAAAAAAAGCAAAAGTACTGTGTCAGTAGAGAGTGCACAAAAAGCAGGGGAAGGTAAAGGGCCATAATCGTTTTGAAGTATGTAAAAAACATTCTTTTCCACAGTCTTGTCTGCGACATTCATTAACCCCCTAACTAATTTCTCCTAAAAACTTGTCAATTATTTTTTTTTTTTTAATTTTATGCAGAATAGATTTCTTCAGCTGGCAGAATTTTGGATTTTGTTTGTTTCCCTTACTTTTTTCACACAGTTTAGTCACAAAAAAGATGCTCATGTTTTCTCCCCTGACCTCCCATGAAAAGTTGGAGTCTGGACCAGAAAAAGAATTATGTGTATACAAGCATGCATCCTTTTCTCTCTGCCTGTCTGCCTGCCTGCTTTGCTGACTGTCTGTTTCTGTCTGTCTGTCTGTCTGTCTGTCTCTGTTTCTCTCTCTGTAAATAGATGTATAAATGTATGTGTGCGTGTACACGTGCGTGTGTGCATGCCTGCGTGTGTGTGTGTGCTTGAATCTCATGGGTTTGGTTGTCCTCAATTAGATTAGGTTGTAATTGTACATATAGTAGCTTATATGATTTATATATGTACACAGTGAATAATTACATTTTTATGGTGATGTATTGGAATCCACAATACTCTGTGTCAGAGAGTGGGTGCACTGAGGGATCTGTGACATGTATATAGGCTGTATCATAGTATGATATGGAAGGATAGTTGATACCCAATGATTTCAGTAGGTGTGTATAGAACTGACTCCCTTGACTTATACCTGCGAATTCCCTTGGGAACAAAGGGCAGCAACAACACTCCTCCAAGGACTTGGTTCTGGGAGATCCTCTTCAGCTCAGCCGACGTCATTCCGGCTGCCTTCGTCTCTTCATGTGTATAGAACTACCTGAAATCAATCAGTATGATGTGTAAGGGATTTAATTCCAAAATAGTATTTCCTTGTGCCTGCTATTCTGCTTCTTTCTGTTATGCGTCAGTGTTTTCAGTGCACTGGCCAAAACAAGCACATGTACTGTGTCAGTAGAGAGTGCACAGAAGCAGAGAAGGTAAAGGGCCATAATCTTGATTGAAGTATGTATAAACATTCTATCCAGCAGTCTGTGTCTGCGACATTCATTAACCACTAACTAACTCATCCTGAAATCTTGTCAATTATCTTTTTTTTTTAAGTTATGCAGAATAGATTTCTTCAGCTGGCAGAATGTGGATTTTGTTTGTTTGCTTACTTTTTTCACACAGTTTAGTCACTTAAAGATGCTCATGTTTTCTCCCCTGACCTCCCATGAGAAAGTTGGAGTCTGGACCAGACAATGAAACTTTGAATTTTTGTTCTACCTGCCATAGGTAACACTGTAAACACATGTAGCACATGTGCATACATTATGTTGATTAGGATAGCAGAAAGGGCCTGGTTTCACTGGCTCAGGCACATTATACATATGATTAACTTTTGCTATACCGGTACTATGACCCATGTGGGGGGGGGGGGGGGGGGGGGGGGGGGGGGGGCTCTTTCGGTATAAATAGCATCCCCACCTTCTGGAAATTCTGTGCTAGACATTTCCTATTTTATCTCTCTCTTTGTTTGTGTCTTTCTCCTTATCTTTCTAGAATCTCTTGTGCTTATTTTCTGCCTTCCCAGTCCACTCTCCTGCCTTTTTTTAAGCAACTCTTTCAAACAATTTTCTGTTTTCAGTAATATGACATTCTGCCTGTGTGTTTTTGTTCTGGTGACCAGGTAGTGAGACTTAGACACTGGGATGGGCACAGGATGTCCATTCTGCAGTGGTGTTTGCCCATGTAGCACTTTTTATGTATATTTTTTGTACTTTAACATGTTTGCCACCCTTTTTTACTTTTTGTTTTGTTTTTTTATAATTTGGGGATGATAAATTAAGCAGAATGGATGGCATCCTCACCACAGTCTGGTTTACTTGCCTTAAGGAATTAAATAATTTAGGTATTGTGTCATTTGATGTTTTTTTTTCAGATGGATGGTGTTAGATATTTGAAAGTATTAGGATGTGTTGGTTTTGAACCTGAAGTTGACAGTTACTGTAGCCACTAAAACTGAATGAGGTGACAGCCCTGATATGCTATTGTGGTCAGTAAGGCTGTAAACAATATTATGATTATGATTCTATACTATGATAGGCTATAGTGTACCTGATGCCGACCTCCATTGGTTACTGTGATATGCTATCACATGCTTTGATTTTTACATGTTAGAAGTATTGGGGATATAAAGAGCCAACGTTTATGAAATTTCTGTTCTATGACAATATTGCACTCCCATTTTGTAAAATGGAAAATACTGATTAAGAAAAAGATTGATAAATTATTCAGCAAATAAAGAGTGTTGTGAAACTTTGTTGTTGGCTAGCTTATTTCATTTCACTTCTAAGCTCTAATTCTCACAGTTGTATGTGCTTTTCATTTTTTCTTCATTTCTCTTGTTACCTATAAAATGGCCAGTATAGAAGGGAGCAATCAGCCCGTATGGAATGAGTTAAAGGAGATATGTTCACTCACTATGAGCTTAGCTTCCTTATTCTTGACATAAGACTCAATTTGCATAATGAAAGAAACTGAAGCAGATGAAACCAGTCTGAAGAAAGCAGCTGCATGAAAGTTTCAGTGCAGTACCCAAGTGATCCTGAGAGGGTTTGGGAGAGAAAAGGACATATTTTTCTTTTGGTTTTTGAATAGCAATGCCTAACTCACAGCTTACATGAATGGTCGTTCTGTACACAGACATATCAAAAGCAATATCTTTCCCAATGTAGTTTTTATCTACTTCCTGGTTTGAAAGTTTGTTGTCAGTTTGAGTGTTCCATTGGTCGCCAAATGCCTCACAGAAGTCTGATATCTGTCTGTTGGGGTGCTCTCTCCATATTACAATAAATATCGTATGACAGAATACTAAGTTTTGTAAGTAATCATGGTGAAGAGACGATTTCAGTTTAGCGTAGACATTGCATGGACACAAAGCTTTCCAGGAGTGGACATAGGGAGTGACCATGATCTTGTAATGATGACATTCTGACTCGGTCTAAAAAAAATCACAAGCAGAACAACATCAGGATCAAGTTTGACCTCAAGAAGCTGAAGGATCCAGAGGTAGCAGACATTTTTCAATCAAGAATAGGTGGGAAGCTGGCAGCAATCACTCTGATGAGACTCAGATGCTACAGATATTGATACCTTGATGGTTAGTTTCAACACAGCAGTGACGGAAACAGCAAGCAAACTTCTTGGCAAACATTGACCAGTCAAAAACCCTTGGGTCACACCTAACATCCTACAACTATGCGACAAATGTAGAGAGTTGAAGAAAAAGAAAAGTGACATAGAAGAAAGAGAAGAACAATATAGGGCAATCAACAAAAGAATCAGGAAGTCTATGACAGAAGCAAAGGAGAAATGGATTGGTGAACAGTTCCAGGACGTTGAAGAGAACATCAAGAAAAACAATAGCAAGAAAGCATAATTATCAGCTGGTGAAAGATCTGACTTGCACGAAACAGGGGAAAAGCTCAACAATCCAAGACAAAAATGGGAAGTGTCTCACTGGCGACCAGAATATTCTGAACAGATGGACAGAATACTGCTCTGACCTGTACAACTACAGAACCACGGGAGATCCAGAAGTCCTCAGAGCCCATACAGGCACAGATACAGATAGTCACCCTATCCTCCGAGATGAAGTGGAAACACCAGTCAGATCGCTGAAAAAGGGGAAATCTCACTCAACTCAGACTAATGTGGTCCCTTGTCATATCCATATTCCTATATGCCTGTGAATCGTGGACCCTGACTGCAGAATTGGAGAGAAGAGTACAGGCGGTAGATTTGAGATGCTTCCGGAGACTCCTTGGCATCTCCTTTTAAGACCACATAAGCAACGAAGATAACAGAATCCAGCAAACCATTATTGGGCCCTATGAAAACCTTCTAACAACCCTAAAGAAGTGTACACTTAAATGGTATGGGCATGTCACAAGATCAAAAGGACTTGCAAAGACAATACTCCAAGGCTCTGTCCAAGGGGGAAGAAAAAGAGGCAGACCAAGGAAGAGATGGGAAGACAACATCAGCAAATGGACAGACCTAGAACTCAACAAAACCCTGAGAAAGGCAGAACAGAGAGAGAAATGGAGAGAACTGGTTGTCAAGTCTTCAGGGGTGCCCCCAGGGTCGCCTGACTACGGGATAGATAGATAGATAGATAGATAGATAGATAGATAGATAGATAGATAGATAGATAGATGGATAGATGGATGGATGGATGGATGGACGGACGGACGGACGGACGGACGGACGGACGGACGGACGGACGGACGGACGGACGGACGGACGGACGGACAGACAGACAGACAGACAGACAGACAGACAGACAGACAGACAGACAGACAGACAGATAGATAGATAGATAGATAGATAGATAGATAGATAGATAGATAGATAGATAGATAGATAGATAGATAGATAGATAGAAGTCATTTTACAGAACTAAGGCATTTAAAATATCTTCCTTTGTGGCATTTTTACCAGGTCTATTCTTCGACATGTACAAAGTAAGGACTCAGAAAGATTCAAGGACCATTTTCGCATCTTGTATAAAAACTCAATCCAATCATGATGTTTATAACTCTGCCCACCCCACATCAGAGCTGTCTCCTCATTAGAAATTAAAGCTCAGATTAAAATTGTGCTCCATATAAAATCAAAGCACCAGGACTAGGGGAAAAAAAACAACCTCGTAGTCTCTTCTCATGTCAACATGCCTACTAACTGCAAGCGCCACACCACACCACAGCTCAAGTCTGAAAACTCTTTCTGTGATACTCCTCACACCAGGAACGCGATGCCTGAATCTCTCAGGAATGGTTATCTGGTTCATTGGAAGGGGGGAAAAAGCAAGACTGAAGGGATTGGTAGAAAGGTGGAGGAGGAAAGGGGGGGGGAGTGGACTGTGATATGGCAGGACCAACTGATGACAGATGATTAAGATGAAGGGACTGGAGGAAAAGAATACCAGAGAAGAGGAAAGAAGCAAGGAAAGGAAACGACAAACAAGGGAGAGAGAGAGAGAGAGAGAGAGAGAGAGAGAGAGAGAGAGAGAGAGAGAGAGAGAGAGAGAGAGAGAGAGAGAGAGAGAGAGAATAATGCATTCTCAATCATTCATGTTCATCACAATAGGGGTAGAAAAACAAAAATTCCCTATTCAGTACTTCGAGGCTACATTTGTGATTCTATCACATCGTAGCTGATGACAGGAAATTCTGAAAATCTTATCTTAAAAAAAAGGACCGACTGATGAAAATCTTCCACTTCCCAAAGAACAAATTGCAATAGTTTTCAAACTTGATGCAACAGGTATAGAAAAATATCACAAACAACATATCCAAAAAATATATAAAGTAGGCTTCGGAAGTTACCAATAAACGAAAGAACTCCAATCAAAATTTGACACTCTAAGAGTGATAGTTTGCTATAGCTGTTGTTGCTATTAGATTAACGTCCTAGCGGAGATTTCCAAACGCCCACTGCGGCATCCTCCCTCATTTAGCAATGCTCCACCCATTTTTGGCACTTGTATGGGCGGGGCAAGGCTTGTGGCGCTACTGGTTCTTATATTGATGGGTATAAATGACTGTTCTTTTGAAATTAAACACACACATAAAGTAACTGCTTACTTGTTTAAGGGTAGGTCAACATGTTGTGTGTACTGCACTGATGTGTGTATTTCACCCCACAACATCAAAACAACTGTCCACATGTTAAAGTCAAAATTTTATTTCCAGATTGTACATTGAATAAGCATTGATTTGCTATTTTTTCATCAAGCCATCTACCTAGGAAAAAAACCTCACTTCATCAATAATATTTAACAACAACATGATTACTGCAACCTTTAAAAATAAAACATACCTATAAGAGAAAAAAATAAGCAAAAAGGAATGTAGTCAAAAGTCGCACAGCGCGCACGCACACACACACACACCACACACACACACACACACACACACACACACACACACACACACACACACACACACACACACACATACACACACACACACAGAGAGGCACCCACACAAGCATGCAGTTTGTGACATACTGTTGGGGGGAGGAGGGGGGGTCGATGCAGCATGTCACAGATTGAGACATAGGCTACTGCCTTGTTGAGACAGCCTGGCAGATCAACACGCCATTATTTTCCCCAGAAACATCTGACAATGTAAAGCAAATGAGAGAAGAGGAAAACATCATCACTGAAATATACAATGGGATGTAAAAAGCCTCATGATCATCAAGAATCCCGTTAACACTGCCAATACAACAGCGACAGACAATTGGGTATAAAATGCCTTATAATCTCCTTGAATCTCACTTGACTAATACTGTTACTACTCCTATCAATTTTTCTACCTAAAGCTAATATCACTTCTGTAATCAAATTTCCTGAATCCTACACTTCTCATACTCAATAATTCTGGTGATTATTATAACAGTTTGTATGGCTCATACACTGACACTTTTTTTGATAGATCTATAAAAAGTTCCAGTGTGTGCCGGTGGGAACATATGACAAATTAAAAAAACTGCATACACACGGGGACTGGATGTAAAAAAGCACATGAGTGCTTAATTCATTATCCTCGATATAAAAGAATGAAATAAAAATATACACACACACACACACACACACACACACACACACACACACACACACACACACACACACACACATACACACACGCCTGTGCCGATGAAAGTGAAGTTGGTATCAGTAGGCATAGTGTAGGGGAAGCAAAAGCAATGATATGCCTGCTATAGTCCCATAGCACACGTCAAGGGTCTTATTTCTGGGCATGGGGCAGGTCATATACTGTTCATAGTTCCTAAGGGTTTTTTCTAAGTGAACAGCTATTTAAAACACCCAGGATAAACCTTAGGGTATCTGGGTATATAGAATCTTAACACATGGACTGGATGTTAAAAAAAAGCACATGAGTGCTTATTCCATTATCCTCAAAATACAAAAAAAAAGAATGGAGGTGATATTCTGTTGCTCTAGCCACTTTTGCCTTTGGTGGATGCAAACCAAAGTAAAATAAATAAAATTAAAAATAGGGGAATTCCCATGGTAGATAAAAGAGCTGGAGCAAAAGAGACCCACAGTTCAATGCTCTTGCAGACAGCATTGTTCTCATTTTAACATCTGGGCTCCTTGACATAAAAGCAGTCATCCCCAGTTTCTTTCCAGGCTGTGTGTGTGTGTGTGTGTGTGTGTGTGTGTGTGTGTGTGTGTGTGTGTGTGTGTGTGTTGTGTGTGTGTGTGTGTGTGTGCAGTCCAATGGGCTGACCAAAACCCTTTATAGAGAGCTCCTGGCTAGATATAGAGTGATTTTTTTTCCAAGGAACCACAAGGTAAGAGGACCAGCCCTCTGAAATCCATGCATGTAGTTGGCGTTGGCTTGCAGTTTGTGCTTGCAGTTCGTGGTTTGTTTTTTTAGCGTAGGGAATGGACATTAGATAGGAGGGCCATTGCTAGGAGAGTTTTATGATTATTCAAATCTTTGAGTGTTTGCCTTAGTCACCTTTCTTTCCTGGTTTTCTTTTCTTGATGTTCTTCCAAGCTTTATCATTGTTAGTTGCTGATAGGAGAATCTCACATGGAAAGTTGTAGTCCTGGCCCTCCACTAGCACTGACTCATTTCCTCAGGCTCAGAAGAAAATCTGAGTGTACAACTCCAAGACTGTTGCCCTTTGGCCTGTACCTAGCACACAATCAGATGATACTATGAGAGAGCAAACTAGGACAGTGAATACAGATCTCCCCAGCATTGTAACAGTTAGCCTACTGACACTTCATACACAACTCTGCAGAACTTGGAGCTGTTAAGACACACACTATAATGAAAACAGCCGCCTCTGTAGTCTAGCGGCTAGGGCGTTGGACTCGTAATCTTAAGGTTGCGAGTTCGATCCCAGCTTTCGGCTATGGCGTTGTGCCCTTGGAAAAGGCACTTTGCGGCTATTTTCTCACCCCACCCAGGTGTAAAAGGGGTACCAACCTTGTGTTGGGGGTTAACCCTGGATAGACTGGCGTCCTATCCAGGGGGCAGTCTATGACTCTGTCGCTTAACACCACAGAAACCAGGATAAGCACCAGCATGATGAGCCTTAGGCTCGGGACAGACTTTAACTTTTAATGATGAAAACAAGCACAACTTCTTGCCCACACGTTAAAACACGTTCCGCTTTTCGGAAGAGTAGGCCATTTCGTGCCCATGGGAATGATGACAAAATTTACAAAACTGCATACACATTGGAACTGACTGTAAAAAAGCACACAAGTGCTTATTCCATTATCTTCAAAATAAAAGCTTTTTTTTAATGACTTCATTCTGTTTAGTGATCTTATTGCAGTTCAACTTCTTCTCCTGGCATGAAGTAGCTGCTGTTGTTGGTTGGTGGAGGGATTCATGACACCTTGAGGTCTCATGTTGCTGCCTGAGTGTGCAGTTCAAAGCAGTACTCTGTCCATCTTTTTTAAATATGTTGATCTTCTGTGAGACATTTCTCTGCTTTGTGTTGGATGGTAGTGGTTCTTCCTTGTTTTGAGCTTGTCAGGTCTTTTACAAGCTGGTAGGCTTTCTTGCTGTTGTTTTTCTGCAGATTTTCTTCGACAACTTTGCATTGTTCTTCAATCCATACTTCCTTTTCTCATGCCTTTAAAAAAATGTTGCAGGTTGATTGGTTTCTCTGTAGTTTTGCATTTTCAGTCTCTTTCTTCTTTTGCTTCAGTTCTCTGTGTTTGTCTCACAGCTAGAGTATGTCTTCTGTGACCCAGGGTTGTTTTTTTTTTTGGCCAGTATTGACCAGGTGTTTACCAAGGATGTTGCTATCTGTTTCAGTCATGGCAGTGCTAAAGCTGTTGATCAAGGTCTCTAAGTCGTGTCCTGGTTGTCATGAAGGAGGAGTGGGGCAAAGTTTCCTTCTATCCTAGCTCTGAAGTTTTCTGCTATAATTGGGTCGTTTAGACTGTCCAGATTGAACTTTATCCTTAAATTGCCCTGCTTCTTAATTCTCTTCAGGTGGAGTCTAAATTTCATCATCACAAGCTCATGGTCACTTCCTATGTTTCACCTGGAAAGCTCTTGGTCTTTGTGATATTGACACTTGATTGAAATTAATCTACAGTAATTGACACTACACTGAAAGCTATCAGCTGTGTTCATACATAGTTCAGCGCAATGATAGTACTTAAAAATATTTTCACCAATACAAAATGAACCCGCATGGATGATTTTAAAACGAATGAGATGAGTGTACAACTTCAAAAGATATAATCCAGCAAAATAGACAAGACCAGAAGATGGTGCTGAAAAACGGTGCTGCAGAAATTACAAGTTCCTCCAGAGTTGATGTGAGCACAAGAGGACAGATCTTACTGCTAGATTATGTTTAGCATCATTTTAATCAGCTCCATCTTGTGTTGCGTCATTCACAACAAATCTGTGCATATGTATGTTTACTTTTGACAGTCACTTTCTGCCAGCAGTCTCCCTAACAGCTGAGCCAATCATTGCCGGTACAGAAAAGGAGTGTCCTTGACATTGAGACAGTATGCTAGCAGACACCGCTTCCTAACACGCTGAGCCAATCAGTGCCTTAGGCTATAGGTGGCTACGGTTAGGCCTAGGTCTCTCGGTCCCAAATCTGGAATAAGGAGCCCGGTAACCAACTGTAAGGTAAAGCTTTATTATACTTGGGAGGGGGTAATGGGCAGAATATCTAAATCTGCTTTAACTATAAAATAACAGCAAAGTGTCTGCAGCACTGACAACCCTTGCAGTGTTTGTCTAATGAAGAATAAGCCTATACTGCTTCTCACCAGCTATTACTTATGCCCAACATAAACTGTTCGACAGTATTCAACATTAAAAATAAAGGTTCACTTGAAAAGGTAGTTGGTTTAGAAGGAAAAAAAAACTCATACTGAGTCAGTTATGAAGTTTTCTATCTTATGTGTGTATCTTTTGTAATTAAATTAATTTAAAACTCGCTAATTTTTAACGAGTGAATGAGTTGTGATGGTCTCTGTGGTCAGTGAGGATGTAAACAAGATTGGATTGGAGTGGAGTAATCATGTATATTCAAGTGTGTGAGGGGATCTGTGGGCGTAAATTTAATGTGCATCTTCAGGCATGTCGGTTTTTTGTGTGTTTTTTATGTTGATTTTTAAAGGTAGGCTAGTACATTTTTTGTAGTTCTGAAGATATCCTGACTCTAAAATTAGACTGCCGAAATGCTTTCAATTGCACTTATCCATTTTGCTTTTGTTTTTGTTTTATCGTTTGTTGGGCTAGTTTGTTACGTGAAAGCTGTTTTCTTTTTGCTTTCGAAATTCATATAACAAAAGGCATGTTTAAGTACACCACACAACATAGATTTGAGATTTGATCGTTTGGATCTAGTTCAAATTCAATCGCTTAGATCTACTTAGATTTGAGTTTTGATCGTTTGGATCTAGTTCAAATTCAATCGCTTAGATCTACATCAGAGCTCGTCTGGTACATTAACCTTTCTTTCAATAGAAAAATAAATTCCCACAGGAAAATTCTTACATTGTGGATCTGCGAAATCACCATTTGCTGACAAAAATTATATAATTTACACACACACACACACACACACACACACACACACACACACACAACACACACACACACACACACACTAAACGCACATGTATATTTTATATATATATATACATATATATATATATATATATATATATATATATATCCAATCCAATCCAAAGCCTTTTTATGCCTTCTTGGCATGTAGGGCAGCAACAAAGGTTCTCCACTCCTGCCTGTCTTGGGCCAGTTTCTGAATGGTTCCCCAGGAGTGTTGGAGGGTCTTCAGCTCTGTTTCTATTGTCACGACGCCAGGTGTTCTTGGGTCGTCCTCGCCTGCGTTTTCCGTCTGGTGTCCAGTGGAGGGCTGTTCGGGCGATGTTCCCTTGTTCCCATCGGCTGATGTGTCCTATCCATCTCCATCGTCTTTGCATAATGATGGTATCTATATTTTCTTGGTCGCAGCGGGCCAGGAGTTCTTGGTTGGAGATGGTCTCAGGCCAGAAGATGCGCAGTATTCTCCTGAGATTCTTCGTGTGGAATGTAGACAGTTTGTTAATGTCATTCTCAGTCATCCTCCAGCATTCTGCGCCATACAGGAGGGTGGAAAGTACGCAGCTCTGATACAGTCTTAGTTTGGTCTTTGTGCTGTATTGGGATGACTTCCACACATTGTTCAGATTTCTGTAAGCAGCTCTTGCTTTGTTGATGCGGTTTTTGATGTCACTGCTTGCTCCGCCATCATGCCTGACAATACTCCCAAGGTATGTGAACTCTTCAGTTGTTGGCAGATCTTCTCCGTTCACAGTGACAGGAGAGGGATTCTGAACGTTTAGCATCATCACCTCTGTCTTCTTCTGGCTGATTTTCAGGCCTACTTGCTGGGCAAAAGTGTTGAGACGGGATGTCTTCTCCTGGATATGATGGTGGGTGTGTGAGAGCAGTGCCAGATCGTCAGCAAAATCTAGGTCTTCAAGTGTTGTGAAAGGGGTCCATCTGATGCCCCGCGGCTGGTCAGCTGTTGTCTGTCTTATCACCCAGTCGATTGTCAGGTTGAAGAGCAGTGCCGACATGGGGCAGCCTTGTCTGACGCCGGTCTTTACACTGAAGCTGGTTTCACTGTTTCCTACTCTGCATGTGAAGTTTTTGTAGAAGCTCTTAATGACTTGTACAATCTCCTGCGGTATTCCATATGCTCGGAGTATGCACCATAGACTTTTTCGATGTATGCTGTCAAAGGCTTTCTCAAAGTCTACAAAGTTGATGTACAGCTGTCTCTGCCATTCCGTGCACTGTTCGATGATGTTGCGCAGGGTAAAGATCTGATCTGTGCATCCTCTTCCTGGTCGAAAACCTGCCTGTTCTTTTCTGAGTTGTTGGTCCACTGCTTCTGAGATTCGTTTAATTATTATTTTTGCTAGGATCTTGCTGGGAATAGATAGCAGAGTGATTCCTCTCCAATTGTTACAGTTGCTCAGGGCTCCTTTCTTTGGGATCTTCACGATGACTCCTTTTGTCCAGTCTTCTGGTAGCTGTTTCTCCTCCCATATAGCTGTAAAGAGTGGTTGTAGAACCGTGGCTGCAAACTCTGTGTCTGCTTTGAAGAGCTCTGCATTTAGGTTGTCCTGGCCAGGGGCTTTTCCGTTCTTGAGAGATCTGATGGCTGTTATAATTTCTTTCTTCTCTGGTGGAGTGGTGTTAACACTGAGGTCGGCATCAGGGTCTTGTACATCCGCCTCTTCAGTTGGTGGCGGTCTGTTGAGAACTTCGTTGAAATGTTCTGCCCATCTAGCATCTTG
>CM060316.1:117255072-117274883 GCA_030674155.1 Stramonita haemastoma
ATGTGTAAATTGTCTCTTCTTGCCCTCCATTCTCTGCCATCAACGCCTCCTGTTGCCCGAATGTCTGTTTCTGGTGATTTTGGCGTGAGTGAAATGATGTTCATGGGTTCACTTTCATGTTGCAGTGGATCCAGATGTCCCTGCATGGATTATTGCACCAACAAGAGGTTCCAGAAGGTACGCATACATTTTTTTTCTGTTTCTGTATTTAGTAATTTTCTATTAGGCCAACTTTGACCACCTTTTATATCCCTGCATGTCGAACAGAGATCCTAAAGAATTAAAAAAAACCAAAAAACCTTAGCCTTTGACACAATTCTATGGTTTTCTAGTCTGTAGTCCTGTTGTTATTTGATTAGTGTACTTATTTTTAAAGACCTCCTTTGAGGACAGCTAGTGTCAGTACAAAAATTTTGTTGTTGTTTGTTTTAATCGAATTGTAGTCCTTTCCAGATTTCTCTGATATCAGGACTGTGGTCAGAAGCCAGAAAGTCGGAGGTCCCACGCTTCGGCGAGTTCTCCCACTTCAGCACCTCAGGCCACCCCAAAAATGTCACAATTCTTAAAGCAACTGCGTGATGAATGTCATACATGACATACATTACATCACATCAGAACAAAAAGCAGGTGGCGGTGCTGTTTTGTGCTGGCAGGCTGGGCAGACTTGCTGTCTTCATTCTCTTTGTTGAATGCTCAGACACCAACTATTGTTGTCTGTTGTAAGAGCGAAAATGTGTTGTGCTGCCGTTAAGCACCTGACAAGCCAGGCCCAGCACATCCAAGTTTAGTATGGGAGAGAATTGCTGTATTTTAAGTCATTTTGGAAAAAGGCAGGAGAATGGATCAAGGAGGCAGGAAATAGACAAGAAGGTGGTGACAGGAAGAAAAGGAACAAGGCAGAAACAAAGAGAGGTATAGAAAATAGGGAATTCATAGCATAGAATTTCCAGAAAGTGGGGGTGCTATTTATACTGAAAGGCCTCCGGCATACCCACAGGGAGACTTGCTGTCTGACTCGGGTCTTAGCTGCAGAGAATCCCAACACAAGCAGGAGCATTTTTAGATTTGTTATTTTAGCATAGCTCAAAAGTTATGGCAGGAAGTGCTGTTCCAAAATACCAGAAACACCAAAGGTAAAATTGTACTACTTAAAAATGTAAAAAAAAAAAAAAAAAATCGTTTATCTGTGATGATTATTATGTGCAAAAGTGCATGTCTTTTTTGCAGAATTCTTCTGGCAATTCTTCAGATCCTAAAGAATTAAAAAAAGACTGATTTCCCTTTTCGCATAATACAGTTGACAGCAGTGTTAAATGGAATTTACATTTCCGTCCATTGCGACATGATTTGCACTGCTGTCCAACTCATCCAAGTTAAAAAAAAACTAAACAAAAAAACTGTTCCCTTAGATATTATTTTGGATAGTTCTAGATCAGGAAATATCTACTTGCATCTGTCCTTCACAGAAAATCCTTAAATGTCTTCAAAGTAACCTACTCAGTTTATGATAGGACAGGAACAGCCAAGTTGCATTTGTTTTTTCAAGGCATTTTAATAAACAATAAAGCATATACACTACACTCGCTTATTCTCTCTGTATCTGCCTCATAACCCACTATATCCTGCACTGAGCGTGTTGGTGTCAAAATTAGATTGTGTATGTGTGTGTGGTAAATGTTTGACATGAATGTTGTTATGTTTGTGAACAGAAGCAGTATGCTAAGACAGAGCCTTTCAACTGTGGACCTGGCAAAGGATGGGGTCTGAGGGCTTCTGAGGAAATGCCAAACTTGTAAGCTATATTTCATATGCTTTCATCTTTATGCTGGTGACATTGTCATGTCAGATGCATGTGTATATATACAAGAATTGGGGGGTGGATAGCCTAGTGGTTATGAGTGTTGAGCTCATGACATGTGAGGATATTTTTGCCCCTGAAGTTAACATCAGTACTGTCTCCACTCCCCTGAAAATCTTTTGGATGAGGAAATAAATCAAGGTCTCTTGTGCTATGAACTCAGAGCATCTTGTGCGCACATTAAAAACTTGTTCCGTCTTTTGGATGAGTGTGCTATTTTGTGCCAGTAAATGGTCGCATGTGTAATATCTCATTAGTGGTGGTCCTGTAGCTGAGGAATGGAAAAATATATATATATATACAAGAATGATATTACATTCATTTGATACAAGAGAAAAGTCTGTTACATGTTGTCAAGACGAGCTGGAAGTGGCTTAGTGTAAAAGAGCATGTTTTTTTCCTTTAGAGAAGGCATTTACAGGGTAGTGGTTACACAGTTTAGCCAATTAATAAATTTGTTATTTAGAGGCTTTTTACAGATTGTAGATCATACTGTCTTATTCACTACCCAGTACCCCCTTCTTTTCAGCACTGATTTAGATGCATGCATACACATGCAAGCATGCTCATTTACTTTCTCACTCACTCACTCACTCTGCTCTTTCTTTTCCTCCCGTCTCACTTTCATGAAGTGAATAAAACAAACGCAGAGGCAGCTGATGTTAAATTTTCTAGAAAGATGTTGAAAACTGCACTCAGTTGTAAATGATGATCATTTCATTAAGTTGTAGCCCCTTCTCCGATCCTTCACACCAGCACCAAACAACAAGTGAACAATTGTATGTGGTTTCTTAGGGGCACATTTGTCATGGAGTATGTTGGGGAGCTGCTGGACTACCGGGAGTTTGTGAGGCGCAGCAGGCAGTACGCCAAGCAGGGCATGCTGCATCACTACTTCATGGCCCTCAATGCTGACGAGCTCATCGATGCCACCTTGAAGGGCAGCAACTCCAGGTTTCTCAACCATAGCTGTGATCCAAACTGTGAAACACAGAAGGTAGGAACAAGGCTTTTGTACAGTGATGGGTTACAGTTAAAAAACTGCTTATGAGCAGTTTATTATCATTGTCATACGAATTTTTTTGTCTTTAGTTTTGTTAATCATGACATTACAATTTAATAGGGTTTTTCATGCTTCTTATTTTGATTCCATTTTCTGGTTATGTGCCTTGGTTGCTGAAAGAGTTGAATATTGTTTGTTGATCTACTGTGTAATCCATTTCAATTAAAGTGCTGAGTATTGCCTCAAAATTCGGGTAGTATCAGATTCCAGCAGGCATCATTATTCCTATTTCTTTACCATTTGTAAAATATGAACTCTTACCATAGGAGACAAAGGCTCAACACCAGTCTTATGATGCAGACTTTGAACTGTGTTACATATTTGAACAGAATCATTATCTTCAGCTTCTGTTCTGAAACTGTGGGAAAAAATGCTTTCAAGGACATTTATTGTGCTACTACAGTATAATTATAACCAGATTTAAAACTGCTCTTTTTTTTTTTATATGTATTTGTTTTTCACTGCCAGTGCACATTTCTGATCCCTACATTAATTTTGGGTGTTTAGTGGACAGTCAATGGAGAGCTGCGCGTGGGCTTTTTCACCAAGAAGTCGGTGCAAAAAGGAGATGAACTCACTTTTGACTACCAGTTTGAATTTTATGGGTAAGTGGGTTGTTTTTTACAAAAAATTTTTAAAATGTGTTAAATAGGTTTTTCAGCATAAAGTTAAAGTTAAAGTCTGTCCCGAGCCTAAGGCTCATCAGGCCGGTGCTTATCCCGGTTTCTGTGGCGTTAAGCGACTGAGAGTCATAGACTCCCCCCTGGATAGAACGCCAGTCTATCGCTGGGTTAACCCCCAACACAAGGTTGGTACCCCTTTTACACCTGGGTGGGATGAGAAAAGAGCCGTAAAGTGCCTTTTCCAAGGGCACAACGCCATAGCCGAAAGCTGGGATCGAACCCGCAACCTTAAGATTACGAGTCCAACGCCCTAACCACTAGACTACAGCGGCGGCTGTTTTTCAGCATACAATTTAGATTATTGTCAATTTTTTGTGAATATCTAAGACTACTGGGACATTGATATAGATTGATTTTTGATAGAAATAAAAACTCTTTTAGCAATCAGTCTTTGATATCAGATTCTATGAGTGTATTTTCAAGTATTTTGAGTGTGGTAAGCTTCAATTAGCTGTAAGGTTATTACAAAACAGTTAAGTCTTTGACTAAATTTGATATCACAGATACATTGCTATTTTCATTTTGTAGTAATAAATCAGTGAAATGTACAAACAATGTGTGAGTCACAGTTTATCTTCTATGATCTGGCCATAAACTGTGTCTGTAAGGTTTATTTCTATCAGACATGTATATTCATGACTAATTGTCCATGTTTTGGTGTGAATGCATTTGCAGAGCAATATTTTGATACTGATAGGGTGATTGTAGTGTGTTGAAGGATTGTTTTAAAAACATAATCTCTTTACATTGGCAAAAAATGTGGAGAGATAGAATGTGTGTCCCAGTTTCTTTTCCCTAATTTTTTCTTGGTGCTAATATAACTTTCCAGAGAGCCTCAGAAATGTTATTGTGGAACTGAGAAATGCCGAGGTTTCATCGGTGGCCAGAAGAACATGCCTGTTGTAAAGAAGAAAAAAGACAAGACTGTGGAGCGTCGCAAAGTGGTTTCATTTGAAGATGAAATGGTGAGTACTGCATTGTGTGTGTGTGAAAAAATGAAAGTGGTGTACAGAAGGTGGTTAGGTGTTAGTGTAACCTATTACAGTCTTTGTGGGCTGTGGTTTTTAGTTAGCTGTGGTTTTTAATTACATAAAATTTGGTGCTTGGTTAATTGATAAGAAATAGGTACAGAACTGGATACATTCATGCAGATTACAGTGGTCACATCAGCTAGCAACTAAGTCCATCTGGAACTTTCCAGTTGTTTTGGTCAAAGAGTGAAATCGAAAAGGCTACTTTAACTTGGATGTATGTTTTTATCTTCAGTTATAAATCTAATTAAGATTTATTAACATGATTTAAATAACCCCTTCTGGGTGTTGTAAAGAGGAGGTAGCTAGCCTGGTTTGTTCCTGTCGACCATCACAACTCCTTCTCCAAGACTTCCCTGCAGGGGGTGCTTGAGGGAGGAAGAAACCGGAGCAGACAGAGGAAGAACTAACTGCATGTGCAGAACATCAGAGACTGGACTGGCCTTGACATGGCGCTGTTGCTGCAAAAGGCTGAAGACACATCAATGTCTTTTCTTTTTGCAAAAATATGGGAGTAAATCTTTCTTTTCAATCTACTGGTATGTTGCTGACTTTTTTCATTGTTTCTGAACATAATTCATAACTGGACAATTTAGAAAGCCCCCTCACTGCAAAACAATTTATTCATTTCAATCATAATCCTCCTCTTATCTCTCTACTCCTTCTTTCTTTCAAAAATGTAAAGGTAAAAAGACATTGATCAAATTGGTAACTGATTAGAATGATCTCAAGACACTTTCAGAATAAGCCTGTTTCCTTTTTTTTTTTTTTTTTTGTTCCTCAGCTAGACCTCTTTGAGGTAATTGTGAGATTTTGTGCATGTGACTGATCTTGCCCACCATGAAAGTAGCCACTTTCCAACTTTGGGAATCTATTGTGTGTTTTTTGTTTTTGTTTTGTTTTGTTTAATGTCCTTCACTACTTGGTGATATAGACACACCCGCATTCTCTCTCTCTCTCTCTCTCTCTCTCTCTCTCTCTCTCTCTCTCCTCTCTCTCTCTCTCTTTCTCTTTCTCTCTCTCAGATATATATATATATATAAAACTACAGAAGAGATCTTACTGGGGAAGAATATATAACCTCGGCAACTGATGTTATGAACTGCTGAGAGTCATACAAAACTTCTTGAACAGTGGCATATCTTTTTTTAATATCTAATCCTCTCCTTTTAAAAAGGTCAATAAGAATTGGACAATCAAACAATAAGTGGTGGATTGAAAGAGGTTGAGAACAGCAACATGACACGTTTTTAGAATATTTGGTATTCCATGCATTCAACCTCAGTTTATACATTAAAATTTCTAGTTTACGTGAACATGAAATACGTTTAAAATGTGATGTCTTCATTTTGGAATGCATTCTATTCATCAATCTTGCACTAATTTCATACGAGGACAATACAAGATTGGAATCAAACGTTTCAATACTACGATCAGAGGCACCTTGTTTTGCTAATGAATCAACCAACTCATTCCAATAAATTCCACAGTGAGAAGGGACCCAACATAAAGTTATCTGAATCCCTCTACTTGCAATACAATGTATCAAAAATTTAATCTCAAATATAATATCCGTCCTTATTTTCCCTTGCCAATTATTTAGTGCCTGCAATACTGCTTTTGAATCAACACAAAAAAGTATGTGGCAAATATCAAGAGCCATATCAGACAAAAACTTCAAGGCCATAAAAATTGCAAATAATTCAGACGTAAAAATGGAAAAATGTTCTCCTAAATGAAACAACTTTTGTACTTTTAAAGCAGGAATCACAAATGCTGCGCCACTTCTGCCTGATTCCAATACAGATCCATCAGTATACACTTTTAAATAATTGGAATAATTACATTCAATGTGGCTTTTTACATCAACAGTGAGAAGATTTTGATCTTCATTCTTTTTTACATCCGTGTAATCAATGTCAAAGCTAGCTGAAATATGTTCCCACGGAGGCATTAGGGGAACCATCGGTAAATTTGGAATCGTTGCTATGTCAATGCCAATTTCTTTCATTAATGAATTAGTATAATTTTTAATTGGCAGCAGAAATGAAATATCGCATGCTCGTTTTGGATAATCAGTGTCTTGATCCATAAGTATTTCATCTTTTACTGAATTCGGAATAGATAGACTCCGAATCACGTACTTTGATACCGCCAATCTTCGTTGATCAGAAAGAGATAACAAATGTGCTTCTTTATAAGTATTAGCTGTGTTAGCATGTGTTGGAACACCAAGTGCTATCTTTATGGCTTTACTGTCTAAACTTTGTAATTTTTTAAGCAGATAATCTGCAGCAGAAAAATAAACTTCTTGTCCATAGATTAATTTTGAGCGTACTAAAGATTGAGCCAAATGTATCAGTGTTTTTGTATCTTGACTCCATGCCTGAAAAGTTATTACTTTTAAAAAGTTCAGTCTTTTTCTAGCCTCGGTTATTAAGTGGTCGATGTGCATCTTCCAGCTCAACTTTCTAGTTAAAATTACGCCTAAGAATTTTACATATGGTTTATACTTAAGCACTGTTCCTTCTAATTTTAGGGTTGGTAATTTTGATGGATTGTGTGTGGGTATGTTTGTGTTTACATAACCCAGTGAATGCTGACATGAATTACCCAAAGGGAATTGAGGCACTGGCAGGTCTGCACTTGAAGTTGACTTGAGAGATTGTAAAAACCCCCACCCTTATTTCACCAGACACTGCCAAGATTAAAACCTGCCACTTCATGGACCCATGCGATTAAAGTCTGAAGGTGTTAACCATTCAGCTATAGCGTCCGTCAAATTTGTTTCTGATACAGATCTCATTGTTCAACATATATATGTATATATATATTTTCAGTTTGCTGCCTCATCTTCTGTGACATACTTGTCCTGCTGTTCTCATGCCACAAATTTTACTCTCTCCACCCCCCTGTCAGAATCTGTTCTGTTGTATCTTCAGGGTCAGAAGTCCACATGGAGCCTATCAATGTCAGGCTGCTTTGGAGCTGCCAGCCAGAGGAGCCCTGCATTACTGCTGGATCACTTTGATGGTGTTCAGTGGTGCTTGTTCTGAGCTAGCATTCCTAGGACACCACCTACTAAGCCCCCCACTGATGACAGTAGTAGCTCAGTCACGGAGACAGAGTGAGAAGCCTCACACAGGGTAGTGATCACCATAGTGTCCTTCTGACCTTTTCCCATGAATCTCCAACTCTGAAGGCTTTGACACAAACTACCACGAGCACTGAAGTGTATGAAGAAACTGAAACTGAGATCACCATGAGACCAGAGCAATTAGTGCTACAGAATCAATGATTGTTTTATTGCATAATGATCAGTAGTAATGGGGATGATGTAATGATGCTACTATGGAAGTGCATGTGCTTTGAGACTACAGGCCTATACCCTATGCTTCCTATCAGGGTATATCCTGGCATCAACCAGGCCCGAGAGATTGAACCTGCAGTGTTGGTCACTCTGAATATCACATTTGTAAAATGAATGAAGCTTGACTGTGTGGTTCCAGTCTTCTCAATGAGCCTATATCAAACTCACTCTGGGTAGGAGCCACCCACAGTCTAAAAAATCCCTGACTTGTATGGGATATAAACCCATGACTTTCCAGCTCGTAACCCAAGGCACTAACTATGACACCATGGCAGCTGGTTCATTGTTCAGTATTTAACAAGGTACTTTTTGTGTTACCTTCAGCTGGATGAGGACATGCAGAACCTGACGAGTTGGAAGGATGGGATGAGGAACAAGGGCCATGTGCTGGAACTGTGTCGACTGATGGTTCGGGCAGAGAAGCCAGACCATCGCCTCACCCTCCTCAAAATCATACAGGTTTGTCTTGTAACCTTGTCTCTCCTCTTGTTTTTGTATTTTGCCTTCTGTTTTTTTATTTTTTATTTTTTATAAAATAGCATTTCTGCTTTTACCTGTTTGTCTTGTTGATTTTGCTTACTACGCATATGACATAAGCTTTTTATACAGTGTGTGTGTATGTGTGTGGGGAGAGAGTAAGTGTATTAAGCTTTGATTTCGGAAATCTTGTTTTCGAAAACAAGTTTTTAGTGAATGGTATTATTAGTATTATTCATGTCTCCAAGTTGGATTTTGTTATGAAATTCTTAGATTCTTGATGGGCTTGTTTTAGGCAGCAGTGAAGGAAACCGGCTTTTTTTTGTTTTTGTTTTTTAAGAAAACAGTTTAATAAAAGGCAATGTACATTGTATAATCATTTTATGAAAAATTTGATTGTTCATTCCAAGAGAGGATCTGAATTATAAATAGTAAACTTGACCTTTTAAGTACTGACAGATGAGGAGCTTTTCATCGACCATTTTGTTTTTACTTTGATTACTGTCTGCCAAGTCTGTCATCACCAAAAGCTAGAGAACCACTGTTATAACTGCAAGAAATCAAAACTTTTTATGGATTCTGTCTTTAAACAGTAAAACGGTTGTATATGTAAGCTGCCTGTTTTTTTATTTAGAAATTTAGGATGCAGGTAACATCATTTAAATGGGACTGATAAATAAAAGGGTTTAACCATTTAGTATCCAGATTACAGGTTGTTTTTGAATACTCAAGTTTTGGTTCATTGTTGTATGAGAAATCGATTGCTGTTATGACAATAAGCTTATCCCTATATTCTATTTGCTTATTGGTGGATAGGAGTGAGACTTTTTTGCCAAATGCTGAGATAGCAGCTATTGTCTGTCATATGAGCGAAAGTGTGTTGCATTGCTGTTAAACACCTGACAAGTCAGGCCCATCACAACCAACTTCGGTATGAGAGAGGATTATCTTTAGGTCTTTCTGGAAAAAAGGCAGGAGAATGGACCAAGAAGGCAGAAAATAGACACAAAGTAGGTGACAGAAAGAAAAGGAACAAGGCAGAAGCAAAGAGAGGAATAGAAAAGAGGGAATTCCTTGTACAGTATTTCCAGGAGGTACAGATGCTATTCATACTAACAGGTCCCTGCACTGGCATCCCCATGGGGGAGGAGTGAGGCTGTAGCTTGTCCTCTGCTAGTCTCTGTAAGACACTAATGCGCTGAATCATGTGTGCTTTTGTCAGTTATATTGTGTTCTGCCTTGGTTAAATTTTAGCCCTGTTGTTTTGTTTCTGCACAGCATCCCCCCTGTGAATTGTTTATTTCAGTGATCATGGAATGGGAGGGGGGTGGGGGTACATGTATGTGTGTATTAGTGTGTGCCAAGTAGGCTATTGCCACTCTTTTTCTAAACTTTTTGTGATTTTGGTTCAGCATACAAGTGTTATGTACAAAAAATTGCATGTGGACTATCCATCACTATCATACTGTAGAGTCCGGGGTTGATTATAACATGATAAGCAATGTTGTTGCAGTGCAAATTTGTCATAATTAGATAAATACTATCACTTGGCATTAGTTTTGAAAAAAGTCCAGCAAAACTATCAATACCATCACAATCTTCATGGTGACGAATATTTATTTGATGCGAAGTGCTGGCTTTCTATGATGAAAATATGATGATCACTTGATTTTGTTGATGCAAAGTAGTCAGCAGCATATTGATTTGACATGGCAACAATTATTATGAAGCCTTGTTGCGTCAAAATAAAGTAAAACAATCTGACGTCAAAATCATCCAGTTGTGAAGTGCATCCCACAAAACAAACGCCGCTTGATTCAGTTGGATTGCGATAAATTTTTATCGGGTAAAAAAAAAAAAAATTCCACAATCCTTACCTCATTATCTCTGTCACTGTTAAATTTTAATCAAATCCAGCCTCTAAAATTCCTCATCGCTGTCAATATTGTCAAAAAGCTTGCAAAATGCCACAAGAAATTCTGTGCAAACACTGGCTGCCATTTTCATTCGAGACAGTCGTGACTGGTCTGAAAAAAAAAAAATTGCCCTCTAAACCAATTAAAGTCTTCGTTCCTCATGTGTGTTGAACGACCTTCAACCCTTTTTATAGTTCTACAATGGCCTTAACATTCATTGGGTGACCTTTGAAAGCGAAGATGAGCCTTCAATCACTACCATCTACTTCCTGGAATTTCCCGGGATCTGCCGTGTAGCTTTGAAAGTTTATGTTGGAATGTTCCGGGAACCGTGCTACTAGGGTTAAAACTCGCTCTTCCTTTCAGAAGAGTAGACCATTCATGCTGGTAAAAATGGATGACAAAAAAATATATAAAAGAAAACAAAAATGCAAGCTTACTAGTGTTGTGTTTAGAGAGCATTCCCGAAGTCGGAATGGGGCACTTTAATGGTGGGCAAAAACAGTCATACTCTTAAAAGTTTCATCATTGTTGAGCCTTGGAACTCTAGCTGGAGAATGAAAAAAGAAAGTAGTTTTCAAGTTTTGATAATATATGTCTTTGCCAACTTCTTAATCAATTTGTCTTTTCATCTAATTTTTGTTTGTTTCCTCCTCTTGCTGTTTTACAATAGCTAATTTTGGTATTATGTGGCATATCCTGATTTTGTGCATGTTTGCATTATTTCAGTAATAGTGTGTGGATTTTTGGTGTTCGTCTGTGTTCAGGCATGACATATTTTCTGTTTTTCTGCTAATTTGTGTGTGTGTGTGTGTGTGTGTGTGTGTGTGTGTGTGTGTGTGTGTGTGTGTGTGTGTGTGTGTGTGTGAAAGATGCTAAAACCTTATGAACGTGGGTTGTGCTACATTTTGTGTGTGACTTATATAAAAACACAGAAAAACAGTGAACAAGTTACTTGGTTTATTGCAGATATATAAATGACATCAAAATAGTTTTCTTCGTCATTTCAGAAAGGTTTTGATGCTTCATGTACGGGGTTTTCTTATGGACTTAATGTTGCTTCTCTTGTGCTGCTCCATCCAACTCCATTAGCACCAACCCACACACAGAGGCTTGGTTTGCAGTAGTCCAAGAATTAGCAGTCCGCAGGGAACTGTTAGTGTTAAGTGCTAAACAGTTACCAGCCAGAGGAAAGTTTGCACTGCAGTCTGCTGTGTGTGGTATTTAGTAGTGGTTGATTTGGTATCATGTGTGAAAATGATGGTCATGATGGATCAGCAACTGACAAGTGCAGCACAGAGAGTTCATTGTTCTTTTCTGTATTACTTGCTGCGTCGGTCTGAAATTGACTGTTCTGCTGCATTTGTGCATCAGTATGATGAAATAAGTGCTTTGTGGTAGGGTTACTCCTTCATCTCTTTTAATTAATGTTTCTTTGGCTAGCTTTTCTCATCCAGAAATCCAGCGTATCTTGTCATTTATGTCAAGAATGTTTCTTGATTTGATCCCACATTTTTGTGATGAAACTGCATCAGAAATCTGGAAGAGTTGGGTTGGTTCTTGCCAGAAGATTGTTGCTTTTGAGATTCTGATCACTGAGACTTTGTTGGATTTATTGCTGTTCTGTTACACACTTTATAAAAAGAAAGCCATTGTCAATTTCTTTAGTATGACGTTGGCATGCTGAATTTTCATCATTATGCCCAGAAATGTAAATGCGGTTTCAATCTTCCTGTGAAGTTCCATTTATGAACTTGAAGCCCTGGTGTGGGGTTTAAGATCTACCATCAGCTGTTGTTGTCATCCACCTTCTTTCATTGAGGTTGCTTGGCTGTGTGTGGCTGGTGAGCTTTAGCTTTGGTGTTTCACAGTGCTCTGTTTGCAGCTGTTAGTTACTCTTTACCCTGTTGGCCTGCTGCATTTGTTTTTGCTGACCATGGTGGAGTGTTCATATTTTGAAAGTGATTGTGGAACTAGACTTTTGTATTAAATAAAATCGGAACTATTGGCTGCCATACATTTGGCTTTAGCTTGGTTGTGGAGTGAGCATTTCTCATTTTCAGGTCCCGTCAATGTTTGTCTGAGTATTGGAATATTTCACTATTTGTTTTAAAACAAGGCTGATTTGACTGCTTGATATGTTGTTTAATTGTCCAATATTTCTGCTCTATAGTTATTGTTCATTTCCATTACGACTGGCTGTTTTGTTCAAGATTCTTGAATTTGTTGTTCCCAGCTTTGAGATTGCCTTAGTGGAGAGAGAGGATGTCATGAGAAAAAATTCTCCTGGGGTTTGACTGTTTTTTTCATGGTACTTGGATAAATTTCTCTCTGTGTGGGAATGTAAGTTTGAGATTTACATGTTTGACTAGAAGTGCAAGCTTCTTTATTCTTTGGCTTGGTTGATGCCAGGATAAATTATGATACGTTATAATGTTTTGATATCATGGATGTACTCAGTACAGCCCTGTCAAGCAGTATATAACTAAGCAGGACTTCCTTAGCATCATCATCCTTATCTTCATCACCATTGATCAGTATGTATGAACAAAAAGGAAAGTGCTGTCAGTGTGGATGTGTGTGTGCAGATGTGTGCACTTATTTGAATGAGGGAAATGAGAAAGTGAGTGAGAGAGAATCAGAGAGAGAGAGAAGGGGGGGGGGGGGGGGGGGGGGGGGGGGGGGGGGGAGAAAGAGAGAGGGAGAGAGAGAGGGCATAAAGACAAATTATTCATTTCAGCAGACATTGTGAATAGTTATTGTAGACATAGTTTTATGTTCATGCTAGGTTGTCTTCATCTTTTAGATGTGTTTCTTATTCTATAAATTTATCATATGCTATAATTTTTCTTATTATGGAGATTAAGAATCAAGGTTCCCAAGTCTATGCATAATCTTTAAATGATAAGAATAGATTATAATAACTTTCAAGGGCAAAGAGAAAAATATGATTATTCAAATGTCAGAGGCTTCTTAAACTTTAAAAGATATTTTCTACAGAAAAAAGATAAAATAAGACCGAAAAAATAGAATTTCTCAGCCGTGTTTTTGACACTGCCAGATGAATGGAGATGGAGAAGAGTGACAAGACAGAATTGGGTGCGGTGAAGACCATGGGCATTACCCTCTCAGCACAGCAAAGACAGAAGGGACAGCAGACACCTGACAGGATCATCGGCACTTCTCGCCTATAAAGGGTACTCCATTTCAGCTATGATGTTTCATCTGCTTTCTCGTCATAATCATGTTCCAGCTGTGATGCCTTTTTCCAACATTTCAACAACAAAACGTGCTGTTGGCTTGTCAGTTTTCAGTTTTTTCAGTTTGTGGACGGAACCATTTTGTCAGTTATAAGTCTCTGTTACATGAAGAAAGAGCTGTTGTCATTGTATGTCACTCTTTTTCTATGAGGTTTGAAATTTATGAACCAGTCCTGAAGAAGTGATTCGTGCCTGTATAGTCATTCAAGAAATATGCTGAACCTGTACAGGTTTCCATTTTGTTTGGAAGGAAATGCATGAATTAGCCAGATGACAGATACAAGTTGAGTTCAAGCTGAAAAATAGACAGAGCCACTCAGAATGGAAAGGAAGAAAGTGCATATAAAGTAAACCTCAGAGACTGTAGACAGAAAACAGGAAGAAGGCAAACTGCGTAATATTCAAGGTCTTAATCGTAATTCAGTTTATTCCAAAGTTTTCTGTTTTTTGTTTTGCTTTGTCATAGTATGAGAGGTCTGTAGGCTTTGCTGTTTGGATATCAATCAAGCAGGTGAATGGAATATGAGTGCTGATGCTGAGAGGATAATCCATGATATGCAGTCTCCTGTCATCGGGTATTTACTTGGACTATCAAAATCCGTCTGTTTGAGATTTCGGGATCTCTGTCATTGATATAAAAACCAATATCAATATAAAACGGACTCTACGATAAAAAGCTTTTGGAGTATCAAAATCTGGCTGAGGAATTTTATTCTGTTATTTTAGTTTACAATAACTCAGATATTTTTTTTCATATGCTGTTGTGAAGCTTTTGCACACTTTCATGAAAGGGTATTTTTAAGAACTTGATAGTATATAAATAAAATATGTACTTCCGTGAAAAGTATAAGATAAAATTTTAAGAAAAATCATATTTTCGTAGTCACAGAACACTTGAAATATACTGAGAATAAAAACAAAAGAGTAGGAAGTAAGATATGTGCACCAAGCCTATATTTTGAAATAAAACAAAATAAGAAATTTGAAGCACTCATTGATTTACCTTTTGCATTTGTTTAGCTACAAAAAAAACAAAAAGGTTTGGGGGTAGCAAACAGGACAGTCTGATGAAGTCTCTTTATCTATAGAATGTAAAACATTGCATCATCCATGCATGCCATTCTTAGCTTGAAACTCCTCTTTTCTTATCTGTGGCAAAAGCAGTCACTCAGTAATTCTAATTTTTGTGCAGTGTTGATTCTAGGCTGTGCTTTTATGGGATTCCTTCATTGTTTTCTCTTTTGGGTACAGAAATTTTCTCTCAGTGTGCCCAGTAGACACATGAAATGAAACAAGACCACATCACTGAATGACAAGTGTGCCATCATAGCTCCAGTGTGTATAACTTCTATTAAAGTACAATAAATTTGAGAGCCTTTTTCTTCGGGTGATTCTGATTGGCCGACTGGTTCAGTTCTAAGCAACCACTGTCTCCTTTAGCCACTATTGAGCACTCTTCACTTTAAAAACGAGAGGCCAACCAATGCGAAAGTTAGGAGATTTGATTCAGAGAGCAAAAGCAGCCCGAGAGTTATAGAAACATAGTCTGAGTTTAAATCTGGTAGGTGTAAAGATTTTCTCTTTGTCTCACGTTGTGACTGGCCAGTTTGATGTAACAGCTTTCTGGCTTGAATTCATAACTGATGTGCGAAGGTTGCTTGGTTTTGCCAAGATCAGAAGACAGAGGTTTTCTCAGAATATTGTGATATATACACGATTTGCAGAAACTCTTTGAAGTGATCACATGCAATTTTTTTTTTTTGAATCCAACTTCTCTATTGTATTTGCTATGTTGACCGCAGCTATTGATGGTTTATGTTATTTTCTAAAGATGGTTGCTAGCGCGGTGTGTGTACACTTAGAAAATGGTAGGAGATCTAGGGTAGATCATTGGGATAGGGGTAGGTTCTGGGATTTATGGGATTTAAATTCCCGTATTTTGTCTTCTTTTATTTATATGCGCCCTTTTAAAGTTTGAATCAATGAATCATAGAATAAATTCATCTCTGAAAAAACAAAAGGAACTTTTTCCTTGCAACTGACAGACCTCTCTCCCCCCCCCCCCCCCCGCCCCCAACATACTCACACAGATAGAGGAAGAGGGATGCGTGAGTGTGTACATGCTGTACAAGGGTTGGCTTGCTTTAACCTTTTAACTGCCGAGTGCAAGTGCATCCTATATGCTGAGGAATAAAAATTTTATGCACCACTTGTTATGTTCATGTCCCTTTTAGTCAGAAATTACTACATGAATAATATTCTGACAGAATACATATCGTCAATTGCGTTTAGGCAAGCTCAAAGTAGTTAGCATGATATTTTACAACAGAAATATATTAAAATTTTAAAAAATAGATGACAATATGTTTTCTTCATGACCACTGTCATTCTTAATAGCATCATACATAAGTCCAAGAAAAATCTCACTCGTTTTTTTATCTTCACTATCTCTTGAATCATCCATGATAATTTTCATCATTATGAGGATCATCTAAAATCAGGTTGTTGGCATGTAGAGTGCACATTTCACCCCTGAAAATTTCCATGCAGGGGCAGTCAAGCAGTTAAAGTCAAATGAACCACAACTAGGAGTGGACTTTAATCAGAACCGTTATCACCAATGAGTCAAACTGGACAATAATATTGGGGGGAAAAAAAGAGAGGACAGGGTGTATAAGTGAGCGCTTATTACATGATATAATGTGCATCTTATTAGTGGCAAATGGTCCATCTACTTTTCTGTACCTGTAGGCTGGGGGAAGTGTTGTGTGTGTGTGTGTGTGTGTGGTGTGTGTGTGTGTGTGTGTGTGTGTTGTGTGTGTGTGTGTGTGTGTGTGTGTGTGTGAGAAAGACAGTATCACTTTTCTTTCATTTTAGGAAGCCCTTTTCCCCCTCCCCCCCCTTTTTTTCTTTAAATATTTTTTTTATAATCCTAGAATCAATACTGTTTGTGTAGGTAGAGCATGGATCAGATAATTATTAGGTCCTTAAGATAAGTCTATAAACCTGAGGCCCCATGTGTGAACACATGCAGAACATCTTGCACACATTTAAAAACCTGTTCTGCCTTTCAAAAGTGTAAGCCATTTCATGCTGGTAGGAAAGGATGACAGATTAAAAAAAAAATGCATGCTGGTGTTGTGTCTAGACACCACTCCAAAGTGGGAATGCAGCTACCTTAATGGTAGGTAAAAACGATTGCATACACAAAATCACACCATTGGTGAACATCGGAACTGTAGTGAAGGAATGAAGAAATAAAAAAGATCACCATTAGTGAAAGCTTTTTTCCCCCCCAACATATATGGACAGAAAATCTGCCTTTATGATTCATGCAGAATGTCATTATCTCACATTCAAATAGGCATCAGTTTATGGAAACTAACAACAGGAACCTTGTAAGACAGTGGTGAGGGAAGTCCTTAAAGTGATTTTTCCATGCAGTCATTGTGTTAAACAATACAGTGAAAAAATATAGCTCCTTTTTCTGTGCGTGTTACCATGCCATGGATCACCAAAAAGTTTGTAAAATATCAAGACTTGCTGTGTGTTGTTTCTTTTTCATTGGAGATATAAAAAGTATCATCAATAGAAAATGGACTATTCAGATAATAGTTTGTGATTAAGCCTATGACCTATTTATTAGGGGATAGAAGGGAGGGAAATGCACAAAATTCAAACATTAAAAAAAAAACCCAATAATCTCCCTGGGGATGCCAGGTGCCTGTCGGTTTAAATGGCATTGCACTTATTCTGTGATATAAATTTCGTCTTTAAAAAAAAAAAAAATTCCTCTCTTTGTTTCTGCCTTTTTTGTTATTTTCCTGTCACTTTCCTCTTGTCTATTGTCTGCCATCATGGTTCATTCTTGTGCCTTTTTTTCCAGAAAAACTTAAAAGATAGCATTTCTCTCTCACGCCAAAGGCAGATGCGCTGGGCCTGACTTATCAGGCACTTAACAGCAGCTTGACACATTTCAGTGAAGAAGAAGAAGGGGAAAAAATGATATAGTAACACAATATAATGATCATGACTTGATATAGTGGAAAAAGATATATTGTATGTCTTGTATTGAGAACAGGCATCACTGACTGTTTTCACTGTTTTCTTCAATATTTATGAAGTCATCAGTGAATCAGTCCTTGCACGCCTGTTCTAAAAACTCCTGTGTCATCAGCTGCTGTAGATTTTGTCATGTCTTTTATTGTATGGGTGACATTTATTTTCTTTGGTTTTTTTCCCTTTAAATTCTTATAAGCACATCCAAAAACAATTTGTGTAATTTCAGATGCCCTTTCTGGAATTTAATTTTTTTTAATATTCACAGCACTTGTTAACATTTTCCCATTGCACCCCATCATATTTTGACACACTCTCCTTGTGCTCAGAACTAGTTACCCTTGCTTTTTCCACAATGTCAAGGATTTTTTGTTGACAGGTACATGTCTCTCCCTTTTCTTCCCTACCTATTTCTGACCCATCTATAATGTGTCCCCAGGGAGTTTCAGGTCACAGTACTGTCACTGCCTGACAGTCCAATTCCCACAGCCTAGCCACATGTCAGTTCTTACTGCTTCTAGGTGGCTGCTGGGTGAGGCATCCACTGAAGAGACACATGGAGTACATGTAAACATGTCAGATACAACACAGTGACTTGCAAAATGTTCTTTTTTCAGATCTTTGCTGTGACAAAGGTTGGTTAGAGATAGATGCACGCTGCCTCCCCTATCATACAATTTAAAAAAGCACAACAAAAAACCCCTTAACCTTCACTTGTACTGCAAGCTTGGTCGATGATATGAACGAACCAAGCAGGCTATGACATGAAATCTCACCTATCACACATCAAGCTCTTGTGCCTCTTTGACACCACTAAAGATTTTGCACTTGAAAATTTATGATCAGTTAACAGCAACAACAAAAAGACCCCCCCCCCCCCCCAATGTAACATTGATCCATAGTTGAAGGTGATGTTATTGTTGTGTACAGGAAACGACCGAAATCAACTGTCTGCGTCTGTTGCTGGGCTACCAGGGTTGCCCTTGCTGTGGAGCTGGATGGTGGACATTGACAAGGGGAGTCAGAGGAGGACCACCGAACACTGAAGACCATGGTGGGTGTCCCGCAAAGGGCCTTTTTAAAATGATAATAACACTGAAGACCATGGTGGGTTTCCCGTAAAGTGCCATTTAAAAATGATAATAACAGAGTAGACCATGGTGTGTGTCCCGTAAAGTGCCATTTTAAAATGATAATAACAGAGTAGACCATGGTGGGTTTCCCATAAAGTGCCTTTTTAAAATGATAATAACAGAGAAGACCATGGTGGGTTTCCCATAAAGTGCCTTTTTAAAATGATAATAACAGAGTAGACCATGGTGTGTGTCCCATAAAGTGCCATTTTAAAATGATAATAACAGAGTAGACCATGGTGGGTTTTCCCGTAAAGGGCCTTTTTAAAATGACATTTTAAAATGATAATAACAGAGAAGACCATGGTGTGTTTCCATAAAGTGCCTCTTTAAATTGATAATAACAGAGAAGACCATGGTGTGTTTCCCATAAAGTGCCTCTTTAAAAAAGATAATACAGTGTTGATTCTAGGGTGCGCCCTTGCGGGATTCCCGCATTTTTTTCAACTTTGCCGCAAAATAATGTGACCAGTGCGCCCTGACGGACGCAAAAAAACTGTGGATAGCGCATATTTGAACAAACAGTGCGCCCCCGCAACTGCCGTTTGTATAGTTTCAAAATAGCGCTACATGCGTGGGTCATTACGTTGATACCCCAGGGACAGCAGGATGCACTGATTAGCGCCCACAGTCATCAAAATCGTCACACAGCGGCTGGTCTGACGTCATTTTCTGACTCGTTTACGTCATTGCGTCATTTTTCATAGGAGCTGTGAACTCCTGAAACAAGTGACGTCATTGTGACAAAGATCGTTAGTGGAAGAAGCCGCGTCCCGGCAGGCTTCAAAGCTGGCAGACCTAACAGTTTTCAAGGCAGTTTTTCAGATCTGGCTAGACAAGTAGCCCGTGCTTGGCAACAATGATGGCATAGGGTAGACTATCGGCTGGAGATATCAAAAATGATTTTGACCCCCCCCCCCCCTCTCTCTCTCTCTCTCTCTCTCTCACTCCCCTCTCTCTC
>CM060316.1:117274983-117284983 GCA_030674155.1 Stramonita haemastoma
CCTCAACTCTATGGACAGCTGATGGCTCTGTATTTACTGCATAATGATTCGTAAGTGTTCTATAGTTTATGTTATATATTATATCATATTATCATCATGTTATATGTTTTGACTGCCAGAGCTAGTCAGGCATGCAGTTTCATGTTTATTTTATATTTGCTGTGTTTTCTTCTGTTTTATGTTTACCCCCACAAATTCCTGTTCAATTGAATTGTACAAATTTTTTTTTTTTTTTTTTTTAAAGTTTGAAGGGTAGTGGAATGCTATAAATATATTGTATGGATCTGTTAGTACAGTCTTACTACCTTTTGCCTCAGTCTAGACTCTGTTGACTCAGTTATAACGGGTGTAGAAATGTGGGGAGCAGTTTGAGTTTTTCTGTTTAGTTAATTTAAGAGATTGAAACTGAAAGACTGAACCTGTTGTCCAGATGTTAACTTATCAGCATGCCCAGTGGCATGTTTGTAATGTTAATGCAGTGGCCAAGCTCAGACACTTCTCAGTTTTTGTACAAAAAGCACAGGTCTGTATGATTTTAGAATTCGTGTGATCTAAAAATTGCTTTGCCTTTCCCAAGGAAATTCTTGTACAGTTTGTTGAACTTTGGTGTTGAATCTCATGACTTTTGAGTTCTTAAAGCTCTTGTCATGAAGGTCAAGTTGTATTTCATCACTTTTGGAATGAAAGCTTTTATAGTCCTAGGTTGTATCATAATTCACCTGACAATATTTTGAGGCCTGAGTATGAAATACTGTCCCAAGTTCTGCATTAAAAAAAAAAAAGCAATATGTTAATCCTTTGCATAAGCCATAATTATAAAAGGTGTTTTATATGACACTAGCAAGTTTTGATTTCAGTTAACTGGGAAAAGTGATGACAAGGTGTAGTGTGATAATCAAATGGTAAATGATTGTTTGATGATTTAGTTACTAGAAGTCTTGTTGTGGAGTGGGCTATTTGTTTGTTGATTGGTTAGTTTTGTTTTAGTTGGTTTTGTCTGGGGATTTTTGTTGGTTTTGTTGTTGTTGTTTGTTTTTTTGTTGTTCTTTTGTTGTTTTTTGTTGTTGTTTGGTGGGGGGGGGGGGGGGGGGGGTGTCCTCATCTTCATGATTTTATGTTTGTAAAGTTAGATGAACAGTTAGACTCTTTATTGACATTCATTGGCTCAGCATGTAAAAACATTTTTGGCACGCTTCCTTCAAATACAGAAGCATCTACCCTGTCTACTGATGCAAATCGCATGCAAAAACAAAAAATAGCTAGTACACAGGAGTACTTTATTTGTGAGTTGTCAGTTGTGTATATGATATAATATAATTAATATAACTGAAAGAAGAGTTCATGGGGTAAGGACAATTGTTCATGTGTGTGTGTGTGTGCGTGGGTGTGGTGTGCATGTGTGTTTGCAGGCTTAACTGCAAGTTTCTGTGGAAGAGGATTCCTGGCAACATAAAGCAGGTAATTGTATCAATCAGCCTCCCTCCACACAGTGATGTTATAATGATGTGTCTGTGTTTGGCAACCGGGACAACATTGTATTAGGCTGGTCAGAACCTCTTACAGTTTTTTTATTCATTGATCAACACAAGTGCCATGTGTTAAAGGTCATCAGCAGTAAGACCCAACCAGTGCTATTGCTTGAGGGTGGGTGGGTGCTTGCATGTATGTACTTGCATGTGAGTGTGTATGTACTTTGTGTGTGTGTGTGTGTGTGTGTGTGTGTGTGTGTGTGTGTGTGTGTGTGTGTGTGTGTGTGTTTGAAACTGTCAGAGATCCCAACTGAGCCCCTTCTCCCCTCAAATTGTAGATTTTTTTCAAAAGTATCCGTTAGTTTAGTTTTGTCTTTTTCTGTATGCAGGGAAGTAAAAATTCTCTGCAGTATACTGGCTGAGCCAGGTAACATTTTTCTGTGTTTTTTGTTTTTGTTTTTTGCTGCCCCATTCTCTGTAAAACACCTTATCAGAGAAAATTTTCTTTTATGACATGATATCAGTGACATTGAGGATGATGAAACAATGCTGCTATGGAAGCTTATTTGCTTTGAGACTATTTGACAGGACTGTACCAAATGTAGAGTAGAGTATCTTAATAATTATATCCCGTTGTCAACCAGGCCTGAGATACCTATACAGACACCTGCAGTGTAGGTCATATGATTTGAGCAACACTCTCAAAATTGCATCTGTAAAGTGAATGAAGCTCAATTGTATGGTCCCAGTCTTCCCATTGAGCCCATAGCAAACTCATCCTGGGTAGGAGCCGGCAGGAGTCTAAAAAAAACCACCCTATGACTCTTGTGGGGTTCAAACCTGCAACCTTCCTGTCTGCAACCCAAGGCATTAACCACTGCGCCATGGTGGCTGGTGAGCCATTTTAAAACAACTTTGACATGATATCCCTTCTAACAAAAGTATTTGATTTCTAACTTAAATTGATCATATTCCTTCAGCAAAAAGTATCTGTATTGAATAAACTGTAATTTACCGTTCAATGTGCAGGCCAATGCAGAGCTGGGCTTGATATGGGAAGTGGGACAGTGCATGTGGAAGCGGAACTACTCCGCCATGTATGAAGCTTTGAAGAAGGAGTGGAGCGAGACGGTGAAGCCCATCATGAATGCCCTGAGTGGTAAGGTCCACAATTGGGAATCATCTGATCGTGTTTGGCTCATCTGATCTCTCTTGGCTGTTTTGAAGTTATCTCTGTGTTATCACTATAACCAGTGTTGATGTATACTGTACAACACACACACACACACACACACACACACACACACAGTGACACACACACACACACACACACACACACACACACACACACACACACACACACACACACACACACACACACACACACACACACACATGTGTGTGTGTGTATATATATATATATATATATATATATATATATATATATGTATATTATGGTTTACTAAAGGCAAATAAAACATGCTTGTTCCAATATTTTGGGGTTATTTTCTCTCATTTGGACTTTTTCTCTTTCAAATGTTAAATTTTAAACTTTTTTTGTGTGTGCTTTTTGACTTAAGTTGTCAGTTTACTTCAGTTGTCAGATTGTGAAAGAATTTGTTTGTAACTGCCAAGACATGTCAGGTCTTGACATAAATTGTCAGATTTTGAAAGAATTTGTTTGTAACTTTAAACACAGGTGAAGTTTTCAGTTTAGTTGTCAGATTCTGAAAGAATTGGTTCATAACTTCAAAATCCAAGACAGGCGAAGTTTTGATTTAAATCATCAGATTTTGAAAAAAAAAAAATTGTTCCTAGCTTCCAAGACACTTCAGAGTGCTTTATGCTGTGTCCTGAAAGGATTACTTGTTATGCAGTGATTTGTCTTGACCCTGCTTTTTATCTGTTCCAGAAAATGTACGGAAACAAGCGTTGAACCTTGTACGGTTAGCCTACTCTTCCATCAGCGTGGACGATTTTGCAGTATTTTTGGGCATGCCTGTGGCAGAGGCTAAGCAAGGTAAGTCAGTAACTGTTTCATGTCAACATCGGACCATCGGTTGTCTTGTGGAGGTGTGGGGATTTGTTCTGTTTTAGTATCTGTCAAGTACATTGAGACAGAAAAGAGGTGGGAATGATATGAAGGGAGTATTGAATGAACAACTCGGGTTAGACTGACAAACCATTACATTAAACTAGAGCAGCAGCAATGAGTCAGTTATAATTTTATGTTTTGTAAGCTGGTAAAAGAAAAAAAATCATTTAGATGAGGCCTGTAAGAGCATGAATTATTTTTGTGCTTTTTTGTGTGAAATAGTAATGCAGGGATTTCTGTGTGTATGTGTGTGTTGTGGACACAACTACACATAATTTTTTTTTAATCATGTAATGTCAGTATTAGATTGTATAACCTCTTTAGTACTTTAGTGGAATTTCTTGTTTTAGAAATACTGAATATATTTCCTGCTCCTTTTGATAACAGTATTGCAGTATTGATTAGATTGTATGACCTCTAGTCTTTAGCACTGCATTTAGGATTTTCCATAATATGAATACTGAACGATACACATTACTTAGTGCATCTCATTCATTAACTTTGGTATGAATACTAAACATGTACATTATGTAGTATTACTGTTAGTTAACTTTCCCGACATGTTTATCCTTGGGTTTCTTTTATCTTATTTTTTTTATTACCAGTGCTTTTCATCAGCCTTTACTATGATGTAATTTTAAACTCTTGTAGCTGTAGTATTTGAAGTTTTGTCATCAGCCTTTGCACTTGTGTAATTTTAAACGACAATAGCTGCAGTATTTGAAGAATTGTCATCTTTTTGCACTCATGTAATTTTAAACTACAATAGCTGCAGTATCTGAAGGATTGTCACCAGCCTTTGCACTCATGTCATTTTAAACAATAGCTGCAGTATCTGAAGGATTGTCACCAGCCTTTGCACTCATGTCATTTTAAACAATAGCTGCAGTATCTGAAGGATTGTCACCAGCCTTTGCACTCATGTAATTTTAAACAATAGCTGCAGTATCTGAAGGATTGTCACCAGCCTTTGCACTCATGTAATTTTAAACTACAATAACTGCAGTATCTGAAGGATTGTCACCAGCCTTTGCACTCATGTAATTTTACACTCTACATACAGCTGCAGTATCTGAAGGATGGACTCTGGATTCCCAGTCAAAATTCCTCACGCCAAAGAAGTTGGGTAAGTGCACTTGTCACAAGAGAGAATTGGGTGTTCATCAAACAAATCTGGTTTTTAACTGTCAGTTTGATTTTGAAATCAGGAAAGGTGCTGGTCATTACAGCCAAAAAATATTCTGTTACAGTTTTTCAGTGAAGCAGGAGAAGTATGATGGTTTACAAGTTTGGGGTTCTTGAATCATTTGTGGCTTTAGCTGGACTACCATGTCTGTTGAGTTGTCCTATTGCTATGTCAGTCTTTTGTCTCTGATTATGCATCCCTCCTCCCCATTCTTTCTTCCCTCTTGATTGTCTTTTTGTTTTGTTTGTTTTTTGGTGTTTTTTGTTTTGTTTTGGGGGGGGGTTTGGAGGAGGGGGGGAGGTTATTGTATTTTTTGTTTAGTTTTGTTTTGTTTTCTCAGCCCCCTCTCCACCTCTTTATCATCTCTATTTCTGTGGTTTGCCGTACTCTTCTTTGTTAAAAATGAGAGAGGTGTTGTTTAATGAGATTTCGATCAGGCTGTCATGCCACATTAAACAAGCTGGAAAGGCTATTGCAGGAATGTTTGTCTAAAGCAGGCTGTATGCTTTGTTTTTCTTCATTTTTACCATGCATAGTATAGCTTAGATGTGAAAATATGAGGGTTTTTTTTTCCAGGGGAAGTTGGAAGGGGGGGGGGGGGGAGGGAGGGAGGGAAGGAAGAGGATTGCCATGGTGACATGTTCTGCTCTCGAGTTTCGTTTCAAACATGACTGGAAAATGCAAACCATGTACAGAACTACTAGGTGATCCACTGTTTGCACATAGCTTGGGTTTTGCCCGTTGCTGAATTTATGTAAAAGTGAGCAAGCATGAGTGCCTGACCTGATTTCGTGATGGAATGCGAAATCTAGGGGCAATTTGTGTTCAGAGAATCCGGATGGAAGAGGGTTAATGTTTGGTAATGGTCTGTTGCAGAATCCGTCTCCGCAGCAACACTCCCCAATGAACAGCATCTTTCTGTACTCACAGACTACGTGGCTTTCTTGGAAAATTAATGAAAAAAACATTTCTGTACAGCAAGAGTGGAAATGATGTTTGTGCTTACAGCATGTTGCAGACTGGATTCATGCGGAGAAAAGATGTGAAAATATGTTTGTGTGAAATGAATGTCGTCAGTGCGAGTTAGAAAAGATGAGAGAAAGATAATGAATGGTCGAACTGACTCATCGGATGTTTTTCGTGTAGTGTTACTTGTAAGTTATTTGTTCATCAAACATACTCACTCATCTTCATGTAAGTAGGTTGTTCAAAACATTATATGATTTATGTTTTCTTCGCTTTCTTCCTGCATTTTTTGTTGGATTTATTTGAAAATATTTGTGTTTTCTGACAGAGAATAAACATGGATAATCTGAGTGCTTTCCCTTCTTATTTATGCTGTGATGAGGTAACAATCTGTGTCAAAACAGAAAATGTGTTCGAGTCACTATGAACATGGTCATGATTTATTGTCATTTTTTTATACCCCCATACACTCAGCAAAACGCAACTCCACATCAATCACATCAAACCACACACACACACACACACACACACACACACACACACACACACACACACACACTCACTCACTTTGAGAACATTCTCATCTTTATTTCACAACAAGGAACTGTTCTTTCTGAAACCTGCAGACAATCCTGATCCCAGACACTGGTTTTGTCAGGACATAATATGTGCCATACAAAACCAGCACCACAGCAGACAATGATTATCTGGATGCCCTGGTATCGGAAGAATTTCTTCTCCTGCCTCTTCTCAGACCAGGTAGAGGATGGCAACTAAGCCCACAGACAGCCTTGGCTTCAAAAAGTTGGCTCTCGCAGAATCAGATGCTATTGCCAGTACCGCTGCAAGAACAAAACAACAGCCCACACATTTATTCACATGTTTTGTCACCGTCATGCGATTTGTGTGTCTTCTTCTAAACGTCTATCCACTAAAAAGGGATTTTTTGCAACTTGTATTGTCAGCCACATGTCACAATATAATTACTGTATTGCTTTACCAATTCCTTGCTTTATAAACTTTTTATTTTTTCCTGATATGATTGTTAGTTCTGGGTGAGTGTGAACCGATGTGCACATGAACTGAATCATGGTGAAAATGTGTGACTTCTGATTCTGATTGTCACTAAGTCACTGTGAAGTCTTTTTTCATGGAGCCTGCCTTTTTCCTTTTCCATATTAAAAAGAAAAAAATTTCCAATTGAATGCTGGTCTGCCTTTATCGCTAAGTAATGCTAAGACAATATTAGGTGGAAAAAGCATCCTTTATTTCCCCTTTCATAGAAGAGCAGGCCAGCTACACACGGTAGGATAGAGGATATGAATATGCCCAGCATGCACCCTGCTACCTGGAGACAGATGGGCTCTACTTCATTCATCGTGCTCCCATCACAAGTGACAAAGCCAACTGCAGTGCCTGCCATGCCATGCCCCTGTGACTGACTGACTGACTCCTCAAGGAGTGCAGGGAGGAGTCAGTCAGCGCCTAGCTTGGTATAGCAGTTGGCTTGAGCTCTGTGGACTGACCACCAGGCTGTCAACGTTTCATCTCCTCAGAAGGAGGATTTATTTGCGGAGGTTTCAAATTCTGGTTGGCTCCTGTCAAGATGGAGTGTGGTGAGTTGTGTGCCCAAGACAAGACTGGCACTTCACTTCACTTCACTCACCTCTGTCTTCCACTGTATGGGTGCACATTTCAGGGTGCAATGTACCCAGCTTGCAGACCAACGCTGCAGCTATTGTCTATGACTGTCTATCTGTCTGTGGGATAGCCTAGTGGTTAGAACTTTGCACTTAAAATCTGACAGCCTGGGTTCAAATCCTGTCCAAGGGGATTTTACCCCTGGAGTTAACATCAGTGCAGACTCCACTCTCCCCAAAAGTCCTTCGGATGAGACCATAAACCGAGGTCCTGTGTGCAAATACATGCAGAACATCATCCACACACTTTAAATCCTGTTCCACTTTTCGAATGAGTAAACCATTGTGTGCCAGTGGGAACAAATGACAAGAGAGAGATAGAGAGCATATAATTGTTATAAACATGATTTCGAACTTTTATTGGATTTAGGAAAAGGAAGCATTAAAAGAAAAAAAAAAAAAAAAAAAAAAAGACCAGCCGCCATGGCGCAGTGGTTAGTGCCTTGGATTTCGGACTGGAAGGTTGCAGGTTCAATTCCCATAAGAGTCGTAGAGATTTTCGGACTCCCACCAGCTCATGTAGGCTCAGTAGGGAGACTGGGACCACACCGTCGAGCTTCATCCACTTAACGGATGCAAATTTGAGAGTGTAGCTCAAATTACTTGACCAACACTGCAGGTGTCTGTATCTCTCGCGCCCAGTTGATGCCGGGATACATTATGATAGTAAGTGTAGAATACAACCCTGTTAAGAGTCTCAAAGCAGATGCACTTCCATAGCAGCAGCATTACATCATCCTCATCACCACTGATCATCATGCAATAGTGAAAAAAAAAAAAAATAATAAACTGCCTCTGATTCAGTAGCCCCTGTTCTGGTCTCAAGGTGATCTCAGATTCGGTTTACCCATGCACTTCTGTGCAGGTGGTGAGTTTGTGTCAAAGCCTTTGGGGTTGGGGGTTTGTGGGAGACAGTCTTTAGAGGGACATTGTGGTGGTTGCCACCTCGGGTGGGTGACTCGCTCAGTCTGGCTCCACAGCTGAGCTAATACTGTCGTTAGTAGGGGGCTTAGTGGATGGTGTCCTGCATATGTTGGCTCAGAAAGGCACCACTGAACACCACCAAAGTGACCCAGTAGAAGTGCAGGGCCCCTCTGGCTGGTGGCCCCATGGCAGCCTAATATTGATGGGCTCCCTGTGGACTCCCGACCCTTAGGGATGAGACATAACAAATCTGTGTGTGGCTGTGGTGGGGGGATTAAAATGAGTGGCATGGGAGCAGCAGAACGGGGACATTACAGAAGATGAGGCAGCAATAGACGAAAGAAATGAAGTAAGATAGCTTCTTCATTCTCCAGACCAGATATAAATTTCATATTTCTACAAATTTGAAATCCTAAACAATATAAACTGATAAACAATGGAACAAAATCAAAACGAAGATATATATATATAGTAGTAGGCACTCATCAGTCTCGGAAGACTATGGAGTTGCGCTCAAGACTAGAGCGCAAAGCCTGGGCAAGTATGTATGGAGGGCAAGCTGTTACCCATGCAGCAGACCCCCCCTCTCCACGGCACTGGAATGATCCATTGGAAGGGCATTGACCGAAACGAATGGTTCCAGTACCGTAGCAGGAGCCACCAGAACGTTGCCATATACCTACAGCCCCGAGCCGCTCTGGGACTCAACTCCCCGATTTTTCCTCAGGGATGGTGTCTAAACACGACACCTGTGTGCATGCTGGTTTGTTATAATTTTGTCATCCGCTCCTACTGGCACACGATGGCCTACTCTTCCGAAAGGTAGAACGGGGTTTTAACGTGTGCGCAAGATGTTCTGCGTGCATTCGCACACGGGGCCTCGGTTTCGAGTCTCATCCGAATGACTTTGACATTCAGTTCGATTTTTCGTCAAACTGGGAAGAAAGGGCGAGGCTGGGTACGAACCCAGAAACTCACGATTTACATATTGGCAGGCGAACGTCTTAATCATCCTGCCACCGTCCTTTCTCTCTCTCTCTCTCTCTCTCTCTCTCTCTCTCTCTCTCTCTCTCTCTCTCTCTCTCTCTCTCTCTCTCTCATCTCTCTCTCTCTCTCTCTCTCCTCTCTCTCTCTCTCTCTCTCTCTCTCATCTCTTCTCTCTCTCTTTTTGTTAGAGAGAGAGAGAGAGAGAGAGAGAGAGAGAGAGAGAGAGAGAGAGAACTATGTAGTGCGACAGGCAATTTTTTAATACAAATTATTAAACTCTTTTACCATTATTAATCTTTAAGATGATAAAATAGAAAAGCCATTTTATAATTATGGTAGCATAGCTATTGTACTCAATAATGATAATAAGATGATTACATTAAAAAAATCTTTTTAATTAATTCAATTTTAAACAACACGCACACATTAGGATTGAGAATACAAGAAGATGACATCAGGGAGTGGACTAGCTTTGAGTGGAACAACTTGTTATGGAAAGCTGAAAACCGCAAAGGGTGAAGGAAGCTGATTGCAAAATATTCACCGGTGCCCCAAGGTCTACGGGATAGGTGAAGTTGAAGAATGCTAAAAGAAGTGAAAGATGTGAGTGCCAACTGTCGTTAGCGAGGGAATAATTCTTGCCTTTTTATTTAGGAAAGTGAATATTTATCCT
>CM060316.1:117289983-117298393 GCA_030674155.1 Stramonita haemastoma
CAGTGGCATGAAGGAGAAGAAGCATGTAGGTCGAATGCAAGCGCTTTGATTTTGTTTTTACAAGATATAGCGCTATATAAATTCCATGTATTCTTCTTCTTCTTCTTCTTCTTCTTCTCATTATTATTAAGTTCACCACCAGGGCGAGTTGTTTATTCAGGAGCAGGGGTGACCATAATACACTAGTTTTCATTGACCTAGAGTCAGTGTGTTTGTTTATTTTTTCTTTGAGTGTGCATTGTTCCAAGCATGGAAGAAGGTAAGATTGCTTTTTTTTTTTATTATCCAGTTTATCTTCCATTTAGGCAAAGGGTAGTGAGGTTTTCTGCAAGTTGATAGGGGCACAGACAGTGGTACCCCAGACACAGTGGGAACTTGGTTTTCCATTATCTATGTAGCCCTTAATTGGTAACACAGGTCAGATTATTCTGAGGAAAAGAACAATATGTCACTGTGTGTGCACATGAGACATGTCAGCATGTTTAGAAGGGCCAAGAGAAGTAGGCCTAAATGCTGAAGCCAGAGTGTGGGCATCAGAACTGGAAAGCCATAATACCAAATGGAAACACTGCTTCAAGAACTTAGACACAAAGCTACACAAGATGATATCCAAGCTCTCACCTCAATTTTCCTTGAATATTGAGGCCAATAAGGCAAATGAAAATGAAATTCATGCCAGGAGCAAAAACCAAAGTGAAAAATGGAAATGGTGCAAATTGTCTGATGATTGTTGTGAGTCTGATTCCAATATTGAGGGTAGGTAGAGCAAACGATGAAGACATTCTTTCCATGAGTTTTGACTATGAAAATGAACTGATGAGCTTGATGAGGATGAGGGTCAACACGTTTTGGCCTCGATTGCAAAACTCATCAACAAACAATTAAAAAAAACAAAACTATCCAACAAAAATGTTGAGAAATTGTAAAACACGCACGACTAGCCAACTGTGATAGACTGTGTGTGCTGACAGTAGAAACTGAAGTATGGAAAGCAATACCAACCAACACCAGGAAGAGTGATATAAGGTCATCCCTCACATCAGCTGGTTTTGCGTACTTCGAGTGTTATCGCCTCTCAAGACCTGTCTTTGAAGAACCGAGTGGCGATAAAATCGTTTTTAAACCCTACCGTTGCCATGGGAATTTGTAGTTACAGTACTCCTGTTACTGATAAACTTTTTGGAGACAATTTGTCTGCATCACTGAAAGAGGCGAACGAGTCAGGTCATTTGGGAGCTAGTGTTTCTGGGTCCAGTGGAACCAAGCATTACAATGATCAGTGCCAAAAACAGTTTTCTGGTTTGTCCTCTTTGAAGATCTGACCACAGTCAAAAACCGCAAACTGAAGTGGTATGGGCACGTCGCAAGATCAACAGGGCTTGCCAAGACGATTCTGCAAGGAACTGTGCAAGGCGGGAGAAGGAGAGGCAGGCAGAGAAAGAGATGGGAGGACAACATCCGAGAGTGGACGGGCCTCAGGCTGAGTGACACCCTGAGAAGGGTCGAGGACAGAGGGAAATGGAGAGAGCTGGTTGCGAGGTCTTCCGTGGCGCCCCTACGGTCTAAATAGATTACGGGATAGAAGAAGAAGTAGATAAGAAATAGGAACAACGCTCAGTAGACCAGAAACAAGAAGCACTTTGGTGCCATGAAGTGAATAAAAAAAACACCAAGTCTTATAATTATTCACTGTCAGTCTTAGTCACTGAACAGATACCAAGCCTAATTCATTGTCAGTTTCAGTCACTGATGGAGAATGAGGTAAGTCAATTGTATACTTCACTTTCAAAATTGCTTGAAGAGTTGAAAACAGAGGCCAACCCATTTACTGCTAGCAGACTGTAATAATTCTTTTTGATTCATCTGATCAACTAAAGATTTTTTTGTGTTTGTTTCTCGGCTCTAAAAGTTCACCAATGGTGAGATTTTGCAAATTCGATCGTTTATCCCCCACTATGAAGATAGCTGCATCCCGACTTCGGGGATGATGGCTAACTCGACACTGGTGTGCATGCGTTTTTGAAAAGAAAATGTCACACGTTCCCCTCAGCACGCAATAACTTATTCTTCTGAGAGGCGGATCGGGTTTTTTTTTAAAATTTATTTATTTATTTATTTATTTATTTATTCTTTTATATCGAGGATAACAGAATAAGCAATCATGTGCTTTTTTTCATCCGGTCCCCGTGTGTATGCAGTTTTGTAAATATTGTCATCTGTTCCCACCGGCACACGATGGCCTACTCTTACGAAAAGCGGAACAGGATTTAACGTGTGCGCAAGATGTTCTGCGTGCGTTCGCACACGGGGCCTCGGTTTAAAGTCTCATCCGAAGGACTTTTTGGGGAGAGTGGAGTCAGCACTGATGTTAACTCCAGGAATAAAATTTCCTCGACCGGACTCGAACCCGGGTCTTCAAATTGCCAGCGCAATGTTCTGACCACTAGGCTATCCGCCCCCCTTTATGTGTGTGCTAGATATCCTGCGTGTGTTTGCATATGGGACCTCTGTTTGTAGTCTCCTCCGAAAGACTCTCTGGAAGTGGAGTTGGTACTGGTGCTGATTCCAGGTGGAAAATCCCTATACATAGGGGTCTTGGTGGTGGCTCGATCCCAGGCCGTCAGAGTACAAGCGCAACACTTTAACCACTAGGCCATCCCGCCCCCACCATACTGGAGGTATGTGAATGATTCCGCGAATTCCAACCATCCCAAAGGTCTGTTTGTTTAGAACTGCTTTGAGGTTTTTATCAGACACAAAAAAATGTAAATCAAATCACGCGCACACGTGTGTGTGTGTGTGTGTGTGTGTGTGTGTGTGTGTGTGTGTGTGTGTGTGTGTGTGTGTGTTGTGTGTGTGTGTGTGTGTGTGTGTGTGTGTGTGTGTGTGTGTGTGTGTGTGTGTGTGTGTGTATGTGTGTGTGTGTGCGTGTGTGTGCGCGCGCGCGCGTGGGTTCTAATCGGTAACTTAATTCATGTCTTGACTCCAATTCATGCTTACCAATTAGAGAGATGAACAATGAAGAATTTAACATAAAATATGTGCTGGGAGTCATGTTTTCTTAAATGCTGTAAAAGTTGCTGCTTTATATTTCAGGGATCTGCAACAACAACACATAAAAAATAGATGAATAAAATGATAATACCAATATAGTGCGGATTATGATCATGATGATGATGATGATGATGATGATGATGATGATGATGATGATGATGATGATGATGACGTCGACGATTAGGATGGTGATAATGATGATGATGGTGATGATGGTGATTGTGATCTTGATGACTATGGTCATGATGATGTTTGATGGTTGATGTTGATGATGATGATGGTGATGATGGTGATGATGATGATGATGATGTTTATGATGATAAAAGGGAAAGAAACGGGGGGGGGGGGGGGGGGGGGGGGGGGGGAGGGGGGCGGGAATCACAGAAATTTTTGTACTTCATCATTACTCCTGCTGCTGCTGCTGCTGCTGCTGCTGCTGCTGCTGCTGCTGCTACTACTACACTACTACTACTACTACTACTACTACTAACTACTGCTGCTGCTGCTGCTGCTGCTGCTGCTGCTGCTGCTGCTGCTGCTGCTGCTAAAACTATTACTTAAAGAACATGAACACTGATAAAAATGGTTGGGCATGTCCAGATAGGTACGCACCGATATGAGTATGTCACATAATACACGTGAGCCGCTGGAAGATGCTTGCCTAGTTAGTCTCGATGACTGCTTTTAGATAAAAAAATTTTCTTACAGTTGCTACTGCCACTTACAGGTGACATTACTCTAGCCCAGGACCGAGCAGGTGAACCCTGTAGAGGCGGTTTCTACCTTATCCATGATATGGACGCTCCACCACGAAATAAGTCGCTTAGCACATATTTCACTTTTCCACTAGGAGCCATTAAAGGGAGGTGGGGGGTGAGGTTCTCGATTTTGAGATTTTGATGGATTATAAAACTATAGCACTTATTCTAACTTGTAGTGAAATATCAAGGCATAATTTTGTTTTCTTTTGTCTTTAAAGGTACTTTGAAAATAGCAAAGCCCTCATTCTGACCACCTATTATGATGCTTAACTTGTCAATTTCTCATTTTGACATTTCCTGCAGTCTATCGTTTCAATTTGTGATAACTTTTAATAGAATTGTCCGATTTTCAATCTGTTTTTTGTATTGTGTAACTATTTTATTGCTGACAAACAAAATGTTAATAACTAAAAATTGACTTCTGGTGCAATGCAACTCCTTATGTGGTGGAGCGTATGCACGAAACAGGTTTAGGCTGTGTGGGTAGAAAGGAAACTAGTTCATGAAACGTTACTGATAGGATATCAATGCAATTACTTGACTCAGTAGATCAATCCGTGCATCTAGCGGGAATTACTTGCCCCCCAGCGAGTTTAATAATTATTTTTGGTGATTTCAACGCTAAATTGTACAGTTAACCCACCAGTTCATCTTCAGAAGGACACGTTTAGCCTACTGGGTTTTTTTTTTCAAATGATAGACAAATCTACCGGCGTCACTGAGTACTCCTCTACCCTAACAGACCTTGTCAGCACATCATGTCCAGACCTCCATTATACAGACTTCAGATGTACTCTCACCAATTTGTAGCACGACCAATCTGTTCCACTTGTTGTTCTGAAAAATCAGGTTTGGTATAACAAAAAATATTAACGTACAATCTATAATGACGCCATGCTGAAAATATTTTGAATTAGCTTAAGAACTACCCCATACTGATTGGAGATCTGTTTTGTCGTTGGAATCAACTGAGAATGCTGCCGAAGCCTCTCAGAACAAGTCATAATACGTAGCTAAAATGCGTATGCTTATGAAAGGTGGTAACTCATAATAAACGAGACATCTCGTAGATAACCACAGAAATCTTAAAAAGCTACCATAGAAGAAAATAGAGGGCACAGGGAAGCAGACTTTTTAAATACTACACACACTCACACACACACACACACACACACACACACACACACACACACACACACACACACACACGGTAACTAGCTAAATCTGACTTGGCTTTTACCTTATCTATCTTCTTATTATCTACTTATTCATTCTTTCATTTCACGGATAATGAAATAGGTACTGATGTTCCTTTTTTTTTCTTTTTTTTTTTTTACATCAAATTTCTGTGTGTGGGCGGTTTTATAAATTTTGTCATCCGATTCCATCTGCACACATGATCTACTCTTCCAAAAAAAGAAACTGGCTTTAACTTGTGCGCATGATAATTATTCTGTGCGCGTTTGCACACGGGACCTCGGTAACAGGGACCTAACCAGCAGGCTGCCCCGTCCTTAGGCTAACTCCCTGTGGAGCTGTTCATGCACTGCTCTGGATTTGTCGGACAGTCTGTCGTCGTCAAATATTGAATAAAAAATGAAAGCCTTTTCAATGGGTTTACACAGAACTGTAGTTAGCTGTAAAGAGAAATCTGACCCGAAAACTGTAAGTTCCTTTAAATACCGCAGGCACTTTGCTGTGTAACTCGATCGTCGTCAAAGCGAGATTTCTTAATTTTGATGAGTATTGGATTAGCTTATAGATCTAGATCTACCTTTTTGAAGCAAATTTGGGTCTACTGTCCACGAACAAAATATAATTAAGGCTTAGATCTACTTAACATTTGTCACCAGGCTCCCAATTTCACAGACACTGCACACTTCGCTGTTTAAATCATCAACGTGAGAATTTCTAATTTTGATAAACACTCGACTAGTTTAATAACTTGTTAAAGCAAACTTGGTTCTACTCTCCAACCATTTCAAGGCTTACCTCGCAGCTGCTTTCAGTCACCTTATTCTCGTGCCTTGCAAATCTCCGCCTGACAGCCTAAAACATTTTCATGGCAGTTTACATCATTGACGTCATTTCTGCATCTGACGAATAAATGAATGAATGATCTTTATTTTTTTTTAAGGGTTAAAGATAAGCATTCAGATAGGTTTTTTTTTCCCATCCGGCCCTTGCCCTGATTAGGGACTATCAAAACAAAAACAAAACCCCTAAAAAGCAAGTGTCCAGCGAGGCCTGGAACAGGTGCTGTAAGATACTTGCAAGCTCAGTGGCGCAGAACCTCAGGGTTCTACCGCGTATACCGCCTGGCCCAGGAGATTTGTTAATGTTTATTGCCTTAAAGTGCTTACAGACAACTTCTTCATCAACAATGGTGCTATTCTCAAAAAGTAGAGATTGCTTCAGGCCATTTATTTCCTCTGAAAAATCATGCTTTACAAAGCTAGTGAAAATACGTTTAAATGGTCTGGTAAGTTGTTATTACATACCCCATGCAGACTGATCTTCGACCTATGTGGGGCAGCTGCCATGTTTACTGTTGACATATTTTTGATGCAAGCCGCCGCTGTAGTCTAGTGGTTAGGGCGTTGGACTCGTAATCTAAAGGTTGCGGGTTCGATCCCAGCATTCGGCTATGGCATTGTGCCCATGGAAAAGGCACTTTACGGCTATTTTCTCACCCCACCCAGGTGTAAAAGGGGTACCAACCTTGTGTTGGGGGTTAACCCAGGGATAGACTGGCGTCCTATCCAGGGGGGAGTCTATGACTCTCAGTCGCTTAAAGCCACAGAAACCGGGATAAGCACCGGCCTGATGAGCCTTAGGCTCGGGACAGACTTTAACTTTCAACTTTAACTTATTTTTGATGCCGTGCCAGGCAGCACGAAAATTGTTCCCCACACTGTGATGACAGTGTGGTCACAGGGTGGGGACTTTTAGATCTAGATCTAGTGGGCGGGACGAGACAATCTCCTTCAAGTTGGAAATTTGTTGTTAGTACATAGGGCCTATTGGACCATTTTAAGGATAGAGCTTTTAATTTTACACAGCAATTTCTTGTCAAAATAAAGACACAAAATTGATTAGTAAATCCATTAATAAATCCATCAATTGATAGAAAAAAGTCAGTCAATCAATTAACTCATTATGTCGAGATGTAATTTACCCGGCCAGTGATATAGGTCCATATCAACTTGATCAGTCAATCAATCAATCAATCAATCAATCAATCAATCAATCAATCAATCAACCAATCAATCAATCAATCAATTTAACCTGTATAGATGTAATTTACCCAATCAATTAATTTATCAATCAATCAATCAATCAATCAATTCAACCTGTCTAGATGTAATTTACCCATGCATATAAGTCCACATTGTCTTGATCAATCAATCGATAAATCAATTAATCGATCGATCAATTAATCAATCGATCAGTTAATCAATCGATCGATCAATTAATCAATCAATCCATCAACCAACCAACCAATCCACCCTGTCTAGATAAAAGTTAATTTACCTAGAGGGATACAAATCCAGTTTTGTCAGCATTTTGTCTGGTGTTGTAGGCCTGTTAATGTGTACTTTAGGAGCTTAGTTTTCAAAGGTTTTGATGGCGTTGTTGCTGTCGTTGTTCTTGTTTTTTTTGTTTTGTTTTATTGCTGTTCTGATGTTGTTGTTGTTGTTGTTGTTACTTTGCTATTCCTTTTTCTGTTTTGGTGTTGGTTTGATGCTTTGTTGTTGATGCTGTGGTTGTGTTATATTCAGTGTTATTATAGTCAGTGTTATATTCAACAATTGTACGTCCAGTGGCTAATATTGACATGTCCAAACATGTCCAAACCTCGCATTCATAAAAAACCTTAGTACATATGATAAGATTTTTAAAAATATGTTTATGGAGCCGTTTGCCCGCTGTTAAAGTAGCTTGCCTTACGACTTCGAGAACGATGTCTAAACACACCACCAGCGTGCATGCAGGATTTGATTTTTTAAAAATATCTTTTTATGGATTTTGTGACTCATACCTACCAGCACACACGTGCATACTCTTCTCTAAGATCCAATCCAATCCAATGATGTTGCTTATAGCCCCGCCGACCACATAGGCCATATCAGGGCTATCACCTCGTCACATTTTAAAACTCGTATTAAAAGTGTGCGAATTTTTTCCCGGCCAGTGGGGTAAAGGCCATTTTCAAAATTGAATTTAATCAATTTAAACAATCAATCCCCAAACAAACAATCAATCAATCAATCAACCAATCAATCAAAACAATCAATTTAACCTGTATAGATGTAATTTAACCCCCAAAAAAAATTTAATTTTTCAATTTAATCAATCAATCAAAACAAATTTAACCTGCTAGAAGTAATTTACCCATGCATATAAGTTTCCCCATTGTCTTTATCCCCAACAAACGATAAAACAATTAATCGAAACGATCAAAATTTAATTTAATCGATCCCGTTAATAAACGAAACGATCAATTAATCAATCAATCCATCCAACCAACCAAATCCAACCCCGTCTAGATAAAATTTAATTTTTCCCAGAGGGATACAAATCCAGTTTTGTCA
>CM060316.1:117298493-117303493 GCA_030674155.1 Stramonita haemastoma
TTTTTTCTTTACTCTTTTCATTCATTCATTCATTCATTCATTCATTCATTCATTCATTCATTCATTCATTCGTTCGTTCGTTCGTTCGTTCGTTCATTCATTCATTTATTCATTCATTCATTCATTTATTTATTCATTTATCGATTGATTCGTTCGTTCATTCTTTCATTCATTCGTTCAAATATTCATTCATTTTCTCATCAATTCCTAAATAGAACAAAGTCATTCATTTTCCCTCTTTACTTCCTATCTTCGTTTTCTTTTTTCCCCTTCTTTCTTTCTTTCTTTCTTTCTTTCTTTCTTTCTTTCTTTCTTTCTTTCTTTCTTTCTTTCTTTTCTTTCTTTCTTTCGATCTTTCTTTCTTTCGATCTTTCTTTCTTTCTTTCTTTCTTTCTTTCTTTCTTTCTTTCTTTCTTTCTTTCTTTCTTTCTTTCGATCTTTCTTTCTTTCTTTCGATTCTTTCTTTCTTTCTTTCTTTCTTTCTTTCTTTCTTTCTTTCTTTCTTTCTTTCTTTCTTTCGATCTTTCTTCAATCTTTCTTCTTTTTCCCTTCCTTTCTTTATTTCTGTCCTTGATTATCTGTCTTTGTTTTTTTTTCTTCTCTCTTTGTTTCTTTCGTTCTTTCTTTCTTTTTTTCTTTGTATCTTCCTGTCTGTCAGGCTGTCTGTCTGTCTGTTTTTTTCTTTCTTTCTTTCCTTCTATCTCCCTTCCATCCGTCCGTCCTTTCCTGATCCTTTCTTTCTTCCTTCCTTCCTTCCTTCCTTCCTTCCTTCCTTCCTTCCTTCCTTCCTTCCTTCCTTCCTTCCTCCCTCCCTCCCTCCCTCCCTTCCTTCCTTCCTTCCTTCCTTCCTTTCTTCCTTCCTTCCACTCTCTCTTTCTTTCTTTCTGTCTGTCGGGCTGGCTGTCTGTCTTTTTCTTTCTTTAACTCTTTTTTGCTCCCTACCTTTCTTCCTTCCTTCGTTCCTTCCTTTCTTCATTCCTTTAACCTTTCTTTCTTCCTTCTTTCCTTTTATTCCTGTATTTCTTTCATAAAGGTAAAGATCTTTCTAGCCTGCTCCAGTTCTAGTTTTCCTCAGCTTCTCAAAATGATATGTAACGCTGAACAATGCCTCTGGCAGTTTCCAGCTAGCTAGTCTTTATCCTTTCCTCTTTTTTTTAAAATATTTTTTTTTATCTTGCGGTCTATCATCTTTGTACGTATTCTGAGATGAATAGCGGGGGCGCAGTGGTAAAGACACCGTGCCTGCATCACGCCTCATCATATGGATTAATTTTTTTAGCTTATTTATTTATTCTTTTATACCGAGGATAATGGAATAAGCACTCATGTGTTGTTGTTTTTTTACATCCAGTCCCCGTGTGTATGCAGTTTTTGTAAATGTCATCTGTTCCCAACCGGCACACAATGCATGACCTACTCTTACGAAAAGCGGAACAGGATTTAACGTGTGCGCAAGATGTTCTGCTTTCTGGATCGGTGCTCTAGAGGTAATGCACTCGTCTGGAAAGCGAGATAATTTATAGGTTTGATCCCTGTTTATGCCCGAAAAACTTTTCACCCATCTACTACTAGACCTTCAGTGGTGGTGTGGGTGCTTGTCTTTCGGGAGGAAACAATAATGAATAAAGCGATGTTTTGTGTGTAAAGTGCATCCAGCGCAGGTTTAAAAAAAATCCCCACAGCATCAAAGAGTGGTCCCTGAAAGATACATGTTGGTTAGAGTAATTATCATAGGGAAACAAATACATCTGTAGACAGCAAAAACAAAAAGAAAAAAAAGAAAAAAAAACAAAAATGTGGCACAGATTTTGTGATGATAAGCTTTCCCTAGGAAGAGCGGTCTAAATTTCAGGCAGAGAAATCTGGCGTGTATGACAGTAGTATACAAGCAATACAACACTATACAATACAAAACATTACAATACAATACAACACAACGCAATACAACACAATACTATACAATAAAAACACATATACATGCAATACAAAAGACATCAGTACAGTGTACTACAATACAATTCAACACCAATACACTACAGTGTACATCACTACAATATACTACAATACATTCTTATACGATACACTGCAATGCACAACAATATACTACGATACAAAAATACTACGATACACTACTATAATTATGCTACACTACAATGTGCTATAATACAATTCACTAAAAAAAACACTACAATTTACTGTATAACAATAATTATACAACAATACAAAACAATTTAATCCAATGCACAACTATACACTGCAACACAATTCAGTACAATGCACTGCAACACACTACAATATGCTACAATACCATACATTCGATTCGATAAAAACTATACCACAGTACAATTTAATATGATGCAATACTATACGAAGCAGTGCAATACAATACAAAACAATGCAGTACAATACAACAGAATACAACAGAAAACAACACACTACAACACAGCAGAATACAACAAAACAAAATACAACACACTATATTACAATACACAACACTACAACACAAACACAACAGAATACAACATAACACAACACACTACAACACAACAGAATGCAACAAAACAAAATACAACACACTACATTACAATACACAGCACTACAACACAACACAACAGACAAAATTCTGTAGAAAAAAGCCACTCTGATAGGGAAAACAAATACAGATGCATGCAGGAAAAAAAAAAGGGTAGGCGCTGCACTTGCGGCGACGCGCTCTCCCCGGGGAGAGCAGCCCGAATTTCACGCAGAGAAATCTGCTGTGACATAAAGTGGTACAACATACAAAAAATACAGACTACATTACAATGCAATATCTGATACTGAGGGAAGGCTTTGAAGGCAGACGACACAAACCTGATGGAACTCACCCCACCCACCCCACCCCACCCACCCCCATCTCTAAAAGAGCAAAAGGCATCAGAGACATGAAAATCAATAGGAAGCCTGTGAAACCAGGAGGCTGGGAGGGTCTGGATTACGGGTGGTAATGGGGGATGTGGGTGGGGAAAGAAACTAGAGGGGTGGTGGAGGGGATGATGATAGAGTAAGTAAGTGAAGAAGTGTACAAATCAAAAGGAAGAGGGAAGGGGAGGAGGAGGAGGAGGAGGAGGAGGAGGAGGAGGAGGAGGAGGAGGAGGAGGAGGGGAGGAGGAGGAGGAGGGAGGAGATTCCAGAACTCACTCTTTAATCAGACTTTTCATCATTTTCTTTTCTGGCTAACGTAGTGATGGACCAAGTTTACCTGTCTCCATCAGTGCAGCTTTGTTGATGGCTGGGGGGCAGTCTCAGCTGTTGTGCTGCTAACTAACTGAATTCTGCATCTTTTGGTGTCTAAGAAAAAAAAAGTGACAAAATCTTTGTTGAATTTGAAGATTTTTTGTTTTCAACAATGATTTTGAGACATGGTTGAGTCATCATAAATATTGTCATGTTGCACACAGTGTTAAGAAACAATAAATGCAACAACTAAGACTATAAGAAACAGTATTGTGTAGACGATGGTATTCAAAAGAACAGTTCATGCGTGTTTTTACAAAGGAGCGTCGTATTCACACCAACATGCTCATGTTTAATTCCAACTGCATAACTTGGAATTGTTGTGTGTTTGGGTTTGGTTTGTTAATTTTTTTTTAATGAACCAAGGGAAAATGCGAAGACAATTTTGCTTTCTCAAAAGTAAAATATGGCAGTGCTGTGTGTTATGTTCAGAAAAATCCGAGTTTTTGTGTGAAATTCTTACTCTGACTCTCACTACTTTCTGTGCTGTATGGTCCGCAGCAACATTGTTCTCTTTGCCAATGAAAATAGAGTTTCCTCTCCGTGCTTTTTCTAACTCAACTAGATAGAGCCATAAAAAGTTGTCTGTTATTGACGCAATAAGCTTGCCAAGGTTTAAAATGAAATGCTGTTATTCTTTGAACTGGGTGTGTGTGTGGAGGAGGGGGATATCTTCAGCCATGACAAGCTCCTAGCCGAATAGCTTGCATTCTCCACACAGCTGTCAGTTACCCCACTTTCAGCTCCTCTCAGCAGCTAATTAATCCATCCCATCCCAGCATAGGTGGGGCCAGCGGGTGCTAATTATAGCAGGAACTGACCACGCTTGGATTAAATAAAAGGAAGGGGTGTGCTTATATAACGCTATTGACTGAGTGGTGTTGCATTTGTGCGCTGTGTCCATAAATGGAGGAAAAATCTTCTGAAGCTGGAATGTAGCTGCCTTTGAACATGACGAGGCCATCAAAAACAGCCACGCACGCCAACTTTTTGCCAGTGTCAAGCTACTCGAACACCTAGCTATTCCCAGGAATAATAGGTGAGACAGTGTATTCTGGGTGACTCACAGGGTGCTTAATTTGGATAACGCTCAGCAAAAACAACAAAAGCAAGAACAACGACACAAATAATACCAACATCAACAATAACTTTGTATCCAGGAGGTGCCAACTGAATCTGATAACAACAACAACAACAATAACTTTGTATCCAGGAGGTGCAGACTGAATCTGCTTTGATTCCTTGGTGGAGGAGTATGATCAAGACTATCCATGGAATGGGAATTTGTAGCATCATTCTTCCTGTGTGACGATCTGTTCAACACTGACACAGTGCTCTTCATCACGACACTGGCGGCTTTTTTTTGTTTATCAGACATAGGATACTGTTTTTCCGTTTCAAGAAACTGGAAAAGGTGCCTAGGTGACCTCCACTAGGATGACCACAACTGGTGTCCTTTTGACTCTTTGCTGACCGGTATCATCACCCCGTGTTACACTACACATGGGTCAAACTGGACAAACAGGGAAAAGACTAACACACGGCACATAGTCTTGGATGCTGTACCCAAAATTCAAGTTTGGTAAGTAGTTAATTATGCTCTGTTTTGCTTTCTGTATGGAAATGAATGCAAGTTTTGAACAGGATTTTTGGGTTTTGTTTCTAAAACACCGGGTAGGCTGGTTCGTAGTTGTTTTGGTTATTGCTCCGCTTTTATTGTTGTT
>CM060316.1:117305993-117318493 GCA_030674155.1 Stramonita haemastoma
CAGACAACGACACACAGACACAGAACACACCAACAACACACACCACACAACACACCACACACACACACACACACAAACACCACACACGATCCCCTTTTGTTCTGCCAGCAGAGTCAGTGCAAAAGACCCTTTTTGGTTCTGTGGCCCTGAGGAGTGAGCAAATTTTTTTAATTTATTCTTTTTTTATTTGAGGTTCAGAATAAGCAATCATGTGCCTTTTTTTTATCGGTCCCCGTGTGTATGCAGTTTTGTAAATCTTGTCTCTGTCCCCGGCACACGATCGGGTTTTAGCCGACATGAAACATCGACTGCTTTGTTCAGGAATAGACATGCAGGCATGACAGCGATTTGTCCAAATTTTTATTGGGGTGGAATTTTTTCATGTCGGGTAATCTAATTGTTATTGCGGGTGGAATTGTTTCATCATGTCGGGTAAAAAAGGGTTTCTGTCGTGCCAATGTTCTGAAGTCACGGATACGAGTTTGATTACTAACACCATGTACATTAGTCCAGGAGTCTGGGGGGGGCCTACACGCATCAGGGTTGTTGTTGTGTTTTTTTTGTTGTTGTCGTTGTTGTTTTGTTGTTTTTGGGGGGTTTCCCGTTTTTCATTTTTGGGGGGGGGGGGGGAAAAATCAAAAAACATGCATCGTGTCTCACCCCTCCCCCTAGGATCACGGTGAGATTGTAAAAACCCACGTATCTTTATACTGGATGAGTGCGTGGTTCTTTTTTTTATGAATCGGCCATACTACAGGCACCCTTTTACCCAAAATTCAGTGGCTTTTTTCCTATAAAAAAGGGGAGTACAAGTTGTTTATTGAAGACAATCTTACTATAAAAAAAAAAAGAATAACAACAATTTAAATGTTGGTTGGGGTACTAAATTTTACTTTAAATGGGGAAAACGTTTTGGCTTGGGCTGCCTAGCGGTTGGAAAAAAAAATTTTTTCTCCCCCTGTGTGGTAGGGGAAAATGTTGGTAAAGGCTGAAGATGACCCCCTAAAAAAAACTGTCACATACATGTTCTTCGTGCCCCTTGACGATATTGGAAGGAAAATGATGATGTAATGACTGGACGAAACGCGATGAGCTTATGCTGCGACGACGACATGACGATGTGACGACGAGGAGTTTGGATTTGTAGGCGAGACGACGACAGGGACGACGATGTGAGGTTGTGAGAGGGATGGGAGTGTGATGGGGGTGGAGGGGAGGGGAGGAGGAGGAGGGGGGAGGAGGGGAGGAGGAGGGGAGGGGAAAGGAGGGGAAGAGATGATTAGTTTTTCCATTAGAGTAACTTAATATCCCCGGCAATCTTATTGCCGTGGGTTCTTCTACGTAACCAACCTGGATAGTTCACTAGCGCAGCAAGGTCCGGTTTCCTTTTAAACAACTTTTTTAATAGTTTAGTTGGTACTCCAGTTTTTTTAAAAAAGGGGATAAAATTGTAAAAAAAAAAAAACTTGTATGTTTTGCCAAAAAAATACTTTTTTTAAAATCTGATTGGAGAATTCAAGAAAAATGATTACTAAAAAGAAAAAAAAAAAGTGAAAAGGAAAAGACGAGAGAAAAAAAAAAAGAAAGAAAAAAAGAGCAAAACAGAAACAAAAGAAAAAAACAAAACCATTGCAACCAGCATTTAAATTTAAAAAATGCTGGGGTATCATCAATAATTAGCCGAAAAAAAAATTTCAAGCAATGCCAAATTTTCGATTTTTTTCTCCTTTTTTTGCTTTAAAAAAAAGGGTGTTCTTTCTGTTTATATATTATGCCCTTGTTTTCTAAATTTTATTTTTTTTGAGCTTAAAAAAAAAAAAGAAGACCGTGGAATCTTAACCAGAGGGTGTTTGCATGATTTTTGCATGCCAAAGGCAGAAAAAAGAAAGACATCAAGTGACATGATATTTTAAATGCAGTCAATCTGAAAAGAGAAGAACCAAAAGGAAAAAAGGGAAAAAAAAAAGAACGAGAACAAAAAATTTGTTTTTTTTTCGTTTTCTTTAAATTGATTGTTTTTGACGCAAAAAGAAGAATCTCACAACGATATATTTTAGATAGATAGGGAAAAATTTTTTATATATTTTTATTGTTTTTTGTATTTATATTTTATTTTTTTATTTTAATTTTTTAAAATATAATATATATTTTTTTTTATATATATTTTTATATATATTTAAATTTTATATAAAAATATAAATATTATATTAAAATTTTGTGTCACAGACCCCATTAAGCAATCTTTTTTATCTTCTAATTATTATCTGTGTATCTTTTGTCTACCTCTCTGTCTTCTCTCGTAGCCTGGTGGTTAAGTGATGCGTTCGTGTCGTTGACCGGGTTGAATTTTTCGAGAGGTTTTCCCTCCGCAGTTTTTGAGTCCCGACTCCCTGCCCAAAACCTTCGGATGACCCTTTAATTGAGGTCCGTGTGAAAAACCCCGCGAAAATTTGTCCCAACGTTAAACCCGTTCCCTTTAAAAAGGTGGCCCCTTTTGTCCCCGGGGGAAGGATGACTTTTCAAAAGCTCACACGGGGAGGGGAAAAAAAGAATGAAAGAATAAATATCTTCTATCTATCTATTATTATCTATCTATTATCTATCTATCTTCTTAATTATCTATCTATCTATCTATCTATCTATCTATCTATTGTCTGTCTGTCTGTCTGTCTGTCTGTCTGTCTGTTGTCTAATACCCTTTCTACCTTTTGTCTATCTGTCAATCTATCAATGTTGCAAAGTAATTGATCGAGGGACTCATGATGATTGATAGGGGAAAAAACCGTCAATCGATTATTCGTTTTTCTAACACTGGGAAAAAAAAAATAAAGGGACATATTTTCAAAATTTTTAATAGAAAAAAACCCCCAAAAAAACAAACACAACCTAAAAAAAACCCGCAACAAGGGGGAGTGGGGTAGGGGGCGGGGGGGGGGGGGGACGGGGGGAGGGGGTTAGGCGTTGTGTGAAGCATTAGATGACAAAAATTCCAAAACATTTACCGCCAGGAGTTTGGGGGGAAGTGGTGGGATGGAGGGGATGGGGTGGGGAAGGGGGAATGAGGAGGAATGAGGAGGAGGGGGGGGGGGCGATTTGGGGTCGGTTAAAGAGAATGAGGGTGGAAAAGGTTTCATTTTTGTAGGTTGTGTGGTGTGTGTGTGTGTGTGTGTGTGGTGTGTGTGTGTGTGTGGTGTGTGTGTGGGTGCGTGTGTGAGTGTGTGTGTGTGTGTGTGTGTGCTCCGTGCGTTGTGTGTGTGTGTGTTTTGTGTGTGTGTGTGTGTTTGAGCGTTCATGCGTACGTGCATGCGTGTGTGTGTGTGGTGGTGCATGCATGCTGGCGTGTGTGGTATAGGTAGCAGGGGGGAGGGGGGGTAAAAGGGTGGGGGTGGGGTTACGTGGGTGCACACACGGGTGTGATGTGTGTGCGTGCACGCTTTGCGCGTGTTGTATGCTGCGTGCGTGGCATCGATCTAAAACCGCCAAGTGACGCGCCGCTTCGAAGAAACTTCTCATTGATCACACACACCACAACACCACACACAACCCACACACACACACACACACACCACACACACACACACACCACACACACACACACACACCAACACAACCAAAACCCACACAAAACACACTACACACACACATACAACACACACACACACACACACACACACACACACACACACACACACACTTGACCACACACACATTGACAAACACCCCACACACACACACACACACACAACACCCCAACCCCACACACAACACAAACCCCTCATCGCCCCTGGTCCTTCGTTGCGTGCTCGCCGCTCCCCCCCCCCCCCCTCCCTCTTACCCCTCCCCCCCCCCCGCCCACCAACCCTCCTCTTCATTACCTCCTCCCCCTCCTCATTTTCCCCTTCCCCTCCTTTTCCCCCCCATAAGTTTCATTCCCTTTTTCCTTCTTAAGTTTTCTTTTTTAATTTTTTCCAGCGCCAGTGGTTCCCAGGGTTGCTGTGTTTGCTAGTGTTCTCTGGTCTTTTTGACAAGGTTGTTCTGTTCTTTCTCCTCCTCCTTCTTCTTGCTGCTTGTTTCAGACTTGATTGGGGGAAAGTCTTGGAAGGGAAGAGCTTTAATACTCTTTTACTGTGTAGTAGCTTTTGGTTTTTTTTGTTAAATTTTTTTTTTTCCCAATTGGTGAAGTTTTTTTTTTTTTTGGAGGAGGTTTATTTTTTTTGGAAAGGGAAAGCTTTTTTACTCACTTACTGTGTAGTTGACTTAAAAAAAAATTGTTTTAGTTAGTGATTTGGTGAAGTTGTCTTTTAGGGGAGGAGCTTTATATTTGATCACGAGTAGATTTTGGTTTTTTTTTAATGTGTTTTATTTTTGTGATTGGTGAAGTTGTCTTTTTTGAAGGGAAGGGGGGGGGGGTTTTTAACCTTTACTGCGTAGTAGACTTGGGTTTTTATTTTAATATTTGTTTTATTTTCGATCTTTATTTTTTTTGGAGGAAAAAGCTTTACTATGTATGTAGACTTTTTTTTTTAATTTTTAAAATTTTGGGTTTTATTTACGTGATTTAGTGAAGTTTTTCTTTTGGACGGGAAAGGTTTATACCCCTTTTGGTATTAGACTTTTGGTTGTTTTTTTTTTAATTTTTTTATTTAAGGCTTTTTTTTTTGGAGGGAAGGCCTTACTGTGTAAGTAGACTTTTGGGTTTAAATTTTTTAAATTTTGTTTTTATTTACGTGATTTGAAGTTGTCTTTTTTTTTGGGGGGAAGAGCTTTTTACTGCTTATGGGTAAGTAGATTTTAGTTTTTTTTTTTTTTTAAATTTGTTTTATTTGTGATTGTGAAGTTGTTCTTTTTTGGAGAGAAGAGGGTTTATATTTATTGTGAGGGAGGGGTTTTGGTTTATTTTTAAAAATTTGTTTTTATTTGTGATTGGGTTTTAAGTTGTCTTTTGGAAGGGAAGGCTTTACTCCCTTTTCTGCGTAGTAGTTTGGTTTTTAAATTTTTTTTTAATTTTGTTTTATTTACGTGATTGATGAAGTTGTCTTTTTGGGTAAGGCTTTATTTCTTTATGCTAAGAAGACTTTTGATTTTTAAAATTTTTAAAATTTGGTTTTGTTGTGATTTTTGGGGAAGTTTTTATTTTTGGGGGAAGAGCTTTTCTACCTTTTTCGCGTAAGTAGACTTTTGGTTTATATTTTTTTTAAATTTTTTTTATTCACGTGATTTGGGGAAGCTGTCTTTTTTGGACGGAACAGGTTTATATTTATGTGTTTGTTTGTCTTTTTTTGTTTTTTTTTTAAAAATTTTGTTTTTTTTTACGTGATTTGGTGAAGTTGGGTTTTTTTGGAGGGAAGAGCTTTATGTTTTAGTTTGACTTTGGGTTTATCTTTTTAAAATTTTTTTTTATTTATTTATTTTGTGATGGGTGAAGTTGTTTTTTTGGAGGGGAAAACTTTATATTTTATGGTTTTAAAAAAATTTTGGTTTATTTAAAAAAAAAAAATTTTTTTTTATTTAATGGATTGGTGAAGTTGCAGGGGGGGGGGGGGGGGGGGGGTTTGGGTTTGGAGGAGGCTTTATTACTCCTTACGGGTAAGTAGACTTTTGGTTGTTAATTTTTTATTTGTTTTATTTACGTGATTGGGGAAGTTGTCTTTTTGGAAGGAAAAGCTTTTATACTTAATACTAAGCTTTGTTTGGTTTATATATGTGTTTATATATTTATTAATTGACGTTTTGTTGATGTGGTCTTTTAGGGAGAATAGGCTTTTTAATTATTTTAGAGAGTTTTGCTTTATTTATTTGTTCTTTTTTTTACGTGGTTGTTGAAGTGGTCTTTTCGGGGGCGAGGGGGGAGAGGGGGGGGGGGGGGGGGGGGGGGGGTTTACACAAAAGGGTAAGTAGACTTTTTTGGGGGGGGTTTGCTTATTTTATTTTACATTTTTTTAATGGGGTTTAAGGGTCTTTTTTTGGGAAAGGAAACGGTTTTTGCTTACGTAAGTTTAAATTATTTTTGGGTTTTTTCCCGTTTTTGTTTTTGATCGATTTTTTTATTATCATTTTTTTGTTATCTATTTTTCGAAATTTTATTTATTTAATTTATTTATTATTTATTTATTTTTTGTACGTGATTGTTGAAGTGGGCTTTTGGGGGGGGAGAATTTTGTAGTTAGGTAAGTAGACATTAAAAGTTTTTTAATTGACTTGACTTTTTGGTTTTGTTTCATTTGCTGTCTTTTTTTTTTCTTTTTTTTTTGGGGGGGGGTCTCCTTTTTTTCTTTCTTTTTTTCTTTCTTTCTTTTTTCTTTCTTTCTTTTTTCTTTTCTTCTTTCTTCCTTTTTTTAGTTTTATTTTTTTTTTTTTATTTGTTTAAAACATTTTTTATTTATTTTTTTTTCTTAATGTTTTTTCAATAGTGTATTTGTTAATATTACTCTTACTTTCTGTCTTTTGTGAGTACTTTTTTTTCGCTTGTTTTTTTTTTCTTTTTAGTTATTCATCAAGTTTTGTTGCAAACATTCATATTTTGTGGTGGTGATGGTGGTGGTGGTGGTGGTGGTGGTGTGTCTGTGTGCGTGCGTTCGTGCGTGCACGCGTGCGCGCGTGCGTGTGCTATGTGTGCGTGCGCGCGCGCGCGCGCGTATATATATATATATATATAATATATATATATATATATATATATATATATATATATATATATATTATATATATATATATATATATTGTGTGTGTGTGTGTGTGTGTGTGTTGTGTGTGTGTGTGTGTGTGTGTGTGTTTGTGCATTGTTTTTCCACCTTTCTTTTTTTTTTTAACTTATCTATTTATCTAGTATTGGTGTACTTTGACATGTAATTGTGGGTTTGCTATTTTTTAAAATGATAATTCTTTTGTTATGTCCATGCGAGTGTACTTTTTTTCTTTTGAATGCTTGACTCATCTTTCCAGTTTTCATAATTGCTGATATTTTCATGCTATAGAATATGTGTTATTTGTTAATACAATTCTTAGTTTGATTAAACCTTTCACTTTTTCCTTTCAAAGATATTTTTGTTATTGAACCAGAGTGTGATTGCTGGTAATCTAAGGTCAGGATTTGTAAAAGAAGAAGAAAAAGAAGAAGAAGGAAAAGAAGAAGAAGAAGGAAAAGAAAAAGAAAAAAAAAAAGAAGAAGAAGAAGAAGAAGAAGAAGAAGAAGAAGAAGAAGAAGAAGAAGAAGAAGAAGACATCCACCTTTTAAGTGATGTCTTGGTACACATTTGATACAAATGCAAAACATTTCAGTATAGATACTATTTAAATGTTGAGGAAACTGGTCCCAGCTTTTTATACAATACCAAGGTATCAATGTCATAAAGACATCTATGAGCACGAAGCAATATAAAGCAAATCATCCCCCTCTTTTTACCCCCCTTTCCCCAAAAAGAATCAAACCAAAACAAGACAAAACAATAGCATCAATAATAATAGGTATGACAAAAGCATTCAAACCACTAACAAGACTGTAAACAAGCACGTAAAACAAACAAGGAAACAAGTAAACACATACCCACAGAGCAGCATTTTCCCAAACAGATATAATCAAGAAACAAGCACACATAACAGTAAAAACATAAAAAGAGAAAAGATATTTTTTCATAAGAAAAAACAACAACAACAGACAGACACAGACACAGACACAACACACACACACCACACACACACACACACACACAACACACACACACACACACACACACATACGAAAATGCCGTTGTTGTCAATAAATTGATCTTTTCTTTGGAAGGGGGGGGGGGGGTGGGGGTATCGCTTTATTTTGGTTATGTTTTGTTATTGGTTCTTGTGTTGTCTGAGTGTTGTTGCTGGTGGTTGTGGTGCTCCAGATGATGGGGGTAGTGGTGGTGGTGGTGGGGATGGTAATGATGTGGCATGGGGGCGAGGCAGGGGATTTTCTAAGAACGTTTTTATGCTGGTGCTGTTATCAAATATTGTTAGGGTTTTTTGTTGTTTGTTTTTTCTTGTTAGTGATTTTTTAAAATAATAAACTATTCAACAAAACGTGGAATAAACGGTTATATTTGTGCTTAAGAAGCATCCAATAAATTACTTGCTTATTGAATTGTTTGTCTCAGTGTTTATATTTGTGTTTGTCTTTCTTTGTTGGTTTTGTTGTTGTTGTTTCCTTCCTGATAGATTTTAATTTTCCTTTCTTTTCTTTTTTTTTGTTTTTTTGATTTTAGTCATTTCGGTTACTTCCAGCTCTTTTTCTAGATCATCATCGTTATCGTCGTCGTCGTCGTCATCATCATCATCATCATCATCATCATCATCATCATCATCATCATCATCATCATCATCATCATCATCATTATCATCATCATCATCATCATCATCACCACCATTATCATCATCCTCATCGTCGTCGTCGTCGTCATCGTGGTGGTCATCGTGGTGGTCCTCCTCCTCCTCCTTCTCCTCCTCCTCCTCATCAGTGTCGTCGTTGTCGCTGTCGTTGTCATCATCATCATTACTAAAAGAATGCCGAGCCCCCCCCCCCCCCCCCAAAAAAAAAAAAATAAAAAAAAAAAAAAAAAATGACACGATGATGACATATACGAACCACATGCTGCTGCTGATTATGCTGATAATGATGGCACCCCTGCTGCTGCTGCTAACAATGATGATGATGATGATGATGATGATGATGATGATGATGATGATGATGATGAGATGATGATGGTGTAGATAAGGGTCGTGGTGGTGGTGGTGGTGGTATTGATGATCGTAGCGGTATTGTTGGTTTTATTCGTGGCAACTGCTATGATGATGATGATGATGATGATGATGATGATGATGATGATGATGATGATGATGATGATGATGGTGTAGATAAGGGTCGTGGTGGTGGTGGTGGTGGTGGTATTGATGATCGTAGCGGTATTGTTGGTTTTATTCGTGGCAACTGCTATGATGATGATGATGATGATGATGATGATGATGATGATGATGATGATGATGATGATGATGACGATGACGACGACGATGACGACGACGACGATGATGATGATGATGATGATGATGATGATGATGATGATGATGATGATGACATCGACGATGAGTCGGGAACTGCTTTCCTGTATACCGACCGTAAGACTGCTCGTCACGGCCATGGAACGGAACTAGAAAGCCCCGAATTACTAGCGCATAATTTTGCCCGCCACCTCAACCCATTCCATCCCACCTCTTCCATCCCACCCCATCCCATCCCACCCCATCCCATCCAACCCATTCCATCCCATCCCACCCCATCCCATCCAACCCATTCCATCCCATCCCACCCCATCCCATCCAACCCATTCCATCCCACCCCATCCCATCCAACCCATTCCATCCCATCCCACCCCATCCCATCCCATCCAACCCATTCCATCCCATCCCACCCCATCCAACCCATTCCATCCCATCCCACCCAACCCATTCCATCCCATCCCACCCCATCCAACCCATTCCATCCCATCCAACCCCATCCCATCCAACCCATTCCATCCCATCCCAACCCATTCCATCCCATCCCACCCCATCCCATCCCACCCCATCCCATCCCACCCCATCCCATCCAACCCATTCCATCCCATCCCACCCCATCCCATCCAACCCATTCCATCCCATCCCACCCCATCCAACCCATTCCATCCCATCCCACCCCATCCCATCCAACCCATTCCATCCCATCCCACCCCATCCCATCCAACCCATTCCATCCCATCCCACCCCATCCAACCCATTCCATCCCATCCCACCCCATCCCATCCCACCCCATCCCATCCAACCCATTCCATCCCACCCCACCCCATCCCATCCAACCCATTCCATCCCATCCCACCCCATCCCATCCAACCCATTCCATCCCATCCCACCCCATCCCATCCAACCCATTCCACCCCATCCCATCCCATCCAACCCATTCCATCCCACCCATCCCATCCAACCCATTCCATCCCACCCCATCCCATCCCATCCAACCCATTCCATCCCACCTCATCCCATCCCAACCCATCCCAACCCATCCCATCCCAACCTATCACAGTGTGGCCCCATCCCCCACTGCCGTGAATCCGATAGTGGAATAATAAAGAACGTTGCTCTAAGCATGGGAGAGTGAAAGCTGGGCCTCAACAAACCTCTCTTTGGCTGTAGAGGTGAAGTTCAGTGCAGACCGGCTAGACAGACAGGCATGGCATACAGTGATATCTCAGCTTGTTGTATACAGACATTAAAGTATTATTGTATACAGATATCATCAGCATGTCAAAGCCTTCACCAGTCAGTATGTCAATCAATCATTCAATCAACCAAACGACCGTCCAACCAACCATACAGCCAACCAACCAACCAACCAACCAATCTACCAACCAACCAACCAACCAACCAGCTAGCTAACGAACTAAGCAACCTACCAACCTACCAACCAACCAACCAACCAACCATCCAACCAACAGGTCAATCAATCAATCAGCCAATCAATCAAATAATCAATAAATTAATCAATCAATCAGTCAACCACCTAGCCAACCAACGAACCAATCTATCGATTGACTGATTGACCAACCAAGCAAACCAACTGACAGACCGAGCGATCGATTGAGTGATTAAAAAGCCAACCAGCCTGACAATCAATCACCCAATCAATAATCAATCAATCAATGGGTCGACCGGTCAGTCGGCTGGTCAGTTCAGCGGACAATTAAAGAGCTGATGAAAGCTGAGAAACACGCCAACGGAAACAGGTCCTCATCCGTACATAGAGAGCAAGGCTCCTCAGGCTCATGACGCTAGTCCTAACAGCCAGACAGACCGGCCCACCAAAAGACCAACAGACGGACAGACAGACAAAGAGACAGACACAGACACACACACTGACAAACAGACCAAATGACAGACTCCCAGGCATCATTTCTACCTATCATATCTATATATGAAAGCTCAAGACAGACAGACCGGCTGACAGACAGACAGACCGGCAGGCAGGCAGACAGACAGACAGACAGGCAGACATACAGGCAGACAGACAGGCAGACAGACAGACAGACAGACAGACAGACAGGCAGACAGACAGGCAGACAGACAGGCAGACATACAGACAGACAGACAGACAGACAGACAGGCAGACAGACAGGCAGACAGACAGACAGACATACAGGCAGACAGACAGGCAGACAGACAGACAGACAGACATACAGGCAGACAGACAGGCAGACAGACAGACAGACAGACAGACAGACAGGCAGACATACAGGCAGACAGACTGGCAGGCAGGCAGACAGACAGACAGACAGGCAGACATACAGGCAGACAGACAGGCAGGCAGACAGACAGACAGACAGGCAGACATACAGACAGACAGACATACAGGCAGACAGACAGACAGACAGACAGACAGACAGACCTGACCCGAACCCGAGGAGTCAGATCACAAGTCCAAAGCCCTAACCACAAGGATACACCCCCCCCCTCCCCCTCCCCCTCCGCCCTCTTTCCCCCTCCCCGCAAACTGTCAGGCTGTTTAAATAAGCAGAAAACCAAGTAAGGAGACAGGCAGACACATTGATAGAGAGAGACAGACAATCCAAAGGACTGGAAGAAAAAGACAAAGCAGCCAGAAAAAGGAAAGGTTTCATGGCTGCTGATAAGAATTTGTTTTCTTTCTTTCGGTTTTTTTGTTATATTTTAAACCAAAAATATTGATCCTTTAACCAGGCTTATTTTGAAATCCTGAAGGCACAAATGAGAATGGCTTTTTCTTTCGTTTTTTTTTTCTTCTCTAACTCATTATGGTTCTGTCTGTCTGTCTGTCTGTCTGTCTGTCTGTCTGTCTGTCTGTCTGTCTGTCTCTGTCTCTGTCTCTGTTTCTCTCTCTGTCTCTGTCTCTGTCTCTGTCTCTCTCTCTCTCTCTCTCTCTCTCTCTCTCTCTCTCTCTCTCTCTCTCTCTCTCTCTCTCTTTGCATTTTCCTTTTTGGTTTTGTTTTCGTGTTGTCTCATTTTACACAGGCCTACTTACTGTTAGTGTATCAGATATCGAGGATTGTGAGAAAAAACATCTTTTTTCTTTACTGTTTGGTATTTGTTGACTGATTGACTGACCGACAAACTGACGGACCGATTGATTAATTGAATGGCCAAAGATTAACTGTTACGAATTGATTTCCCCCCTCATTTAATTATTTGTGCGTTTGTTTCCGTTTATATACTTCTAATTTTGTTGTGTACCCAGGGAATGTTGGCATTTCACTGTTAACTTTCTCCTGTCCTTGATAATATCAATCTAACGCAATTTCTATCATTTTTTTCTTATCTTAAATGCCTGACACAAATTTAAAAAATATTTACCAAATTCAAATTCTTTATTTCCTGTCGTATCTTTAGGGATATAGAGGATTTCACATAACGTCAATAAACAAAATCCTAACTAAACAACATACATGCACCATATAACTGAATATTTGGAC
>CM060316.1:117320993-117325993 GCA_030674155.1 Stramonita haemastoma
TGTGTGTAGTGTGTGTGTGTGTGTGTAGTGTGTGTGTGTTCATTTATTTTATTTTTTATATCGAGGATAATGGGATAAGCACTCGTGTGCTTTTTTTATCCAGTCCCCGTGTGTATGGAGTTGTGTAAATATTGTCATCTGCTCTGTCATCTTTGTGTGTGTGTGTGAGCAAGAGAGAGAGAGAGAGAGAGAGAGAGAGAGAGAGAGAGAGAGAGAGAGAGAGAGAGAGAGAGAGAGAGAGAGAGAGAGAGAGAGAGAGAGAGAGAGAGAACCACGATTGTTCTCATTATAGGCTTATATCTAAATGTTGAGCTTTGTGTTTGAATCATCTGTCATCGATTCTTTTGCTGTTTTGTTTTTGTTATCCTCTGCCTGTCTGTTTCTCTGCCTGTCTGGGTTTTTTTTTCTTCTCTTTCTTCTTTTCTGTTTGTCTCTGTCTCTCCCTTTGTATGTTTCTGTCTCTCTGTATTTGTTTGTCTCTGTCTCTCTTTATCTGTGTGTGTGTGTGCGCGCACGTGTGCGTGCGCGTGTACACACACACACGCGTGCACGCATGTATGTGTGCTTGCGTAAAAAAAGAAGCTAAAAGCCTTTAACTGAGGACTTCACCTTGTGCATCAAAATTTTCAATAAACTTTCCAAAAATCTAGGAGTTTTTGTCCCCGAACTTATTATCTCTGTTTACTTTTTTCTTTTGACTTCCTGACTATCCACAAAACCGATGTGCGAGAATAGAGCAGCAGCAGCAGCAGCAGCAGAAGCAACAGCAGCAGCAGCAGCAGCAAAAAAGATCCACAAACAAAAAATGTCAAGAGAAAAAGAGAGGAAAAAACTGTACTTTGTGAATATAATGCCATCAAAGTCTCCACTTTCATATTTTGCCTGTGGCTATCTGGATCTAGATCTAATGCAAAACTAAAGGTTCTGAGGAGGAGTGAGATTCACTTGGGAAAAGTTAAGTTTCAGCTATGAAACACACACACACACACACACACCCACGCGCGCGCGCCCACGCACCACACACACACTCACTCACAACCCCCCCCCCCCCCCCCCCCCCACACACACACACATCGCAAGCACGCACGCACGCATGCGTGCTCGCGCCCACACACATTTGTTGAAATGTGTTTTCTTGTGCGTTCTTTTTTCTTCAACTTAAGAATTACTTAAAGAGTTGTATGTCATTGTAGGTCAGTAGCCTAAGTTATTTTCCATTTACTTTCAACAGGTATACAAAAATATATTTTAATCCCGGAACCCCCATCCAGCCCGTTCACCCCCATCCCCCATCCCCCTTTCGTGTTTTAAAATCACAGTTTGTGAAGAGACGTAAAATGAAAGTACACACACACACACACACACACACACACACACACACACCACACACACACACACACACACACACGCGCACGCACGCACGCACGCACGCACACACACACACACACACACCGCACACACACACACACACACGCACGCACGCACACACGCACACATACACACATGCACCACACACACACACACACACACACACACACACAACACACACACACACACACACACACACACACACACACACACACACACACACACACAACTTTTGCGCTCAGACAAATACAGACAGAACGAATGAACGAGGGAAAGAAATATTTCACTTCCAAGGGAAAAGAAATATACTTAAGACAGACAAACCCACCGACAGAGAAACATGCAGCAGACAGACAGACACAAAAGAACACTTGTACCGTGTGCACATGTTAGAGAGAGAGAGAGAGAGAGAGAGAGAGAGAGAGAGAGAGAGAAGAGAGAGAGAGAGAGAGAGAGAGAGAGAGAGAGAGAGAGAGAGAGAGAGAGAGAGAGAGAGAGAGAGAGAGAGAGAGAGAGAGAGAGAGAGCACAAATAAATGATTTAATCTTCTCGCCTTTTATCGGAGCTGACACACAATCATTTTGCTGTCTCTCCAATTTTGTGAATTAAACGCCTTTTTATTCGTTTATTTGTTTCTTTGTTGTTGTTTTTTTTTATATTTCAAGCACCTATTTATTTGAACAATGAAATGATGACAAAAAAAGAACAATCGAAAAAAAACAATCTATTTAATTCGCACAATAAAATGAGCAATCAATCAAAAGAATAGAAAATAAAATGCTCTTGACAAACAATTTATCTAATTCTCAAAATGAAATGACCACCCAAATAACTGTGTGTCAGCTTTTGTGGCAAATAATAAGGCACGAACGCGAGCTAAGGAATGGAATTTGCCTCAATAAGCCGAACGAGGAAGGGGCTACAGCATGCATTGTCTTAAGGCATAATTACTGCTACAATAAAAAGTCTGACTACATCAAAAGGTGATAGTTATCATCATAGTAGAGGCTGCTAATCTACAGGTAACGCACTTGACTAGAAAGTGGGAAACTACAAGTTTTATCCGTATTAAAACTTGACCCCCCCCCCCTCCACCACCATAATTTAGATCTTGTGTAGTGGTGTGGGAGTTAGTCTTTGGATGAAATGATAAAATGGGATTCTGTATTCAAAATACCATTAGCTCGCGTAAAAGGAATGTAAGGTAAAAAGAGACTTGCCCTAAAAACCTTCCAGTTTTCATGTTTTTTGTGAGCCACCACTCAAAAAACAAAAAAGCACATAACTTTGTGAATGCTTTTTTATTTTTATTTTTTACATTTGCACCCATAAACCAAAGCGGGCGCCCACACACGCACACACCCACCCACACACACACACACACACACAACACACACACACACACACACACTGAAAAAACTCCACAAGTTTTCGTGCCATTACTAAAAAAAATAAAAGAAGCAAACAACGTCTGACAGCTGAAAGGAAATTAATAATAACGAGAAAAAAAGAAACAATAAAAAAAAACACAAATAAAACAAAGCAGCCAATAATTTGATTCGCGAAACAAGAGAGAGAGCAAACCGATTGTGTGTCAGTTATTGTCACATCAGAGAAGACTGGCGATGCTTGTCCAACCAAACACGAGCTCATCTTCAACAGACTTTGCATTGTTTTCATCACAGTTACAGGAACTGTGGGGAAAGTTCATCACTGGTGATATTTGTAACAAGAATAGATCCCCATTAAATAAACGGGCTGGTAGGGGTAAGAAAATGGAACAAGGAAGGTCGTGGGTTGGAATTTCATCAGAAGCAAACTGGAGGAGTTGTGTTTCTCTTCTCTGTGTTTTATATTTTTATTTTTTAATGTATTTTTAATTAATTTATTTATTCATTTATTTATTTTATTCTTTTATATCGAGGATAATGGGATAATCACTCTTGTGCTTTTTTACATCCAGCCCCCGTGTGTATGCAGTTTTGTAAATGTCATCTGTTCCCACCGGCACACGATGGCCTACTCTTACGAAAAGCGAACAGGATTTAACGTGTGCGCAAGATGTTCTGCGTGCGGTCGCACACGGGGCCTCGGTTTATAGTCTCATCCGAAAGACTTTTTGGGGAGAGTGGAGTCAGCACTGACGTTAACTCCAGAGGAAAAATCCCTCGACCGGGAATCGAACCCGGGTCGTCAAATTGCCAGCGCAATGTTCTGACCACTAGGCTATCCGTCCCCCTGTGTTGTTGTTGTTGCTGTTGTTTTAGCGAACAGCATAGCTCAGTAGTTAAAACAATGTCTCTCAAGGCGAAGACTGCGTGGTGTTGATCTCACTGTCACAGCCTCTTCAGGCCTTGTTCTATCGTATCCTTAGAGCCTGAAGTCCCCGGACAGCTAGCCTTAAATATGCTAGGACGCCCTGAGGATACCCACTATGAGAGACCCTGCCCTGCTGCTGGAATACAGCTAGATCTAGCTGCTCTAAAGTTCCTGTTCCGATCCATCCAGCGCAGTTCTATTTAAGCAACACTGTCCACACACACACACACACACACACGCACGCACGCACACACACAACACACACACACGCATGCACACACACACACACACATACACGCACACACACACACACACACACACACACACACACGCATGCCACACCACACACACACACACACACACACACACACACACACACACACCACGCACCACACACACACACACACACTACACACACACACACACGCACACACACACACACACACCACACACACACACACACACACACACACACACACACACACACACACACAGCCTAGAGGTCAGAACATTGCGCTGGCAATTTGACGACCCCAGTTCGAGTTGGGTCGAGGAGATTTTTCTCCTGAGTTAACATCAGTGCTGACTCCACTCTCCCCAAATGTCCTTCGATAAGACTTTAAAACCGAGGCCCCGAGTGCGAACGCACGCAGAACATCTTGCGCACACGTTAAATCCTGTTCCGCTTTTTGTAAGAGTAGGCCATCGTGTGCCGGTGGGAACAGATGACATTTACACAACTGCATACACACAGGGACTGGATGTAAAGAAGCACAAGAGTGCTTATTCCATTATCCTCTATATAAAAGAATAAATCAAATCGAATCAGATCAAATCAAATCAAACACACACACACACACAACACACACACACACACACACACACACACACACACACACACACACACAACACACACAACACAACACACACACACACACACACACACACACACACACACACACACACACACACACACACAACACACACAACACAACACACACACACACACACACACACACACACACACACACACACACACACACACACACACACACACACACACACACATACATCCCCCCCCCCCCACACACACAACACACATACATCCCCCCCCACACACATTCCCCCCCTCCCCCCCCTCCCCCCCACAAACACAAACACACATACAGAGCTAAAGTTTAAACATTGATTATCTGTAGAACAGGGGGCCAGATTTAGAAGGCTGACGGAGATTATAAAAGGTGTGTGGCCTCTGTGGCCTCACTCGGCAATTAGCCTCATTTGCATCGGCAACTGTCTTTAAACGGCTTTTG
>CM060316.1:117333981-117357302 GCA_030674155.1 Stramonita haemastoma
AGATGAACAAATAAAATAATCCAGAATAATAACGGCATCGAATTCTTTGCGCAGGCCTATTACTCCATGAGGTTTATAGTCGAAATAGAAATAGTTATGACAGATGGTGGAATTTCCGCCACTGGAACCAATCATCCGAGATGAATCAACATTATGTATCAATGTGGGGGCTCACCTAGCTACGCGCTCAAATAACAAACAATAAAACTCTCACTGGAGCAGGTTTTCATTCATGTTGTAATGATCAAGTATAAACACAACAGCGGTGACAAAAGGAAAAGTGTCTTTTATAAACACGAAACTATAATTATGTTAGCAGCACAAAGTGATGACTTAGGGACTTTTACCTTAGCCTTCAGGCGTTGAGTATTGAAGATACCACCATCCATGTGGTGTGTGTGATCTGGATGCCTTGACCTGAGTTTCTAAAGGCAGAGAAAAGCATCATGTTTAATTTTTTTATAATGCTGGAGAGTTGCAGCAGGAACACATTCTTGTTTGACTCTTTTGGTGATGGGAACACATCATTTTCACTTGTTTGACTAATCTTGTGATCCTGCCATCGTGAAAGCATCTGAATATTTTACCATCTCAGAGCGATTCCATTTGGAGGAAGTATGTTCCATAGTCCTGAACATCGGCAAAGAGGATGTAGAGGTCAACATTTTGTTTCCCCCTTCATGCACATTGAAGTAAAGAAGCCTTCCAGTTTAGCCTGGTAAAAAAGTTATTCTCACTGGTGTCAACCCCACTTTAGGGCCTGTTCACGGAGCCACTTTAAAGCAGAAAAGAAAATCAAAAATGTCTTCTAAACAAGGACTGTACTTGTAAGCTTGATGTTTTTTGTTAATGCCCCACCCCCCACCCCCCTGGCCTTTCCTCCAAATCTCTTCATGATTTTGACAGGACCCCAGCTCTTTCTTATCATTATCACTGGTGTCAGAGACTGTTGACAGAAGCAGCAGTGAAATAATGACAAAGGCTGGGGAACCGTGTGTCCTAGCTTACTTACAGGGTAGAACAATACCTCCTTTTTTCCAACGTATGGATTTTTTAAAAAATATCATTTCATCCCAACGTATATTCTGTAAAATCTACAGGTTCCTAAACTATCTGAATTCTATAGTCCCCCCCCCCCTCCGGCTGTGTAGCTGATGGAGAATGCTTTCAATATCTGCTCATCATGTCTGTCACAGATGTTGACAATAACCAGAACATTCTACAGAAGTAAAATAATTCTTCTAAGTAAATAACATGTATATTTGAAATCACTCTTTAAATTTTCAGACTGCAAGAGCTTGTCTGTGCAAAATAATCGTCTGAGTAAAACAATTCCTGGCCTTTCTTTTTGTTCGTTCATTTATACCACAAATACATGACGTTTCTTTTCACCAGAAAATGTTTCATACAAGCTAAAGTAACATATATAAATGAGAAATCAACTCGCATGTATTACGACTTTCAGCAAATGATGAAGCCTTTTCATTCTGCAGCCACACACTTTCTTTTTCCCTCTACAGCTTTTGTAAAACCAGTCCGGTAATAATGCAACGAACGAAGCATTAATTAATTGATCATGACACAACAGCTTGCACATGAAAGAGATAGACACATAGGCCTTTGCATACGCACGCGTGCGCATATGTGTGTGTGTGTGTGTGTGTGTGTGTGTGTGTGTGTGTGTGGGGTGTGTGTGTGTGTGTGTAAGTGTGTGTGTGTGTGTGTGTGTGTGTGTGTGTGTGTGTGTGTGTGTGTGTGTGTGTGTGTGTGTGCAGTTGGTCACGCCTGCTGATATGTGCTGATGCCAATAAGACTCAGAAGAAATGCATATTACACAATAAACTAATGTGGAGTCAGGACACACACACACACACACACACACACACACACACACACACACACACACACACACACACACACACACACACACGTGCACATACACACAGATCCTACATTTGTTGGATTTACAGTAGCATTTGACGTAAATCCACAGTGTTCTGTTTTCATGCTTTTTTGTGCATGATATGGTTTGCGTTTCCTTGCATATTTTTCCAACACGTTGTTTATATTGTTAAATCAGTACTTTTATGCACACAGCAATCAAAACGCATCACTTTCCTATATATACCTGACATTAACAGGTCACTGATCTCTGTGATGTTGGCAATGTAGGGTGTTGGTGGTCTGGCTTTTTTCTCCTGCCCTCAAGGTAAGTGTGAGGGCAGAGGGAAAAGAGACAGACTACCAACACCCCACACTGCCACCCTGACAGGCAAACAAATACACTCGCAGGCAGGAAAAGAAATAAAACGGGTGGCGCTGGTCCTCTGGCGACACGCTCTCCCAGGGAAAGCAGCTCATAATTTCACGCAGAGAAATCTGCCGTGGCTGAAAGTGGCGTGCTGTTCAGTACCGCGGTAGCCGACTGGTTAAGACTGATTGACGTCAATGCTGTGGGTCATGAAGTCGTGGGTTCGAATCTCGACGGCGTCTGGTGAATTAAGGGTGGGGATTTTACGACCCCCCAGGTCAACTTCAGGTGCGGACCTGCGAGTGCCTTAATTCCCTTTGTGTATATACACATGCAGAAGATCAAATCTGCATGTTAAAGATCTCGTCACTAATGTCAGCGTCCGGTGGGTTACGGAAACACGAACGTACCCAGCATACACTCTGAAGTCTACAGAATCTTCACAATATATTGAAGGCGTTGTCTCTCATGTTATGCTAATACTTATCCACTATGCTTGGAAATAAAAATGATTGAAACAATCAACGTGTTCTCTCTCATATTATTTTAATACTTATCTGTTACCCTTGGAGATAAAGATGATCAATCAGTCAGTCATCGTCTTTATCTCTGTCTTTGATAAATACCTATTCCTTATTTTCCAGGATGATGGAACAAGCACTCATTCTCTTTTATAATTTTTTTTTATTTCAACATCTAGTTCTAAACGAGACGTTATATATATACATACATACATATATATATATATATATATATATATATATATATATATATATATATATATAATATATATAGTTCACCATAACTATCAATTATGACAGTTGAAAACAGTAACAAAACCGATGATAGCTGAATTTATTATAAAACAGGAAAAACCCACTCACCTCATCACTGAAATATATACATGTATATTCCTATACACAACAACAACAACAACAACAACAAACAGTCGTTCGGGATGAACAGAAGCCAGAACAAGTTAAGCAATAGTGGACTCTTAATTCTGTCGTTTGCTGTCATAGAGCACACACACACACACACAAAAGAGACTGAAACTTGAAACACACTACACCAGCCAGAAGGAAAAAAAAAATCTGCACAATGCCAAAGGCGTCTATGATCATTATCTGTTTCACATACAAAGTGTGGGTAGATGTGCGCGGGGACGTTATTATTATTATCAACTGCATACTGTAAACAACAAGCCTGTGTGTGTGTATACGCGCAGACCGTTTAAAGAGTGCGTCAACTTTGACCTCGGAGTTTTCCATAACCTTGACCTCAGTGCTTGATATCCAGTCTGTGTGTGTGTGTGTGGTGTGTGTGTGTGTGTGTGTGTGTGTTGTGTGTGTGTGTGTGTGTGTTGTGTTTAATATATATATATATATATGTGTGTGTGTGTGTGTGTGTGTTGTGTGTGTGTGTGTTGTGTTCTGTCTGTCTGTCTGTCTGTCTGTTCTGTCTGTCTGTGGTGGGGGAGGGTGGGGGGGGGGGGGGGGGGGGGGGGGGGGGGGGGGGGGGGGGGGGGGGGGGGGGGGGGGGGGGGGGGGGGGGGGGGGGGGGGGGGAGAGGGGGGCAGACTGGCAGACAAACTGACACGACAGAGGCCAGGCCTGACAGCAGACTGAGAGGTGCCTACCTATTTTGAGGAGGGAGTGTGCCATCCCTCACTGCTGTATGCCATGCACAGAGTGCATGTCATTGTTTGCATCACAGCCCCCGACGCCGAGCACACGTGTGCGTGTATGCGAGTATGTATGTGGGGGGTGTGATGTGATGTGTTATGATATCGCATTTAGATGTATTATGATTTTGTTTTATTGCACGGTTTTGCTGGGTAGAGATGGGAGCGTAAAGAGTGTCGGCCAAGTGTCATGTGTGTGTGTGTGTGTGTGTGTGTGTGTGTGTGTGTGTGTGTGTGTGTGTGTGTGTGTGTGTGTGTGTGTGTGTGTGTGTGTGTGGTGTTACGTGTGTGTGTGTGCGCGCACACATGTATGTAAGCATGCGTGTATGCGTGCAGTGTGAGTGAGCGTGCGTGCGTGTGTGTGTGTTTGTGTGTGTGTGTGTATGTATGCGCGCGCATGTTGTGTGTCTGTGTCTGTGTTTCTGATGCTGGGCAAAACTTGTGGAGTAAAACGACTATGAGATAAAAGAGAAAGCTGCAGCTGTCAAAGTTAGCGTTGCCACTGGCACCAATGTATCAAAGCCTAGGCAATCAGCAGTGGTTTCAGTGCCATAGGCCAGGGTTACTTATGTAAGCATTCCCCAGTACCTAGCACAGAACGTGTCGCTGTAGTAATGGTCTTAAACCAGTGTTTATCAATATATATTTATGATAAGAGTCTATCTCAGAGAGAGAGAGAGAGAGAGAGAGAGAGAGAGAGAGAGAGAGAGAGAGAGAGAGAGAAGACAGACAGACAGACAGACAGACAACAGACAGACAGACAGACAGACAGACAGAGAGACAGAGACAGAGACAGAGACAGAGAGACAGAGAGAGAGAGAGAATTGCAGACCATATCTTAGGTATGTATGTATGTATGTATGTATGTATTATGTATGTAGTATGTATGTATGTATGTATGTATGTATGTATGTATGTATGTATGTATGTATGTATTTTATTATATCGAGGATAATGGAATAAGTAGGCTACTCATGTGCTTTTTTACATCCAGTCCCCGTGTGTATGCAGCTTTGTAAATCTTGTCATCTGTTCCCACCGGCACACAATGGCCTACTCTTACGAAAAGCCGAACAGGATTTTAACGGGTGCGCAAGATGTTCTGCGTGCGTTCGCACACGGGGCCTCGGTTTTATAGTCTCATCCGAAGGACCTCTGGGGAGAGTGGAATCAGCACTGATGATAACTCCAGGGAAAAAATCCTCATGAGCGGAAATGAACCCAGGTCGTCAAATTGCGAGCGCAATGTTCTGACCACTAGGCTATCCCATCCCCCATTTGAGTGGTGGACACAGCTCAGGGGCAATGGACGCTAAGCTTGCTCTAGCTGCCATCTCTAGGGGAACCCGCTTTTCTCCACAGTGACACCAACCCGAGTTATCAGACAAAAACAACTTTCCTCACCCCTGTTTATTCATTATTTTATTCTTTTATTTCGAGGACAATGGAATAAGCATTCCTGTACTTTAAAAAAAAAAATATATATTTTACAACCAGCCCCCGTGTGCATGCGGTTGTGTAAATTTGTCATCTGTTCCTACCTACATGGATCAAGATCATTTGTCCCCCAAATGATCCAAGTTTATTCGTTTTTTTTCCCTCACGATGATAAACAAATCATTTTATTTATGTTGAAGATCAATTTTCACATGCAGGATGACGGACACAATTCAAGGTGTCAGATTTTTGAACTACAATAATAGCACTACTTACAGTCGGAGTTTTAAAACTGAAATGACCAACTATTATCTTTAGATTAAGAAGTGAAACACACTCTATGATACTCACATAGAGAGTCAGATTTTTAAAACGGCAGTGGGATAGCTCAGTGGCCAGAGCACTCGCTTTCCCCCAAAAAAGTTTAATGGATGAATGAAGTAATAATCTTTATTTTTCAAGGGTAACATAGCAAGCATTTAGGCCTACTGCTTTTTTTTTCGTTAAGCAGCATCGAGCATTGTTACCAATTGGATAGGTGACTGTTTGCAGGCCTTAGCTTCAGTACAGTCCCACCAACTGTAAATGAGTACCTGCCCTCTTTAGGGTCAGGGAAGGTAAAGCAGCGAGGAAGAGGAGATGGTCGCCACCCTCAATATGCTGGCCCCTAGAGAAGCTGAGGTCTCTGATGCCTCGCTCCCCTACGACCACATAGGTTATGGGACACCTTTACCTTTAGTAGTGACCACAGTCATCCACAGTTTGTCGTGTGTTCGTATCGGTGATAATTATAAGTCTAGGGATTACAAGGACCAGAGAATCCTATTTGAAAGTCTACAGCAATCAATACTGTCTTGTAATGTTTTAAACCTAAAGGGATCTACGTCATTTATGAATGAGATTTTTTTTTATGTAGAATTCCATATCATTCAGACACTGACTTTTCAAAAATACTGAACATTATCATCCAAAGAGTCAGAAATTAAATCCACGTTGACTCCTTTTATTTATCCAGAATCATACTGAAAACTGACATGAATCAAGATCATCAGAAATGTCTAGTTTTAAGTATACAGTCACTGCATTTATTGCTTTCAGTCATATTTAAAACCTCACAAGGGTCAAGTTCATTCGCAGAGTACACACCTTATCCGTGTGCCAAAACCAGAATTATTAATTTGGGTGCTCTGTTAGTTTGAAATAAACCTAAAGTGAAGTTTATCATTCATAAAACTGCGTCGTCAATGAGCAGAAATGAGGATGAAGAAAGAATCAGATTTTGAAACCACAGAAGATGGCTTCCGGTCCCCCATCCACAGTCCCCCACGCTGACGTCATGTCTGACGGTCACTTCGTCACCAGCCTTCAGAGTAATCGCCCCTCCGGCGAAAATGTGGTAATCATCGCCGTCATTGTGACCCGGAATGACGCCTCTTCCGTTGTGGAAGATGTTTAGCCTTTTGTAATCAGTGCTGACGTCAACACTGACGAAAAAACATGTACTGCCCGTCATCAGGGGCCGTGAATGCGCTGGTGTTGGCGTCATAGGCGTTTCCTTCATTGGTGAGGACGCGGGAAAAGGGAATGATGTGCCCTGAGGACGACTTGACGCTGGCCTCGTGGATGGAGGCGGTGAAAACAACCTTGTGGACCTCTGAGGCTGGAACAACAGCAGGGACAACAGGGGGAGACACTTTGAGAGGCAGGAAAAGTAGCATCAATGTTGGAAATGCATTGAAAAAGTTATTGGTTCGGGGCAAGCATGTACTCGATTCGGCCCCCCCCCCCCTCCTCTCTCCCTCCTTTCCCTCCCCTTGCTTGGTTTTCTATGTTTCTATGATCTACAACATTTGGAGTGATACTTGCTATACAACAGCGGTCACCTACAGACCAGAGTACACAATAGCTATTAGATCATAGACATTTATAAGTTATTGCGTTATACACCCGTAAGTTAATGAAGATGATTATACTAATGATACTCTGGGAGTGTACTAACCTCATACCTGATTCACAGAGCTGTATCTTTACTCTTTCTGCCATTGTCATATGCCCACGCAACAACCACCTTTAAGGGTTGGGGGTTGGGATAGCCTGGTGGTCAGAGTGATGCGCCGGTGATCCGCTGACCCGGGTTCGAATCTCGTTAGAGAGGATTTTTTTCCTCTTGAGTTAACATCAGTGCCGACTCCACTCCCTTCAAAAGTCCTTCGGATGAGACTATAAACAGTGGTCTCGTGTGCGAACAAAAGAAGAAATCTTGCGCACACGTTAAAACCCGTTCTGCTTTTCGGAAGAGAAGGCCACTGTGTGTCGGTGGGAACGGATGACAGAGTTAATAAAACTGCATACACACGGGGATACATGTAAAAAAAAAGGACATGAGTGCTCATTTCATTATCCTCGAAACAAAGAGAGAGAGAGGAGAAGAGAGAGAGAGAGAGTGAGAGAGAGAGAGAGAGAGAGAGAGAGAGAGAGAGAGAGAGAGAGAGAGAGGAGATGAGAGAGAGAGAGAAACCGGCCCCTGCAGTGTTGGTCATGTAATCTGAGCAACACCCTCAACACCGTGTCCAGAAAGGGATAGATTAACATGATATTGGGTTTTTCCCCAGCAGTTTTAAATACACAAGTCGTTTGATAGCCAAACAGATAGTAAACAGGGTTGCTGCAGCAGCATTTTCCTCACATAATAAACTGGCAATATTGTAACAAAAAACCAAACGAAAAACAAAAACTAGACTATATGCTACAATACACGCCGCAGTGACTATCAATGAAAAGAACATGCTTGTAATACAGTCTTTTATTTTCACACGTGACACTCGCTTACTCATAATGAAAACGCAATGGAGAAAAACAAGAGTAAGCAACCAGTTACAAACCCTACATCATAAAAAAATGAATAAAGACTCGAGTTACAACAACAACAGCATAAACTAAACTGTTTTGGTTCACTATAACTATCTGTTTGTCTCGCTGGAATAAAAATGAAAAAGATATAAAAAAAAAAAAAAGAAAATAGAAGAAAAAATCAAATAGAGGATCAAAACACACACACACACACACACACACACACACACACACACACACACACACACACAACACACACACACACACACACACACACACACACACACCCCACACATTTACTATATACTTTTTTGCGTTGATTCAAAAGCAGTATTGATGGCACTACAGAACTGGCAGGGGAAAATAAGGACAGATATTATATTTCAGATCAAATTTTTGATACATTGTATTGCGAGCAGAGGCATCCAAATAACTTTTTGTTGGGTCCCTTCTCACTGTGGAATTTATTGGAATGAGTTGGTTGATTCTTTAGCAAAACAAGGTGCCTCTGATTGTAGCATTAAAACGTTTGATTTCAATCTTGTACTGTCGTCATGTGAAATTAGTGCAAGATTGATGAATAGAACGCATTCCAAAATGAAAACATCACATTTTGAACATATTTCTTGTTCTCGTAAAACTAGAAAATTTTACTGTATAAACTGAGGTTAAATGCATGGAATACCAAATATTCTAAAAATGTGTCATGTTGCTGTTCTCAACCTCGTTCAATCCACCATTTATTGTTTGATTGCCCAATTCTTATTGACCTGTTTAGAAGGAGAGGACTAGATATTAAAAAAAGAAATGCCACTGTTCAATAAGTTTTGTATGACTCTCAGCAGTTCATAACATCAGTTGCTGAGGCTATAAATTCTTCTGTATATATATATATATATATATATATATATATATATATATTATATATATATATATATATATATATATATATATATATATATGAGAGAGAGAGAGAGAGAGAGAGAGAGGAGAGAGAGAGAGAAGAGAGAGAGAGAGAGGAGAGAGAGAGAGAGAGAGAGAGAGAGAGAGAGAGGGTGATGGTTTGAATGCGGGTGTGTCTATATCACCAAGTAGTGAAGGACATTAAACAAAACAACACACACACACACACACACACACACACACACACACACACACACACACACACACACACACACACACACACACACACACACACACACACACACAGAGTCTGACATTTTGATAGTGCTGTATTATGTTGCTTTTGGTATTTATTTTCAAACTTTGTTGTTTCTTTGGAGTTGCTTAATTGCAGGTAAGTAGTCTCTCCACCCCTGTTTCTCCTCCTCCCCCTTACGTCCCCCTTCCCCCCCCCCCCCCCCCCCCCCCCCCCCCCCCCCCCCCCAACCATTCTTACCCCCTCACTTATCACCCACCCCCTCTCCACCAGCTTCCTCTATTTTACCCTAAAAGATACTTCTTGTGAATAGACCTTTTTTGTTCGTTCCTCAGCTACAGTTCCAAGGTTCCCCAATGTTGAAAAATTGCGTATGCGACCGTTTTTACCCACCATTAAGGTATTTATTTATTTATTCTTTTATATCGAGGATAAAGGAATAAGCACTCGTGTGCTTTTTTTTTTTTACATCCAGTCCCCGTGTGTCTGTAGTTTTGTATAGCTTGTCATCTGTTCCCACCGGCACACAATGGCCCACTCTTACGAAAAGCGGAACAGGATTTAACGTGTGGGCAATATGTTCTGCGTGCGTTCGCACACGGGGCCTAGGTTTACAGTCTCATCCGAAGGACTAGTACTTGCATCTAGACTTCGGGGAAGACTTTGAAATGATCGTCCACACCCACTGCTCACGCAGCAGCGTGTATTTTCTGTCTAGATTCTATCTGCTGCATGGGTACTATGACCAAGAGCCTTAAGAAACGCCCCCCCCCCTCCCCTCCCACACACACATGCGTAGTTTCTGCAAAGCAAGCTCTTGAGCAACTCAATTATTAGTAAGCACATAAAAAAGAGATCAGAATTAAGGGAAAGAAAAAGGTGTCCTATAACCTATGGGGTCATAAAGGAGCAAAGTATAAGATATGTCAGCTTCCCTAGGCGTCATCATCTTGAAGGCGGCGTCCATCTCCTCTCCCTCGCTGCTTTACCTTCCCTGACCCTAAAGAGGGCAGGTACCCCACTTACAGCTTGATGAACTGGGTAACTGTACTGAAGCTAAAGCCTATGAATGGTCACCCATCCACGAGGCAAACTATGCTCGATGCTGCTGAATGCTTAGGTTGAAGAGAGTAAAGTAAGTAAGTAAGTAAGTAAGTAAGTAAGTAAGTAAGTAAGTAAGTAAGTAAGTAAGTAAGTAAGTAAGTAAGTAAGTAAGTAATTACAGGGATGGAAATGCCCCCAGTGGTCAGAGCACTCACCTTCCTCAAGCCAAGGTTAAGCAGCATTGAGCGTGGCTGTCAAGAGGATGGGTGACTGTTTGCTTGCCTTGGCCTCAGAAAAGTCCCCCAGTTCACCCAACTGTAAATGGGCGCCTCCCTCAAAAGGCTGGTCCCTACAGAACCCAAGGTCTCTGACGCATCGCTCCCCTACGACCACCTTTACCTTTTTTAAGTAAGCAACAAACACTTAAATACGGAAGATACCTTGTATGTGCTGAAGGGTGTTTTCCATGGCACTCAGTTTGGCCTGCAGACTGACCACTTGACTGGATAGGTTTTGCACGATTGTTTCCAGGGGGAAATCATCTGATCTTTTCACAGAGGCCGCCATTGTCCCCCAAACTGTGAAAGACGTGATCAACAGTGTGATGCTTACAATGATGCCTCTTTTTCCCGCCATGTTCTTTGACGTCTGCCCTCAGTCACAGCACTGGGTACTTCTTTCAAGGCACACACCACAAACGCAGAAAACTGCAAATGAGCCAGCCCGGAAAGCTAATGTCCGAATTTATAAATGATTTCGTGAGCTATCTCTGAAAGGTTTCTGCCAGTGCTGACCGGATTACACGTCTATTGTTGCTTATCTAAAAGTGACTGGCGGTTTACTTAACTTTGTTATGTTCAGATCTCATATCACAATAACGGTTATGTTCATCAGAATGACAGAAAGGTGGATGTGTTGTTGAATCATGGGGTAGACTGAAGTATTGAGCGCAAATACTAGTTTAAACTTATCTGGATTCTTTGACAGTACAATTTTTTTTTCAAAAACTTGTTTTTATTCAGTAATACACATTATCCCCGAAGTCGGAATGCGGCTACCCAAATGATGGGAGAACTGTATCAACACGCCCGATAAAGAAAAACAAAACAAAAGAAAACAAAAAATTAAAATATAATGAAAAACATTTTAATTGTATTTGGGGATAATAAACATTACGTTCTTTTTCTATGTGTTTGTTATACACGCCACCAAACACATTGATGACGTAGATGATGAAGGAAAACAACCCTTAATTAGTGCATTTGCGACAAACATACTCTAGAGGCATAAACGTATCAATGAGAGAATGGTTTTGTAGGCCTACTTACATTCACGAAACAAAAGGACCCCCGAAAAAAGACAACAAAAACAAACAACACAAGCAAACAAAGCAAAACAAAACAAAGCACCCCCCCCCCCCCCCCCAAAAAAAAAAAAAAAAAAAAAAAAAAAAAAAAAAACCGCGCTAACAAACCAAAAACAACACCAACAACAAAAGAACAAGACAAAAAGGGGGAAAGGGTTACCACGAAGACAAAAAATGATAAAACGATTACCCCCCCCCCCCCCCCCCCCCCCCCCCAAAGAAAAAGTTTAAATAAAAAAAACCCAATCCAAAGCAAAACAAGATTAAACCAAAACTCCTAGTAGGTAAAAACAAAAAACAACAACAAAAAACCCACGGACAAAACAATAACAAGCACATTGTACAAAAAGCTCATAATGAGCGCGCGCGCCTTCATTGATCCACCTTCATTGATAAACAAGTCTAAGATAAGTGAGTGTCGCTATCTTCACCAAAAAATGTTGCCACTGTTCAAATCTAGCCTTGCTTACTCTGGTGGTTTATTATGGAATGATGTTTCATCTTCAGTTGATGTTAATACCAGTCTTATAACTTTAAAACATAAGTATCATTATTTTGATTCTAATGAATGAATATACAGGCACATTCACGTGGTATCTTCTCTTGTCTGGCATTGCATCCTCAATCTATCTTGGCTGCCTGCCTACCTGTCTGCCTCCCCCACCCCCACTCCCCCGCTTCCCTCTCTCCCTCTCTCCCATTTTATTCCTCTTTCTCCATACCCAATACAATTTGTGTACATCATATCTTTTTTTCTTCAATTTTTCTCTCAGATTTTTTTTCCTATGTGCTCATTTCCTTCAATTTTTTTCTTACAAGATCTCTATTTTGACATGCATTGCTATGATTTTACAACGATTGTTTATGTTCGTTTTCTGTTTTTTTTTTAGGTTTTCAGTGGTCAGAACATTGCGCTGGCAATTTGACGACCCGGGGTTCGAGTCCGGTCGAGAAAATTTTTCTCCTGGAGTTAACAGCAGTGCTGACTCCACTCTCCCCAAAAGTCCTTCGGATGAGACTTTAAACCGAGGCCCGTGTGCGAACGCACGCAAAAACACCTTGCGCACACGTTAAATCCTGTTCCGCTTTTCTTAAGAGTAAGCCATCGTGTGCCGGTGGGAACAGATGACATTTACAAAAATGCATACACACGTGGACTGGATGAAAAAAAGCGCAAGAGTGCTTATTCCATTATCCTCGATATAAAAGAAAAAGAATAAATCTGTCTCTCTCTGTCTCTGTCTGTCTGTCTGTCTGTCTGTCTGTCTCTGTCTCTGTCTCTGTCTGTCTGTCTGTCTGTCTGTCTGTCTGTCTGTCTGTCTGTCTGTCTGTCTGTCTGTCTGTCTCTCTCTCTCTCTCTCTCGGGTCGGATGAAAAAAAGTATGTAATGATTACTTACTCTGTTACCCTTGAAAAATAAAGATTATTCATTCATTCTCTCTCTCTCTCTCTCTCTCTCTCTCTCTCTCTCTCTCTCTCTCTCTCTCTCTCTCTCTCTCTCTCTCTCTCTCTCTCTCTCTCTCTCTCTCTCAATGTTTGTTTTTGTTTTGCTTTTTTATAAAGACAAACCTGCAGTGCATAAAACTGTACAGAGATGTAGCAAAGCACACACACACACACACACACACACACACACACACACACACACACACACACACACACACACACACACACACACACACAGAGTCGTTTTCATTTTGGCATAAAACTGTTCTTGCATGGGAGAGCTTTAAATTTATTAACCCTGTAACGTTTCTTAAATGCGAATGTCATCTGTTCCCACCGGCACACGTCTTTCTCTTACGAAAAGCGGAACAGGATTTAACGTTTGCGCAAGATGTTCTGCGTTTGTTCGCACAGGGGGCCTCGGTTTATAGTCTCATCCGGTCGATTCCCATTCGAGGTGATTTTTCTCCTGGGGTTAACATCAGTGCTGACTTCACTCCCCCACAAAGTACTTCGGATGAGACTATATACCGAGGCCCCGTGTGCGAACACACGCAGAACATCTTGCGCTCACGTTAAACCCTGTTCTGCTTTTCGTAAGAGAAGGCCATTGAGTGCCGGTGGGAACAAATGACATTCACAAAACTACACACACATGGGGACTGAATGCAAAAAAAAGCACATGGGTGCTTATTCCATTATCCTCGATGTAATAGAATAAATGAATGAATGAATAAATAAATAAATAAATAAATAAATAAATAAATAAATAAATAAATAAATAATGGGAGGAGCTCGTAATAATTCTCTAAAAGATGCACATCATCACTCACAAATGTTCTTGTTTGTTTGTTTGTTTTTTTCAACACAATAGTCATATAACTCAGATTAAGTTGTGTGTTGCCAACAATTTTGCTACATCTCTGTGTAGTTTTATGCACTGCAGGTTTGTCTTTAACACTTAAACACCCATAGCAACAACAAAAAGGAGAAACAAATGACAAGCCTCAATAAAACAGCAATGAAAACCTCTGTACAACTTTTGGATTAACTTTCAGATTTGGAAGAGTATAAAGCACACACACGCACGCACGCACGCACGCACGCACGCACGCACGCACGCACGCACACATACACACACACACACACACACACACACACACACACACACACACACACACACACACACACACACACACACACACACACACACACTTCAGAAAGTCTAGCTCTGTCGTCTCCCATTGCCTCAGAGAAAGAGTGTCAAGCACTTAAAGGGAAACCACTTTTTCAGTACTTTTCAATTTGAAGTATATGACGTGTTACTTCCCTTTAACCGTACAGCCGTCTCTGTCAAACTAAAAAAAAATAAATGATGGCAAGTGTGTGTGTGTGTGTGTGTGTGTGTGTGTGTGTGTGTGTGTGTGGTGTGTGTGTGTGTGTGTGTGTGTGTGTGTGTGTGTGTGTTTTGTGTGTGTGTGTGTGTTTGGGGGGGGGGGGGGAGGGGAGTCAGGGATAGATACCATTCATGTGGGCATCTGGTGAAAATGATAATAACCCTAGTAATCATCTGGATATTTCATTTACAAAGCTCTGAGGGAAATGAGAAAAGGGTGAAAAGTAGAACATGTTGAACTGTTTAACTATTCTTTATATTCTTTTATATCGAGGATAATGGAATAAGCACTCATGTGCTTTTTTACATCCAATCCCTTTGTGCTCCTACTCTTACGAAAAGCGGAACAGCATTTAACGTGTGCGCAAGATGTTATATCACTATAGAGTGATATGGATGTATTCATGTTAGCAGTTAACTGTTGAGTGATATTGTGGATATATTCATTTTAGCAGTTAACTGTTGAGTGATATTGTGGATGTATTTATGTTGGCAGTATAACTATAGACTGATATTATGGATGTTTTTATGTTAACATGTTAGTAGTATAACTATAGAGTGACATGGATGTATTTATGTTAGCAGTTAAGTGTAGAGTGATGCATGTTAGCAGTGTAACTATAGAGTGATACTATGGATGTATTTATGTTAGTAGTATAACTATAGAGTGATATTATGGATGTAAACATGTTACCAATGTAATATAGAGTGATATTGTGGATGTATTAAAACTTTATGTTAGTAGTGTAACTGTAGAGTGATATTATGGATGTATTTATGTTAGCAGTATAACTTTAGAGTGATATTATGAACGTATACATGTTACCAATGTAATATAGTGATATTATGGATGTGTTTATGTTAACAGTCAACTGTAAGGTAATATTATGGGTGTGTTTGTGTTAGCAATGTAATATAGAGTGATATTATGGACGTATTTATGTTAGCAGTGTAATATTATAGAGTAGTAGTGGTGGTGGTGGTAGAAGTGATGGTAGAAGTAGTAGTAGTAGTAGTAGTAGTAGTAGTAGTAGTAGTAGTAGTAGTAGTAGTAGTAGCAGTAGTAGTAGTAGTCACCCATCAGTCTCGAAAGACTATGGAGTTGCGCTCTAGTCTTTAGAACGCAAAGCCTGGGTAAGTAAGTATGGAAGGCAAGCTGTTACCCGTGCAGCAGAACCCCATTCCAGTGCCGTTGCAGGAGCCTCCAGAACGTTGCCACTCGAACCGCCCTGGGGACTCCAACTCCCCCATTTTTTCTCGGGGATGGTGTCTAAACAGGACACCTGTGTGCATGCTGGGTATATATATATATATACATTTTGTCATCTGCTCCTACCGGTGGTCTGCTCTTCCGAAAGGGGCAGAATGGGGTTTTAACGTGTGCACAAGATGTTCTGCCTGCGTTCCCACACGGCCTTGGTCCTACTTGAATCTCGGTCAAGTAGAGTATATAGAGTACTATAGTAGGTCAAGTAGAGTATATAGAGTACTATAGTAGGTCAAATAGAGTATATAGAATATAGAGTAATATTATATCTTTATATTAGCAGTTAACTGTAGTGATATTATGGATGTATTTATGATAGCATTGTAACTGTAGAGTGATATTATGGATGCATTCATGTTAGCAGTGTGATTATATTATGGTGATATTATGGATGTGTTCATGTTAGCAGTATAACTATAGTGATATTATGGATGTGTTCATGTTAGCAGTATAACTATAGAGTGATATTATTGATGTATTTATGTTAGCAGTGTAATTATACAGTGATATTATGGATGTGTTCATGTTAACAGTATAACTATGGAGTGATATTATGGGCGTATTTATGTTAGCTATGTAATTATACAGTGATATTATGGATGCATTCATGTTAGCAGTGTAATTATAATTATTATAGTGATGTTATAGATGTGTTCATCTTAGCAGTATAACTATAGAGTGATATTATGGATATATAGATGTAGCTGTAGCCTACTTTTACGGATGTATTTATCTTATCAGTGAAACGGTAGCATAGTATGATGGATGTATCTATTCTGGTGTCACATGGATGTATCTATTCTGGTGTCACATGGATGTATCTATTCTGGTGTTACATGGATGTTTCTATTCTGGTGTCACATGGATGCATCTATTCTGGTGTCACATGGATGTATTTATTCTGTCACATGGATGTATCTATTCTGGTGTCACATGGATGTATCTATTCTGGTGTCACATGGATGTATCTATTCTGGTGTCACATGGATGTATCTATTCTGGTGTAACATGGATATATCTATTCTGGTGTAACATGGATGTATTTGCTCCGGTGTAAAATGGATGTATCTATCTGGTGTAACATGCAAGTGTGGTGTATCTTTATGGTTTGTTATAACAGTGCAAGTGTACTTTTATAGGGTTATTTTAGCAGTGCAAGTTTACTGTAGTTTTATAGTTTATTTCAGCAGTGCAAGTTTACTGTATGTAGTATTATGGTTTATTTTAGTCGTGTTAGTTAAGGAATTTATTTTAGCAATAGAAATGTAGTGCCGTTTTATTTATTATAGCAGTGGAAGCGTTGTGTAGTTTTATAAGTTTATTTTGGAAGTGCATCAGTAGTCTAAACTTATATATTTCAGCAGTTTGTGTGGTATAGTTTTATGGGATCATTTTAGCAGTGCAAGTGTAGATTTATGGATTTATTACAATAGTGCAAGTGCAGTTTTATGGGCTTTTCAGCAGTGCAATTGTAATGAAGTTTTACGGGGTTATGTTAGCATGCAGGTGTAGTGCCGTTTTATTCTATTTTATTTAGCAGTGTAAGTGTAGTGCAGTTTGACAGGTAGCAGTGCAGGTGTGGTACATGGTAGTTTTATATTTATCAGTGTAAGTGCGGTAGTTTTATTTTTAGCATTGTATGTGTAGTAGTTTATTTTTAGCAGTATAGGTGTAGTGCAACTTTATTTTAGCAGTGTAGTGCAGTTTTATAGATTAAAAAAAAACAACTTTTAGTGTAGTGCAGTTTTATACTTTTAGCAGTGTACTGCAGTTTTATAGGTTTATACATTTAGCAGTGTACTGCAGTTTTATACTTTAAGCAGTGAACTGTAGTTTTATAGGTTTATACTTTTAGCCAGTTTTATAGGTTTATACTTTAAGCAGTGTACTGCAGTTTATAAGTTTATACTTTTAGCCAGTTAGCAGTGTATTGCATTTATAGGTTTATACTTTTATCAGTGTATTGTAGTTTTAAACTGTTAGCAGTGTACTGCAGTTTTATAGGATTATAATTTAAGCAGTGCACTGCAGTTTTATAGGTTTATACTTTTTCCAGTGTAGTGCAGTTTTAAGCTTTTAGCAGTGTAGTGCAGTTTTATACTTTTAGCAGTGTACTGCAATTTTATAAGTTTATTCTTTTAGCAGTATACTGAAGTTTTATACTTTTCGCAGTGTACTGCAGTTTTATAAGTTTACACTTTTTGCAGTATACTTAAGTTTTATACCTTTAGCGGTGTTACTGTAGTTTTATAGAATTACTTTCTTTTTTTTACTTTTAGTAGTGTACTTCAGTTTTATAGGTTTATTATACATTTAGCAGTTTCATAGGTTTATACTTTTAGTATTGTACTGCAGTTTTATACTTTTAGCAGTGTACTGCAGTTTTATACTTTTAGCAGTGTACTGCAGTTTTATAGGTTTATACTTTCAGCAGTGTACTGCAGTTAATAGGTTTAATTAATTTTTTTTAGCAGAAGTGTAGTGCAGTTTTATAGGTTTATACTTTTAAGTGTACTGCAGTTTTATAGGATTATACTTTTAGCAGTCTTCTGCAGATTTATACTTTTAGCAGTCTTCTGCAGATTTATACTTTTAGCAGTGTACTGTTGTTTTATACTTTTAGCAGTGTACTGTTGTTTTATACTTTTAGCAGTGTACTGCAGTTTTATACTTTTAGCAGTCTTCTGCAGTTTTATACTTTTAGCAGTGTACTGCAGTTTTATAGTTTATTTTTTAGCAGTACACTTAAGTTTTATACCTTTAGCGGTGTACTGTAGTTTTTATAGAATTACTTTTTTCTTTTTTTTACTTTTAGTAGTGTACTTCAGTTTTATAGGTTTATACATTTAGCAGTTACATAGGTTTATACTTTTAGTATTGTACAGCAGTTTTATACTTTTATCAGTGTACTGCAGTTTTATACTTTTAGCAGTGTACTGCAGTTTTATACTTTTAGCAGTGTACTGCAGTTTTATAGGTTTATACTTTTAGTATTGTACTGCAGTTTTATACTTTTAGCAGTGTATTGCAGTTTTATACTTTTAGCAGTGTACTGCAGTTTTATACTTTTAGCAGTGTACTGCAGTTTTATACTTTTAGTATTGTACTGCAGTTTTATACTTTTAGCAGTGTAGTGCAGTTTTATACTTTAAGCAATGTACTGCAGTTTATAGGTTTATACTTTTAACAGTATACTGCAGTTTTATATTTTTAGCAATGTACTTCAGTTTTATAGTTTATACTTTTAGCAGTGTGCTTCAGTTTTAAAGGTTTGTACATTTAGCACTTTACTGCAGTTTTATACTTTTAGCAGTGTACTTCAGTTTTATACTTTAGCAGTGTATTGTAGGTTTATTCTTTTAGCAGTGTACTGTAGTTTTATAGGTTTATACTTTTAGCATTGTACTGCAGTTTAATAGGCATGTATTTCTAGCAGTGTACTCTAGTTGTATAGGTTTATACTTTTAAGTGTAATGCAGTTTTTTAGTATTATACTTTTAGCAATGCACTGCAGTTTATACTTTTAGTAGCGTATTGTAGTTTTATTACTTTTAGCATTGTACTGCAGTTTTATACCTTTAGCAGTGTACTGCTGTTTTATAGGTTTATACTTTTAGTAGTGCATTCAATTTTTATACTTTTAGCAGTGTACTGCAGTTTATACTTTTAGTAGTGTATTGTAGTTTTATACTTTTAGCATTGTACTGCAGTTTTATACTTTTAGCAGTGTACTGCAGTTTTATACTTTTAGCAGTGTACTGTAGTTTTATACTTTTAGCAGTTTACTGCAGTTTTAGTTTTATACTTTTAGCAGTGTACTGTAGTTTTATACTTTTAGCAGTTTACTGCAGTTTTATACTTTTAGCAGTGTACTGCAGCTTTATACTTTTAGTGTACAAGTGTTCTGTAGTTTTACACTTTTCAACAGTGTACTGCAGTTTCATAGGTGTATACTTTTAGCAGTGTACTGCAGTTTTATGGGTTTTTCAGTGAGCTGCAGTTTTATAAATGGTTGCATTTAGTAGTTTCAGGTGCAGTGTAATTATATAGGTTTTTTAATTTCAACAGTGTAAATGTAGTAGTTTTATAGTACTCTTACCAGTGATGTTGTGTCTTTAAAAGTATGCTTTTTATCAGTGTAAGGATAGTAGTTTTGTAGGGTTTTTTTAAGTGCAAGTACAATGCAATTTTGCAGATTATTTTTTAGCAGTACAAGTCCAATGCAAATTTAAAAGTTGATTTTTAAAGCGTTTCTTAGGTCTACTTTTACATCAGTGTACATGTGGTGAAGTTTTATAGCTTCCTACTTTTGGCAGTATAAATTCAGTGGTTTTAACGGGTTTATTTTAGCACTGTAAATGTAGCATTTTGTTTCAGCAGTTTGAGGATAGTCAAGATGTTCACCATCCTAACAAGCAATCTACCAGGTTCTTGCTCGATTTCTATCCTTGTTTTTTATCTACCTGGTTTAACAAAGATTTTGGTTTAACAAGAAAAATCAAACAGAATGTCAAAGTCCTTCCAATAAGACGATATACCATGGCCCCTATGTCCAAATGCACACAGAATATCTTGCACAAACAGGATTTTAAAAATCCATTTCATGCTGGGTAGGAATAGAGGACAGAATGACTGCATGCGCACAGGTGTGTTTAATTAAACACCATCCCTGAAGTCAGGATACAGCTACCTAAATTTGAAGGGCTGGGAGGAGGGGGGCATTTTGAAAAAGGTTCACACAACTTACCATTGTTGAACCTCTTAACTTTGGCCAAGGAACATTCAACCCCAAATTTTTAGTAGTTTTAAGCGCTTTTAAGGGTGTTTTTTTTTTTTTTTTTTTGCAGAGTCAAGTATAGTTTTACAGATTTTATGCTTTTTTTTTTGTAGTCTAGTTTTACAGATTTTACTTCTTTTTTTTTTTGCAGTCAAGTTTAGTTTTACAGATGTTACGGGGTTTTTTGTTGTTTTATTTCCAGAGTCAAGTTTAGTTTTTACAGATTTTAGCAATGCGTTTGTTTTATGGATTGTTGGTGTTCAAGTCTAGTGTATGTTTTATGGATTAGGGCAGTGCAAGTGTGTAGTTCATAGATTTTTTGCAGAGTAGTTTTTTGGTTTTAGTTTTTTTAATGCAAGTGTAGTGTCGTGTTATGGGCTTATTCTAGCAAAGTTTAGTTTTTAAAGTTTATATTACAAGCGAGTGTTTTTGGGTTTATTGTAGCAATGTACATGTAGTGTTGTGTGTGTGCGTGTGTGTTTTTAATTTTTTTTTAGCAGTGTACAAGATGTAGTTTTATTTTATTTGTTTATGTGGTTTTATTTAACCAGTTTTATCAGTATAATTTTACCAGTGTAATCACATAGATTTTTTTTATAGTTAAAGTGTGGTTTTATGGATTTATCTTTTTTAGTTTGTGTAGTTATATAAATTTATTTTACCAGTGTAAGAGTATGGGTTTAATTTTTCTGTGTAATTTTATGGATTTATTTTACCAGTGTAATTATAGTCTGGATTTACTTCATCAATGTAAGTGTATGGATTTATTTTGTTCAATTTTTATTAAGGATTTACTTTAGCAATGTATGTGTACAGTGGCTTTTAAGATTTATTTTAGAAGTGTCCCATTTTGATTACGATTTATAGCACATCCCCCAAGTCAGAATGAGTCTATCTTGATTACTTAATGTTGGATGCAAAAATGGTCGTATAAGCATTAATCTCACCATTGGTGAACCTCAGAGCTCCAAGGAACAAAAGTTTGTCAATGTCTAACACACTCCTGCACACTCACACCTCACAAACAGGCAACACCACCTGCATATGCAAGTCCCCATTCACAGGGATGCAAACATGAAAAGGGGGGGGGGATGATGATGATATTATGGATTAGTACAGGAGTGTTTTATATTTGGGGGGAAGGGGGGCAATGATGATGAAACAAAGTAACACTGTCCACAGCTTCAGTTTGACCGCTGGTATATGCTAAAGCAGAATTCAAAACAACTTTTTAAATTCAGCCCATTAAAAAGCAAAAAGATTTCAATTCTCTCCATGCCAAAGGTTGGATGTGCTGGGCCTGACTTGTCAGGCACACCACGACACACGTGCTCTTCATGTGACAGGATCCAGAATGAAAACGCCTGCCTGCCTATCTCTGGCGGAAAACAATTTTTGAACAAAGTGACTGTGCTCTACTGTGTTACCTCACCTAAGTGCTAAACTGAAGCCATGGAAAACACTGCTGATTTCTAAACTAAAATAGACGTCATTGTTCACTGTCCACAAGGAAAGACTTCTGCGCACTCCCTGGTTTGTCTCTGAATAGTTAGTTCTTCAGTTTAACGTCCTCCCACAAAACAATGATATCAAGACATGTTTGTGTGTGTGTGTGTTGTGTGTGTGTCTGAGGGCACGCGAGCGCGCGGATGAGAGTAAATGTATGTGTGTGTGTCTGCACATGCGCATGTGTGTGTGTGTATGTGTGTATGAGTTATCATTGTAACACAAAATTTGTTTCTGAATGAAGGGAGTTGTGTGCAGCAGTTGTCTGCCCCTGCTGCTGTGGTCTGGGGGTACAGCAGACGTGTGCTGCCTGCCCCCTCTTCCTTCCCTCATGTCCGGACAGACACCATCTGCACACACCAGAGGTCAAGTCAAAGTCAACATTTTATTTCCAGAAGGTACAGTAAGCAAGCAATAGATTTGCTTTTTTCCATCATCTATCAGTCACAAGGACCCATCAGTCCACCCCCTACCTAAATAAATAAGATAACTATCATGCACACAGGTGTTGTGTTTAGACACTATGCCTTCAGTAGGAATGTGGCTACCTAAATGGTGGGGGGGGGGGGGGGGGGAGAGAATAATCGGTTGCATACACAAAAAAATCTCCCCCAGGTGAACCAAAAAACAACAACAAAGAAATGACATTTTGTCACACAAGTGTTGTGTTGTCACACCCAGTGGTCTGAAGATCAACTTTTGCACTGTGATGAAATGCCAGAGCTGGGAAATGCCCAACTTGTGACATGCTAAAGCAGTTTCAAATCTTGCCCCCCCCCCCCCCTCTCCAGGCCTATGTTATTTATCCCCATGTACAGCAAAGACACTTGTGTTTGCTGCTCTTGTTATTTATACAGCCTCCCCACTCTGCTTTCCTCACCTTTATCAGCAGCATATCCAAATGACTTAACAACAGTTATTTCGAAGCCGTGTTACGTTAAAATAAAGTAAAACTATGACATTGAAATCGCTTAGTTTTTTAGTTTAGAGGTGGGTTTTTTTTTCTTTTTCGAATGAGCCTTGATCGCCTGGAGGCAAAATGGTGGCCAAGTGTTTGCGCGCGTATTACTCAAAGTATTTTTTCGAATTTTTAGACGAATAGATGGCGATGAGCCGCGCTGTAGCCTAGTGGTTAGGG
>CM060316.1:117357402-117362402 GCA_030674155.1 Stramonita haemastoma
AAAGGACTAGTCCCTGCACTGCGAAGTGACAGAAGGCATCAGAGAAAATGAGCACAACAGTCTGCACTCAGTAAGGATGCAGTTTGATCCCTGTCTGGCCTTCCTGGTTCCACAAGATTTACTTGGGGGAGGGGGGGGGGGGGGGGGGGGGCGTATATATATAAGTTTAAAATACTATATGTTATAGTAAAATCTTAATGTAGAGTGCTGCATAGTGATAAAATTTAGCCTAAATTTCAAATATTACAGTCATATCTATCCAAGTTTGAATTATTGCATAATCATAATAACAGTGTATCTAAGTCAAAAATACTACACTGCCATACATTTCAATTAAAAGTGCTACAGCTGTGTATCTAAGATAAAGAGATACAATCATGTATTTAGGGTCAAGTGCTACTGTCCTATATCTAAGATAACGAGATACAATCATATATCAAGGGTCAAGTGCTACAATCATGTATCTAGGATCAAGTGCTATAGTCATGTATCTAGGTTCAAGTGCTATAGTCATGTATCTAGGTTCAAGTGCTATAGTCATGTATCTAGGTTCAAGTGCTATAGTCATGTATCTAGGTTCAAGTGCTATAGTCATGTATCTGGTTCAAGTGCTATAGTCATGTATCTAGGTTAAAGTGCTGCAGTCATGTATCAAGGTTTTAAATACTTAAATCGTGTATCAAAGTTTTGAATGCAACAGTCATGCACCTCAGACCAAAGTGATGAAGAACTGGTGGAAGGAAATCAAAGGATATCCAAAGGAAACTGTACCTAACCACAACACCCCATGAACAGATTCTAACCTTCTCAGAAAAACTGTGGCTGGGGATGAACTAGAAGAACTGGAACAAAAGAAGTTGAGCAGCATGAACTAAAACAATACATGCTGTAGCATGGAACCAGATCTTAGTAGGGTGTGTGTGTGTGTGTGTGTGTGTGTGTGTGTGTGTGTGTGTGTGTGTGTGTGTGTGTGTGTGTGTGTGCATGCATGTGTGCATGTGTGCGTGCATGTGTGTGTGCATGCATATGTGTGTGTGCGTGCATACGTGTGTGTGTGTCCCATAGACCAATCTGTTTTTCAGTAAAAACAACATCAAAACTCTATCTAATACAAGAAGAAGAAAAAAATAAACCAACAAGGCAATAACGGCCATTAGGACGACTTTTAACAGCTTCACTCAGTCATCTCCTGAACCTGAACACGAGTTAACAGCTCTCTGCCCATGTCCATCTGGAGGTCAATTCAACAACTCTGTAATCCCCAACATCTGAAGACTGTCATCACTGACCAAAGCTTCTAAGAAACAGCCTTACATTTCAAACTGTTACCTTATGGAGAGTACTTATATGTTTTTATAAAAAAAAAACCCACCGTAATTCAAAACATTCAACAACATACCTGTCGAGATCTTTTGCTCTTTGAGTGAGTGAGTGAGTGAGTGAGTGAGTGAGTGTGTGTGTGTGTGTGTGTGTGTGTGTGTGTGTGTGTGTGTGTGTGTGTGTGTGTGTGTGTGTGTGTGTGTGTCTGTGTTTGTGTTTGTGTTTGTGTTTGTGTCTGTGGGGGGTTTTCTTCTAAATTTTCATTCATTTATTTATTTTTCATTCCCGATTCTTACTAGCTAAAAATTCCATGAGGGAGCTAACAGCTGGTGCTAATGTCCTGCAGACTGCTGGAGAGAATTTCTGGTTCATACTGGACAGAGTCATGTTATTGAACAGTGCCCAGCCTGACCACACTGTGAAAAGTCATACTTTAAAAAATATCGGAAAGAAATATATTGAAGCTTACAAAACCAGTGCTATCTTCAAGGTAAATGAACATTCAATTTTTTCAAAAGGATTTTGCAGAACATGTATCTGACAGTTCAACAGCATTTTAAATCAAGAAGCGAAGAAACAGAAATGTTTATGACTACAACAATCCAAACCAGCTTCATTCCTCAAAGAAAAGCCTGCCAGATTCTACAACTGATCCAGGGTAGGCCTCACAGATAAAAAAAAGAATTTTTTTTTAACAGGGCACAAGGGGCAGAGTAGTTAGCTGCATAAGACATTAATTAAGCTGTTCTCAAACTAAACAGGATGATGTGGAATGATCAAACAATTGAAGTTGTTCTCAAACTAAACAGGATGATGTGGAATGATCAAGAATTGAAGCTGTTCTCAAACTAAACAGGATTATGTGGAATGATAAAGAATTGAACAGAGATGGACCACTCAGTCCACAACACACCACCCACATTGTATTGACCTTGAATAATAACCCCTGACCCGTCAACCCAGAATGTACTGACCCTGAATAATGAACACACTGACCTGTCAACCCTGATTGTCCTGACCTTGAATAATGAAACACTGACCTGTCAACCCTGATTGTCCTGACCTTGAATAATGAAACACTGACCTGTCAACCCTGATTGTCCTGACCTTGAATAATGAAACACTGACCTGTCAACCCTGATTGTCCTGACCTTGAATAATAACACACTGACCTGTCAACCCTGACTATACTGACCTTGAATAATAACACACTGACCTGTTAACCCTGACTGTACTGACCTTGAATAACAACACACTGACCTGTTAACCCTGACTGTACTGACCTTGAATAACAACACACTGACCTATCAACCCTGATTGTACTGACCTTGAATAACAACACACTGACCTGTTAACCTGACTGTATTCACCTTGAATAATAACACACTGACCTATCAACCCTGATTGTACTGACCTTGGGTATCAAGATGTCATTAGCTACACACAGACTGAAGGGTTATACTGAGGACAGAAAAATCCTGATTATCAGTAAACCTATAATGATAGCATCAGCTACACAGACTATGAACAGTTATACTGAAGACACAAGGAATCCTGACTATTAGTAAATCTATGATGATGTCATCAGCTACACACAGACTGTGAACAGTGATACTGAGTATAGAACCAAATCCTTAACAGCAAGGGAAAGGCAAAAGGGTGGGAGGTGGGGAAGGTCATACAACTATAACAACATAGGAGGAAAAAGAAAAAAAATGAAACATTTACACAGCTGCTAAATGACAGATATATATACAGCTCTATACTCTCTCTCTCTCTCTCTCTCTCTCTCTCCCCTCTCTCTCTCTCTCTCTCTCTCTCTCTCTCTCTCTTCTCTCTCCTCTCTCCCTCTCTCTCTCCCACCCCCTCACTCTCTCACACACACACAAACACAAACACAAACATGCATGCATGCATGTATATGTGCATGTGTATGCACACACACACCACTAGTGCTGACTCCAATCCCCGAAAAATCCTTCAAACAAGACTATAAACCAAGGTCCTGTGTGCAAACGCATGGAGAACATCTTGCGCACACGTTTTGGAAGAGTAGGCCATTGCGTGCCAGTGGGAGCAGATAACAAACTATAAAACTGCGTATTACATGGACTGGATGTAAATTTTTTTTTAAAAAGCAGAAAAGTGTTTATTCCATTATCTTGAAAAAAACAACAACAAAAACTGGGGGGTGAGTTAATGGCCTGGTCTGGTTGTCTCTACTTTCAGCAGCTTCTTCTGTCCTTCCACTGTTGGAGTCTCTTTCTCTTCCCTGCAATTCCTTCATGTACAGCACTCCTCTGCTTGTTGCCATTTTCCTTCACTGTTGGAGTCTCTTCCTTCTTCCCTGCAATTCCTTCATGTACAGCACTCCTCTGCTTGTTGCCATTTTCTTCCATTGTTGGAGTCTCTCCCTCTTCCCCGCAATTCCTTCATGTAATGTGCTCCTTTACTTGTTGCCATTTTCTGCACAGGTTTCTCCACTGTCAGAGCTGATGTCCAGCTTTCCTGTCCCATGTGCACACATCCTTGAAGTGCAGTGCTGGAAGCCTTGGAGGACAATCCATGTCCTGCAGCCAGTTCACTGACCACAATGTCCTTGGGAAAGTAGCCATCCTTCCTACAGTGCTGATGACCAGTGTCCATGTCTTCCTACAGTACTGATGACCAGTGTCCATGTCCTTCCTACAGTGCTGATGACCAGTGTCCATGTCCTTCAGACAGTGCTGATGACCAGTGTCCATCCTTCCTACAGTGCTGATGACCAGTGTCCATGTCCTTCCTACAGTGCTGATGACCAGTGTCCATGTCCTTCCTACAGTGCTGATGACCAGTGTCCATCCTTCCTACAGTGCTGATAACCAGTGTCCATGTCCTTCCTACAATACTGATGACCAGTGTCCATGTCCTTTATCTGATGACCAGTGTCCATGTCCTTCCTACAGTGCTGATGACCAGTGTCCATTTTCTTCCTACAGTGCTGATGACCAGTGTCCATGTCCTTCCTACAGTGCTGATGACCAGTGTCCATCCTTCCCACAGTGCTGATAACCAGTGTCCATGTCCTTCCTACAGTGCTGATGACCAGTGTCCATTTTCTTCCTACAGTGCAGATGACCAGTGTTCATGTCCTTCCTACAGTGCAGATGACCAGTGACACAGCATTGACACAGCAAACAGCATATGCTGGGGGAGTGTGCCTGGTCCAGTTCAGATACATGTGTAGGGGACTTTGCCCTCCGAAGTCATGCCTTGGACTTTATGCAGACAGTGAAGATGAAAACTGTGCAGGCCTGTAGTTCTCCTGTTTGCTGTCTGGTGTCCAGCTATGGCTGCCATACACACAGCAGAGTGCTGAGATCACACGCATGGTATACATACAGACCTGGAGTTTGCTGGTCAGGGGAGGCTGCTGTTGTCCTGTATTTGATGAGTAATGTATAACTTTGATGTGTGTATTTGTGCATATGGTTTGTGTATTAGTGCATCTGCTTTGTGCATTTGTGTATTCCTGTATCTGCTTTGTGTATTTGTATGGTAACTTACATGTTTTGACCATCTGCTGTGTGTATGTGTATTTATGCATCTGTTTTTGTGTATTTGTATGGTAACTTACATGTTTGACCATCTGCTGTGTGTATGTGTATTTATGCATCTGTTTTTGTGTATTTGTATAGTAA
>CM060316.1:117367402-117387402 GCA_030674155.1 Stramonita haemastoma
TCTGCCATGTTTGTTTTGAAAGAGGTGCCTCGCGCATGCGTTGTAGACCTTAAGGGGAGACAAGGCATAGTATCTGATCGATAGCAGACAACGTGAGGGGAGATGAATTGAGTCCCTGAAGATAGCAGACAGTGTTTTCGATTTTCCGGGGTTTTTTTTGTTTTAAAAAATAGGATTTCAATTCACTCTCTCTGCTCCAATGTTCCTGATCAAGAGCATTCGTCACACAGCAGTTTTGTAGGAACGTTCCGGATCGGGAATTTGAGGTTTAGACAGTTTTCAATTCAGAGACAAGCACCATGTTATAGGCCTACGCTAATAATAGCATTGCAGGCCCCGTTCTCTGTCGAAAGCAACCAATCAGAACATAGGCCTGTCTTAACACTTTCTACCCCGGGTACGGATTAATCCGTACCACGCGATCATCTCCCCTGGACGGGGTACGGATTAATCCGTACCACAGCAGGTATTTTCACTTTCGCCCTCCCATTCTGTTCTATTCTCACATGGTCGTTTTAGCTTGTTGGCTTTAGCTGCCACGTTGGTCGCACATCGTTCACAGCTAATTTGCATATAAATTGAGCCTGTTTTTGTTGTGTTTATTGTTGTTTTACGTGTCATATGCTTGTAGTATGGCTTTGGTACATCATACTTTCACTGCTGACGAAGTAACAGAAGTTTTAAACGAGTTATTACGTTGCCGATAAAGATCGTGTTTTGGATAGAGATCGTGAGAGCTTTGAGTCTCGTGATACTCACTGTGTGCCGCGAGGAGCGAGATAGGCCAGCTAAAAGGGGTGGGAAGGGGGGGGGGGGGGGGTGACTGGGGAGGGGCGTGGCCTTGGTACTGTGAGTACCGCTACAATAAACACCAACTGTTTACATGAAAATGAACTACAAGCCACCTGGTGAAGTGCAAACATTCTGTACATATGAATAAAGTAGTGTAGAAAAGTTCAGGAACTTTCTTGGACTAGGGAAGAAATGTTATCTGTATATTCCGTGATCGTTATTGTGACAGTGTCGTGTCTACAGTTCAGTGGTTCCCTTTGATTATATTACATTTGATGCATGCTGGAAGAAAACTTGTATAGTACCTATGTTTGTCCCTGTTTATTTGAGATTCTTGTATAGTTTTGTTGTTGTTGTGTTGTATTTGTTGCATACATTGTGTAAAAATCGTAAGCCCATCAGTGGGATCACCACTTAAAATCAGAGCAATTACGTAATTTGACACCATAATTAACATACTCTTTTTTATGCAATATAAAATTTTTATGCACGCATATAATGGGCAGTCATTTACCCACACAATGCCATAGTTTCATAAGAAATGGGCTTCAAACAAAAAAGATATGAGGATTTTACTATGATGACCCAGTGCACACTGCACTCAGCTGCTGCAGGGCTGGTCCACAGAGACTGCAGTGCAGCTGCACCCTTGGGGTACAAAGTGTTAATGTTTCTAGGCCTATGCTGGGTCGTGACCTGACCCTCTGCATAAAATTATTGTTACTGTCAGTGGAAAAAATGGCGTAGGATGCTTTACCTTAGCAACAACAAAGGGCAATAAAAGACAAGGAAGACAACGTTTGGGTCTTATCAAAGTTATTGAAATGCATCAGACTGAATGTTCTGACATTAATGAAGGGAATGATGATAATAAAATTTTCTGATGAGAGAGAGAGAGAGAGAGAGGGGGGGGGGGGGGGGAGGGAGGTGTCGAATCTGCCAAATCCCACTCACTGCACAGCCAAGAAGTGGGGAGGAGGTGGGTGAAGCAGTCCAGGGTCAAGCAAAAGTGAGCAGTTGGATGCAACAGATATGAAAGGGGATGAGTTTTTACAGTTCATGCTTCCTGACTGGCGTTGGGATTTTAGTCATTTTCCATGAGTTCCACCCAGTTCTGGATCCCCTAGCCTCCACAGGCCACAAGAATGCTACGCCTTTCATTTCACAATTTCCTGAATTATATGTGCACAATACCACATCCTAGTACCTATCATATTCATCTAAAGTGAACTTCAATTGTTCTTTGCATTTTTTCTTCTTCTTTTTTTTTTTTTTTTTTTTTTTAGCATTGGCAGACTTGTTTCATCTCCTTCTGGTTTCTGGGATATAGTCTAAAGTTGTGAGCCAGCCTTTTGGGGGAACTAAAATTAGGGATACTTTGTACATACCTCAACTAGCTAAATGGGGGCGGGATAGCTATGTGGTCAGAGCACTTGCTTTCCCAAAGTCAAGTTAATCAGTGTTGAGAGTGGTTACCAGTTGGATGGGTGACCGTTTGCCCAGGCTTCAGTAGAGTCTCCCAGTTCACCCAGCAGTAAATGGGTACCTGCCCTCTTTAGGGTCAGGGAAGGTAAATCAGCAAGGGAGAGGAGATGGGCGCCACCCTCAATATGCTGGCCCCTAGAGAAGCTGAGGTTTCTGATGCCTGCTCCCCTACAACTGCCTACATTATGGGACACCTTCACCTCTTTTTTTTTTATTGAACAGCTAAACTATTAAAGTAAGAAACTATGCTTTGACACCAAATTACTGAGTGTATTATTAAATAATTCCCAAAACTGTATTCCCTAACTTACAATAACTTTTGGGGGTGAACTTTTCCTAACCTGTACAAATGGCCAGGAGGTGGTGAATAGCAGGAGAGAAAACTGTCAAAGCCGAGTGAATTAATGAAATCACATTTCCAATTTTTCCCATTTTGTTCCAAATACGAAAGAGCACAGGAGCACAAGTCTGTGCATACCAGGGGGAACTGGAGGTTAAAAATAACCCACATGTGATCATTCCATTTCCCTCAAAATAAAAGAATAAAATAAATACACACACGTATACATATGCAGATGTGTGCATGCTCACAAACACAACTAACATGCATTCAATACCAACATGATCAACATCTTGGGGAGACTTTATGCCATTAATTTGATCAAAGCAGAAAACAAACACTCACATGTGCATGCACACACCACACCCCCCCCACACACAGACTCACCCCCCCACACACACACACACACACTCCGGTCCAAATGCATCCTTGATCATACATGCTTTCATACATTCTTCTACACATACATGTGCACAGTCTTAGATTGGTCCATGTCCATAGCTCCCCCCCCCCCCTCTTTTTTTTTTCTTTTATGTGAACAGGCATAACATTGAAGACCAACACACACACACACACAACACACACACACACACACACACACACACACACACACACACACACACACACACACACACACAGAACATTGGGATATTCCCAGTCGAGGGGATTTTTCCCCAGGAGTTTACATCAGTGCTGACTCCACTCTCCCCACAAGTCCTTGGATAAGACTATAAAGTGAGGCCAGTGTGCAAATGCACACTGAACATCTTGCGCACACATTTAATCCTGTTCTGCTTTTTGTAAGAGTAGGCCATTGTGTGCCAGTGGGAACAGATGACAAGATTTACAAAAACTGCATACACACGGAGAGTGGATGTAAAAAAAGCACATGATTGCTTATTCCATTATCTTTGACATAAAAGAATAAAATAGATAAAATAAGATAAATAAATAAACACACACTGACACACACACACACAAGAAATGGGAACAGATGACAATATTTACAAAACTGCATACACACTGCGACTAGATGAAAAAAAAACCACATGAGTGTTTATTCCATTATCTTTGACATAAAAGACTAGATAAATAAATAAATAATAAAACACACACACACACAGCAGGAACATCTTGCGCACACCTTAAATCCTGTTCCGCTTTTTGTAAGAGTAGGCCATCATGTGCCAGTGGGAACAGATGACTCGATTCACAAAAAAAACTAGATACACATGGGGACTGGATGTAAAAAAGCACATGAGTGCTTATTCCATTATACTTGATATAAAAGAATAAGATAAATAAAAACAAATAAATAAACATTATTATTATTATTATTATTATTATTATTATTATTATTATTATTATTATTATTATTATTATCATTATTATCATTATTATTATTTATTCTTTTATATCGAGGATAACAGAATAAGCAATCATGTGCTTTTTTTTCATGCCATCCGGTGTGTATGCAGTTTTGTAAATAGTGTCATCTGTTCCCACCGGCACACAATGGCCTACTCTTACGAAAAGCGGAACAGGATTTAACGTGTGTGCCCAAGCGGCCTGGTTTAAAGTCTCATCGCAAGGACTGGTGGGGAGAGTGGAGTCAGCACTGATGTTGACTCCAGGAGAAAAATCTCCTCGACTGGACTGGAACCCCAGTGGTCAAATTGTCAGCCCAATGTTCTGACCACTAGGCTATCCGTCCCCCATACACACACACACACACACACACACACACACACACACACACAATAAAACACAGAACAGATGACAAGATTTATTTTATTCTTATTGTAAAAAAAAAAGTTCTCACAAAATCTGTTCAAATTTGGGAATTTATGCAACAACTCATTCAACAAAAATCTTTGTCATCAGTTCTCAAGATTTACAAAACTACATACACATGCAAAAACCAATATTTAAACTGATAGGCCTAACAGACAGACAGAGACAAGAGAGAGAGAGAGAGAGAGAGAGAGAGAGAGAGAGAGAGAGAGAGAGAGAGAGAGGAGAGAGAGGAGAGAGAGAGATTTGATTTGATTTGATTTGATTTGATTTAATTTATTCTTTTATATCAAGGATAATGGATAATGGAATAAGCACTCTTGTGCAATTTTTCATCAAGTCCCCGTGTGTATGCAGTTTTGTAAATGTCATCTGTTCCCACCGGCACACAACGGCCTACTCTTACGAAAAGCGGAACAGGATTTAAGGTGTGCACAAGATGTTCTGCGTGTGGGAACGCACGGAGCCTTGGTTTAAAGTCTCATCCAAAAGACTTTTGGGGAGAGTGGAGCCAGCACTGATGTTAACTCCAGGAGAAAAATCTCCTCAACCAGAATTGAACCTGGGTCGTCAAATTGCCAACGCAATGTTCTGACCACTGACCACTAGGCTATCGTCATCAGAGAGAGAGAGAGAGAGAGGAGAGAGAGAGAGAGGAGAGAGAGAGAGGAGGAGAGAGGAGAGAGAGAGAGAGAGAGAGAGAGAGAGAGGAGAGAGAGAGAGAGAGATTTTTATTTATTTATTTATTCTTTTATATCGAGGATAACAGAATAAGCAATCATGTGCTTTTTTTCATCGTGTGTAAACAGTTTTGTAAATATTGTCATCTGTTCCCACCAGCACACGATGGCCTACTCTTACGAAAAGCGGAACAGGATTTAAGGTGTGGGCAAGATGTATCTTGCTCTGCGAGCGTTTGTACAGGAGCGTTTGTACAGGTGGCCTCGTTTAAAGTCTCATCGAAGGACTTTGAGAGAGAGGAGAGAGAGAGAGAGAGAGAGAGAGAGAGGAGAGAGAGAGAGAGAGAGAGAGAGAGAGAGAGAGAGAGGGAGAGAGAGAGAGAGAGAGAGGTTCAACATATAACTGTCATAAGTTGTTGCATGAGTTCCAAAATTTTAACAGATTTTGTGAGAAAATTTTTTTTCACTCACTCACTCACTCAGTCCCATGTCCCAAAGGACGTAGGGGGGACATGAGAGAAGACGCAACGGAGATCTTTTTCCATGCTTCACGATCCTGTGTGGCTAGTAGGAGGCGTTGCAGGGGTTGGGCAGTCCAGTCTTTGATGTTGTCAACCCATGATTTCTTTTGGCGGCCTCTTCTTCTTTTGCCCTCGACTGTTCCTTGCAAGATGGTTTTTGCTAGGGTGTTGTGTCTTGTGGTGTGACCAAACCACATCAGCTTTCTCCTCTTTATGGTGGAGAGCAAAGGCTCTTGGGGGCCCACACGCTTTTTGATTTCCTCTTTCACATAGTTATTGGTCTTGTGTTCTTTGTATGATATTTTGAGGAGTCTTCTGTGGCACTTGTTCTCGAATGCTTGGATTCTTCTCTCTAACTCTGCTGTCAGAGTCCATGATTCACAGCCATATAGGAGGATAGATATTACGAGGGATTTGTAGAGGTGGTATTTGGTGCAGAAGCTGATGTTGTTGCTTCTGATGATCCTCTGGAGTCTGACTAGAGCAGATGTTGCTGTTGCAATGCGAGCTTTCACCTCATTGTTTGATGTGCCATCTTTTGTTAGGATGGAGCCTAAGTATTTGAATTGGCTCACCTCTTCCAATATTTCTCCATTCATCTTTATTTCCGTGCTGTCATTACTCGCGCTGTTGACCATGATCTTCGATTTCTCTGTACTGACCTCCATGCCGTATGCGCTCGCTCGGTCTGTTAGACTGTCTGTGAGGATTTGCAGTTCTTGTTTGCTGCTGCCCATGAGGTCAATGTCATCTGCAAATCTGAGGTTGCAAAGGGGTCTTCCACCAATGGAGATGGAAGTGTGGTGGTTTTGCAGTGTCTCTGTCATGATGTTTTCGAGGAAGAGGTTGAAGAGTACAGGTGAGAGAAGGCAGCCCTGGCGGACTCCAACCGTGGTCTTGAAGAACTCGCCCACGTGGTTGTTCATGAAAACTGCACTTCTTGCATTCTCGTACAGAGCCTTGATGACTTCAATTAGGCAGTTGTCAATGTTGAAGTGCCTGAGTACTTGCCAGAGGCCGTCATGCCATACCCTGTCAAAGGCCTTTTTGAAGTCTATAAAATTGTGGTACAAGTCTTTTTGGTGTTGGAGATGCTTCTCTATCAGAATTCTCAGGTTGAAAATTTGTTCCATTGTGCTGCGTTTTGGTCTAAAGCCCGCTTGTTCTTCTGCCAGGAGTTTTTCTGCTTGGTTTTTCAGTCTGTTGAGGACTACCTGCAGCATGATCTTGCTAGGATGGCTTATGAGACTGATGGTTCTGTAGTTCTGGCATTGCTTGAGGTTTCCTTTCTTTGGCAGGGGTATTACAAGAGACTGTGTCCATTCTTTTGGCCATTCTTTGGTGTCGTGGATCTTCTGACAAAGGTCTGTGAATCGCCTTGCTGTTTCATTCCCTCCATTTTTTATGAGTTCAGCTGGGATGTTATCGATTCCAGGGGACTTCCCCTTCTTCAATTGCTTAATAGCTGTGTCTACTTCACACCTTAGTATTGGTGGGTCTTTATCTTGGTGTTCAGGGGGTTTGTTGGAAACTATGTTGGTATCTGGGTGTAGTGGGTAGTTATACAATCCCTCACAGTATTCTGTCCAGCGCTGGAGGATGGCATTGTTTTCCGTTAAAAGATTTCCTTCTTTGTCTTCAATAACAGAGGCTTTAGGCTGTGTGGTTTTCGTTAGTGCTTTCAGAGTGTTGTAAGCTGTTTTGCTGTTTCCCTTGGCCATTCCATCTTCGATGTTGTTGCATTGTTCTTCTATCCACGCTTCTTTGGCTTCTCTCATCTTTTTCCTCACTTCTCTGTGGCTATCCATGTACTTGTTGTTGGCTTCTTGACTTGTGAACTTTTGCTTCTTAAGTTCTCTTCTTTTGTCGCAGAGGTCAAGAACCTCATTTGTCACCCAGGGTTGTTTCTTTGTTCTGCTTCTGCCTAATGTTTCTTCTGCTGCTGTCGTTAGCACTTCTTTGATGTTGTTGGCTAATGTGTTCACATCATTGTCAATGGCTGTGAGTGCGGCGAACTTTCCTCCAATGTTGGCTTGGAAGATCTCAACTACTGTTGGGTCTTTGAGTTTTTCCAGGTCGAATCTTATGCGTGGGCTTTTTGGCTGTTGTTTTGCTTTCAGTTTCAGCCTGATGGTGGTAAGTACAAGGTCGTGGTCACTGCCAATGTCAGCTCCTGGGAATGTTCTTGTATTTGCCTTGTTTATGCTGGATTTGAATCTTTGGGGTGACAGAATGTAGTCAATTTGATTATGAATCAGACCATTTGGTGAGTGCCAGGTTGATGTTTTAGATGGCTTGTGAGGGTGGAGTGTGTTAGCCAGAGTTAGTTTGTGCTTCTTTGCGAATTCCAGCAGCCGCTGTCCTCTGTCATTTGTTTCTCCCAGTCCAAAGCGTCCTGTGGTTCCTGCCCAGGTGTCATAGGCATCAGGTCCCACCTTAGCATTCCAATCGCCTTCCACAATAAGGATGTCTTTTTTGGGCGTTTTGGAGATGACGTTTTCAAGTTCTTCATAGAATTCTTCTATCTGGTCATCATCGTAGTCAGATGTTGGAGCATACACTTGGATGATGGTGAGATTCTGGGGTTTTGCAGAGACTCTGATTGAGATGAGTCTGCTGGATATTGGTGTGCAGTTGATGATGCTTGACACAATCTCTTTCCTGACAATGAAGCCTACTCCGTGTTGGTGTAGTTTCTCATCTCCACTGTACCATATTTTGTGGCCGTCTTGCGTGGTTGTTTCTCCGAAGCCAGTCCATCTGACTTCCGCAAGCCCTAGGATGTCCCATTTATACCTCTGTAATTCATGTGTGAGTTCCTGTACTCTTCCTGTTTGGTACAGAGTTCTAACATTCCATGTACCAATGGTTACCCCTTTTTTTTACAATAAGAATAAAATAACTTTAAATAAATTAATCTTTTAGATCTGAACAATGAGAATCTTATGACATCTTGAATATTTTTTACATCATACCAGTTCTTTATGTCATTTAAAACTTACCTAAGAAAGAAAAGAAACTTCTTCAATAAAACAATAGACAAGTCTATAAAAGTTCTACATATCAAGTAATCTGAATACAGAAGAATGCAATAAAACTTTTCCTCATTACTATTCTGGATTAACTGTTGGCTACATGGCAATGTGTTTTTCTTTCCTGGTATCTTGAAACAAGAAGTCAACACTACAGTGTTTAAGAAACCTTTCATCATGCCAGAGAGTGCCCAACAAAACAGACAACTGACAGGAAAGTTTGTTGACACTTTGATAAACATCCTAGGGCATAAATCAACATTCTTCAGGCCTGTTGGCATTTTGTTGCTGCCTAAAGGGTGTGATACCATGGGAAGACACTTTGTGTGTGTGTCCATAGACAGTGAAGTGTTTTTGTTCAAAACAGCAATCTTCCAGCAGTCAGTTATACCGAAATACAGATCATCCAGGTTTGGGCTGTTAACAGCTGTTGCCTTTGTTTTCTTGTCATGCTATCTGATGACATGTGGTGATGTGGAATCAAATCCTGGCCCAGACTCTCCCCCAAAAGATGTCATTGGTGCACAGAAGCCTTCCCTATCCAAGAGAAGTGGCTGTAAGGAAGGTGCTGACTGTGACCCCACAGAATGGTCTGATCCACAGCAAGGCCCAAACATGGAGACTGTCATGAAGGGCATGATATAAATGCAGACCTGCATGAAGAGAATGGAGGAGAAGCACAACAGCCAGGTTGAGCGTATAGAGGGAGCAGTGGAGGACATGAAGGTATTTGTGAGTGCTCAGATGGCCATCATAGAACAAAAACACCAGCAGTTTCAGGAGGAAATCACAGATCTTCGATTTCAGTGTGCTCAGTTGCAAGAAGAGAACAACAGTCTAAAGGATCAGGTGGACTCTATTACACAGAAGTGTGACTTTCTTGAAAACTACAGCAGGAGAAATAACCTACTTTTCTTTGTAATACAGAAGAACCAGGAGAAAGAAAGCTGGGAGGATTGTGAGAGACAGGTCAGAACAGTGATCAGGGAAGGAATGGAAATCACAGAAGACATTATGATTGAAAGAACTCACAGAACACAGAAGGGCGATGCCATTGTCATAAAACTGCTTTCCTGCAAACAGAAAGACAGGATCGTGAGAAGTACTCGAAATCTGAAATCATCAGACAGGTTCGCCAACGTGTAGGTTAGGGAGGATTTTTCGGCTACAGTACGCCAGAAACGCCAAGGTCTCAGAGACAATGCAACAGAGCTGTACAATACTGGTCAGAAACCCAAACTACTGCTTTGATAAACTGATCTCAGAAGAGGGAATTTTCACCTATGACATCAGCCAGAACAGAGTTACAGTTCTGAAGAGAAATGATCCTACATACAGGAACAGAAACAGTACACAAAAAATTAATGATGGACAACCAAGAAAAGCAACTGAGCAGAGAGCAGCCCTCGACGATGACAGGCAGGGTTGGTTCAATGACTTCCCTCCATCTGATCTGGGAAGAAGCAAAGATGAAGACAATGACTCCATGCCCTCTTCACAGCAAGCACTTTCGGTTCCAGTGTTGCAGTACCGGGACCTCAATGTCTCACAATCTCAGAGGCCACCTGACGGGTCTCAGCACAACCTTGACCAAGGTGACAGGTCACAACTGCAGAAAGTACGTGAAGCATGGGACACACGGCAAAGTAGCACCTCTGCCATTGGACTGGGATCAAGAAGCCCTGTCAACACAGGCCACAGAGGGCGAGCAGTGTCAACCAGGGGGCCTGGGGAACTCCAACACCCACACAAACACACACACTACAGCAGTGGGTTAGACCAGTCAGCAAAGGGCCAAAACAGCAGCAGAGAGGGCGTGGTGGGGGTGGTGGTAATGGGAGAGGGGAGAGGGGGGTTAAAGCTAAATAGGGGTGTGGCCAAGCCCAGGGGAAATAAAAATATGTTCATGGAACTGCAATGGCTGGTTAAGAAAACTGGACATTAAAAATGTAATCCAGTCATTGTTGTGTTATGATATTTTTGCATTAAATGAAACTTTTGTAGCTTCTGAAAATTATACTTATTCTGCATTCATTGATTACAATATACATATTTCAAAAGCAGTGAAGCTGTCGAACAGTTACAGGAATTCTGGTGGCGTGCTTGTCTTTGTACATAAGGCTTTATCAAAGCTTGTGCACAGAATTGAAACACATTATGAGCATTTGATTGTTTTAGAGATAGATAAATTGCTGTTTAACATTCAGAAAAATATCATCTTGGTGTGTCTGTACATCCACCCATATGACAGTAAGTACTGGAACACAGCTAACAATGGTTATGGAATAGAAGTGCTAGAGCAGTGTATTGTGGATTTGCATGTAGTGAGAAGGGAATTTTCTTTAATCATAATGGGTGATTTGAATGCATGGACAGGTTGTATGAATGCTTTGCCTATGAGTGTGGATGTAGATGTAGAAATCTGGAATCACAGAGGTCTAGATGAAAGGGCAGACTTGTTATTTGAAAGAAAATCTGATGACATAGAGGTGAACACTTTTGGGAAAGAATTGTTGAATGTATGTTCCATATTTGATTGTGTTGTGTTGAATGGTTTGTGTCAGTTTGGTTTTGATGAGTCGTTGACATCTGTTTCACCAAATGGGGGAAGCACAATTGATTATGTCATTATGTCTAGAGAGCTTTGTGATGCTGATTTGGTTCATGCTGTTAAGACTGTTGCTTTTATTGACTCGCCACATTTTCCTGTTATGCTGACACTACCTAAAAGGAAAAATAATTTGTGTACTGCAAACACAAGCATTAAGAAATGGGTCAACAAATTAGTCTGGGATGATACAAAGGAGGGTAGTTTTCTGTCAAATCTTTGTTCAGATGAAATGCAGGATATGTGTATGCATGCTTTTTCATTGCTAGACCATAATATTGATGGGGCATTGGAAACTTTCATAAATGCATAATTACAGGTCAGTAAATGTATGAGAAGGGGTGTCAGCATTGGGAATAACCAGTAAGATGCCCGTTGGTTTGACCCTGAATGTAAAGATGCTAAACATAAAGCAGGACAATGTCTGTCAAAGTTCCCTCCCTTGAAGGGAGATAATGATCGATTTTTTTTTACGTAAAGGCACGAACAGACTATAAAAAGTTGATTAAATGCAAAAAAACTAGACATAAGCAAGAAAAAGCCAAGTACTTGGCTTCTCTTGGTAAAAATAGCAAGCACTTTTGGAAAGAACTTAAGCAAGTTTCAGGAAGGCGAAAAACAAAAATTTGTAAAGATATAACTGATGATCAGTGGTTCAATCATTTTTAGCAATTGTTTAACGAAAACACATAAACACCAGTGTGAGACCAGCTACTGGCCTTGTACAAGCAGAAGGCAATGACTTAAGCTGTCAGCTTAATCAGCCTATCTCTGAAAAAGAAGTTGCTGATGCCTTACAACACTTAAAAAGAGGCAAGGCTTGTGGTGTTGACAACATCTTGGCAAAAATATTAAAGCTAGCAGATAATCTGGCTGTGCGCTTTTTAACCAAATTGTTTAACATCTTGTTTGATAATAGTGTGTACCCAAATCAATGGGCAAAAGCAATTATTGTACCAATTCTGAAAAAGGGAGATGACAGTTTAACTGATAATTACAGGGGAGTTTCTATATTGAGCTTGACTAGTAAACGTTATTCCGGTTGGTTCTAAACAAAAGACTTGTGCAGTGGGCTGAAGATAATAAAAAACTGACAGACTCACAAGCTGGATTCAGAAGTGGCTATTCCACAGCAGATCATATTTTTACACTCCAAGCAGTGGTCGAGAGGTGTTTAGCAAAGAAAAGAGGAAAACTTTATGCATGCTTTGTTGATCTGCGGAAAGCCTTTGACTCTGTTCAACGACAGCCTTTGTTCAATATTATGAATCAAAATGGAATTCAGGGGAAATATCTAAATGCTGTTATTGCCATGTATGAATTGGTGGTGTCTTGTGTGCTTATCGAGAGCAGACTAACTGAATTTTTTTTATTGTCCAATCGGTCTAAGACAGGGATGTGTGTTGAGTCCGATATTGTTTTCATTGTATATAAATGGAGTAGTTTCAGCAGTTGATAATAACGGTCTTCATGGTATACAGCTGTTGCCCAGTTTTCTTGAATTGTTTCTTCTTTTGTTTGCTGATGATGTAGTTCTGTTATCATATACTGCAGATGGTTTACAAAACCAAATTAACAGTCTATACAATGCATGTACAAAAATGTTTTTGAATGTTAACATCGACAAGACAAAAGTTAGGGTTTTTCGCAAAGGTGGATTTTTGGGTAAGAAGGAAAAATGGAAGCTAGGTGGCAGTGTATTAGAAGTGGTTAATAAATACAGTTATTTAGGATTTGTTTTTACCACGAGAATGAGCCTGAACAGAGGTGTAGATGCTCTTGCCATGAAAGGAAGGCATGCATGTGTTGAATGCATGAAACATATATCAAAACTAAATGACATTTCAAAGGTTTGTTTTTTTCGAGTTTTTGATGCGCAGGTACTGCCAATTCTCTTGTATGGGTCTGAGATGTGGGGTATTCATAGACTGAGCGATAGGTTTTCTAAACGTTCCACTTAGGGTACCAAATAAGTTTGTTTATGGAGAAATAGGACGTTATCCATTATATGTCAACAGTGCAGTCAGGTGCATTCGATACTGGTTTAGGCTTTTAAAAATGGACATAGATAGACTTCCCAAGCAAGCTTATCTAATGCTTGTTAACTTGGACGATTATAGTAAAACATGCTGGGTAACTTTACTTAAACATACCTTGTTTACTCTTGGTTTCGGTTATGCCTGGTTGGAGCAAGGAGTTGGTTGTGAACATACTTTTATATCGTTGTTTAAGCAAAGAATGATAGATGTATATTTACAAGAGTGGAATGGGTCTATAGTGGCTAAAGACATATATCAGACAAATAGACTGTTTAAAGCTGACTTTGGATGTGAACTTTATTTCGAATACATCGATATAAAATGTTTTAGGGATTGTTTAGTTAAACTTCGTCTGGGCTTGCTACCAATTAATGGATCATCTTTCAGGAGAACTTTTAAGAAGAATACTGACTACATGTGTAAGTTGTGAAAGGAAGTGGAAGATGAAGAACATTTTATAAGAAATTGTATTCTGTATGAAAAGCTAAGGTATAAGTACTTGGTCCCAATCGATCAGCCATACGCAAATGTGTTGAAATATGGCTCTGTATTTACCATTCCTAAGCTGAGTTTATATCTTTTCAATGCCTTAAAAATAAGGCAAGATTTTGTTGAAAACTTGGAGCCTTGACAAACAAATAACATCATTTAAAAGAGGTCAGTTTAATCTAAAAAGACACATGTTCACACTTGATATGTTTTAGCAGTTGCCACATATGTCATGAGGTTTTATTTTATTTTTGCATTATTTGCTTTGCTTTGCTATGCTTTGTTTACCCATTCTTGGGGCTGGTGGCCTGAAGAATAAATCTTGTTCATTGTTCATTGTTCATTGTTCTCTCTCTCTCTCTCTCTCTCTCTCTCTCCTCTCTCTCTCTCTCTCTCTCTCTCTCTCTCTCTCTCTCTCCCTCCCTCCCTCCTTAAAAGCAATGCCAGTCAGCAGTCAGTAACATAGAATGGCCACTGGCTACTTCGTGTCAGTTTTGGGGGGTTTTGTGTGGATGAGAGCAAGAAAAGCAATGCAGCCCTGATGTCAATGTCAAAGAAGAAGAAGAAGAATTGCGAAGAAGAAGAACAAGAACAAGAAGAGTTGTGAAAAAGAAGAGGCAGGAGAAAAAGAAGAAGAAGAAGAAAAACAACAAGAACAACAACAAGAACAAGAATAAGAATTGCAAGGTAGAAGAAGAAGAGAAGAGGAAGAAGAAGAGGAACAACAACAAAAAAACAACAACAGCAATAACAACAACAGCAAGAAGAATAAGAATGAAGAATTGCGAAAAAGGATTGCTAAAAAGAATAATTGCGAAAAAGAAGAATTGCAAAGAAGAATAATTGCAAAGAAGAAGAATTGCGAAGAAGATAAAATTGCGAAGAAGATAAAATTGCGAAGAAGAAGAAGAAGAAGAAGAAGAAGAAGAATTGCTAAGAAGAAAAATTGCCAAGAAGAAGAACTGCGAAGAATTGTGAAGAAGAAGAGAAGAAGAAGAAGAAGAAGAAGAAGAAGAAGAAGAAGAACAACAACAACAACAACAACAACAACAATTGCAAAGAAGAAGAAGAAGAACAACAACAACAGCAACAAGAATTGCAAAGATGAAGAAGAAGAAGAAGAAGAAGAAGAAGAAGAAGAAGAAGAAGAAGAAGAAGAAGAAGAAAACAACAACAACAGCAAGAAGAAGAAGAAGAATTGCGAAGAAGGATTGCGAAAAAGATGATTTTCGGAAAAGAAGTATTGCGAAAAAGAAGAATTGTGAAGAAGAAAAAGAAGAAGAAGAATTGCAGCGAAGAAGAAGAAGAAGAATTGCGGCGAAGAAGAATTGCGGAGAAGAAGAAGAAGAAGAAGAAGAAGAAGAAGAAGAAGAAGAAGAAGAAGAAGAAGAAGAAGAATTGCAAAGAAGAAGAATTGCGAAGATGAAGAAGAATTACGAACAAGAACAAGAACAAGAACAAGAACAACAACAACAACATCAACAACAACAATAACAACATCAACAACAACAACAACAGCAAGAAGAAGAAGAATGAGGAAGAATAAGAATGAAGAATTGTGAAGAAGAATTGCGAATCATTGCGAATCATTAAGAAGAAGAAGAATTCCGACATCCAGTTTGCATTGAAGCTGTACAAATTTATGGTTGCCCACAAAGCTGCATGCCATACCCTGCCGGATGCCTTCTTAAAATCAATAAATACGTGGTAGAGGTCTTACTGGTGTTGAAGGTACCTCTCACAGAGTATTCTGAGGTTGAATATCTGTTTAGTTGTGCTACGCCCTGGTATGAAACCTGCTTGTTCCTCGGCAATGATGGTCTCTGCTTGTGGCTTCAGTCTGTTCAGTATAATCTTCAACATGACCTTGCTTGGGTGGCATATGAGGCTGATTGTGTGGTAATTCTGGCACTGCTGAAAATTTCCTTTCCTGGGTCGTCGTTTCTCTCATGTTTTTGCACCTTACCTCACAGAGCCCTAGGATGTGCCAATGGTATCTGGCCATCTCATGTGTTAGTTCTTCCACTTTGCTTGTGGTTCTTAGTGTTCGTACATTCTCAATGCCAATGGTGATGTAGTTTCTGGCACGGATCTTGCTGCGTTATACATCAGTAGCATAGCCTACTTTCTACTTCTGTCTTAATGTGCAACAGAGGGCACGTCCTTGGTAACCCGGGCGACGACCGATCCGGTATGGAGATTTCGTTTGTAGTCCTCATAGGTGCGTCTTGGGCAAATCGAACCTGGCGGAGCCCATCCAAGTCGGATTTTTGGGTTGGGTTTACTCCCCACGTGTAGCCATTAACCGATCAGAAAAAAACACAAAACATAACAAACTATCAACAACATATTCAATCCACTAGAAACCCCGCACCATCGCTATCAACAACAAAACAAACCAAACGATCATAATATTTTGAGAAAAGGAAATTAGGCTTAACACTGAAAGAGAATAATGCGTTGCAAAATACACACACACGCGCGCGCACGTACGCACGCATACACGCGCGTGTGCACACACGCGCGCGTGCGCGCACACACACACACACACACACACACACACACATCACGCATATGTGCAACATCATTTAACTATATCATACTAAGAGAATATACTTTAAATTGGATTCAATTTGAGTAAAATTACATAAAGAACAAAAAAATTACTGGACTGAGAGAGAGAGAGAGAGAGAGGGGGGGGGGGGAGACAGACAGACAGACAGACAGAGAGTCAAGCCAAGTGGAATCTTCTTCTTCTTCTATCCCATAGTCTGTTTAGATCGTAGGGGCGCCACGGAAGACCTCGCAACCAGCTCTCTCCATTTCCGTCTGTCCTCGACCTTTCTCAGGGTGTCACGCAGCCCGAGGCCCGTCCTACGTGGGTGTATGCGGGTGTATGCGTGTGTGTGCGCGTGCGTGTGTGCGTGACTTCGTGCGAGTGTGCGTGTACATGCGTGCGTGTGCGCACGCGCCCGCGCAAGTGTGTGTGTATGTGTGTGTGTGTGTGCGCGCGCACAAGCGGATTTGTGTGTAATTTTTTTTCTCCAAAGGGTACCCTAAATTGTTGCGTTTATTTAGATATAATATTTTGATATGAATTTTTGGAGTGGTATTTGGCATTTTGCTGGATTTTCTCCTCACATTTTATTGATTTAATTTTATATAGGCCTATGATTGACTGTTATGTGCAGTTTACAAGGACAGCTTGTAAGACTTGGCTTGGTGTCTGTCTGTCTGTCTGTGTCCTGTTGCAGTGGTGGATCTGGACACAGCAAATATAGGTCAGCTACCTTTCTTTTGGTCAGAATTTGGTGAGAGAGAGAGAGAGAGAGAGAGAGGAGAAGAGAGAGAGAGAGAGAGAGAGAGAGAGAGAGAGCAATAAACTAATGATAATAACATTTTTTTTATTGCTTTAAGCTGATAAGCTGATACAGCAAGGGGAATGTGGCAGCCCCACACCATTACATGACACGGAAACCACCAATAAAAAATTTATGTAATAATATAAAATAAAATAAAGACATGGAAACCACGGCACTGATCATCATAATGTACAGCCAAACACCTCACTCTTTCCTGTAGGTCCAGATTTGTGACAGCGTTTCTTGTGTCCAGTCTCTGTGGCACACACACACTGCCAGCCTCTAGAAAACTGGGGGAGGTCACGAGGCGTCGCTAAATCCCATGATGCACGTGATAAGGTCAGCCATTGTCGTCTGTCCCCCATTCACCTCGCGTGCCTCTGCAAACTGGTGAGTTTGATAGTTTTTTTTTTCTCTTTTATCAAGTTTTTGTCTTGCTGTTTGACAAACCAGTACACACCTTCTAAATCAGTGTCTGGTTTGCATGCCTATTCCATCACAATGTCACCAGACTGGCATGCCTCTAAATCTTCACCCTCTGATTGAAGGACAGTTCCCTTGTTGTATTCTTTCTGAAATGTTGGCTCCTTTGGCTGTCTGTCAGTCTTTTCTGGACAGATCTGTTGAAAAAGTCAGTCACCAGGTACTGAATGACATTACCTGTCTTAAATCCACCTATTCTCAATCCTCAGAGAGAACCAACGAATGAATGAATGAATCATCTTTATTTTTCAAGGGTTACAGAGTGTTACAGACTTTTTTTCATCTGGCCCTTGCCCTGATTAGGGATATAGCTTAAAAAAAAAACCGAAACAAAAGGTAACAGCAATCCATAAACCACAGAGAGAGAGGAGAGAGAGAGAGAGAGAGAGAGAGAGAGAGAGAGAGAGAGAGGAGAGAGAGAGAGAGAGAGACGAGGCAAGGCAAGGCAAGGCAAGGCAAGGCAAGGCAAAGTAATTTATTCGAGGATAATACATAAGCACTCATGTGCTTTTTTACATTCAGTCCCCGCCCTTTTCAGGGATACATCAAGTTGAAAAGATACTAAACAATAAAACTTTATGCAGTACCAAACAACACACAAGAATAAGGACACTATACATGGTAAGGTAATAAAAATGCACTTGTTCAGAAGACAAAATCAGAAGTCACAATAAAAAGATTTTGATTATGGAAGAAAAGAAAAGTGTTAATAGGTAAGGAGCAAGCAAGAGAACAAGATGAAATAAACAACTGAAGACATCAATCCACCACCATCTGTCAAAAGTTATACATGTGATATAAATCATACATTTGGATTAAAAGGGGGGGGGGGGAATTTAACTAATATCTTTATTGGAGGGGGGGGGGGGGGGGAGAGATACTACCAATAAAAACTAAAACTAAAATAAAATAAGATAAAAAGAAAAAAAAGGTTACATAAAACATCCTAGATGTTTCAAAAGAATAGGCACAGAGAGAGAGAGAGAGAGAGAGAGAGAGAGAGAGAGAGGAGAGAGAGAGAGAGAGAGAGAGAGAGAGGAGAGAGAGAACACTAGCTAGTGTAACACAATTCTCTAATTCTTATATAGTCATAAAAATGAACATCTACTACATTCTAAGTAGGATTTTAAGAGAAGAGAGAGAGAGAGGAGAGAGAGAGAGAGAGAGGAGAGAGAGAGAGAGAGAGAGAGAGAGGAGGAGAGGGAGGGAGGGGGGGGGGGGGGGGGGGGAGATCACTAACTAGTGACACACAAATCAAATTCAACATAGCTATAAAAATGAAATCTACACAATGTAGATAAAATACTCTTAGTTTATATATATTGTAATGATCAATCTCTGTGAAATAGCCAATGTATTCACAAAAATGAATAACTACACAGTATATTTAAAAGACACATACTAACTAAACTTAAAACATTGAGATATAAAGACAACATTTATCAAGCTCTATAATAGTCAACTTTCAGAATAAAGTTGAAAACATGAGATATGAATACAGCCTTCATCAAGATAGAGAGAGAGAGAGAGAGAGAGAGAAGAGAGAGAGAGAGAGAGAGAGAGAGAGAGAGAGAGAGATGGTGATATATATATATATATATACACACACACACACACACATATGTATATATATATATATATATATATATATATATATAATATATTATATATATATATATATATATATATCAGAGAGAGAGAGAGAGAGAGAGAGAGAGAGAGAGAGTGTGTTTGTGTTAAGCTTTTTAAGCCAATTCCCAAGGGGACAGCAGGAAGGGGATTGGGCACAAAACAGACATTTTCAGACATGAAAGTGTATTCTTTCTACAGCCCCAAATTAATGAGGGGCATGGCATGGAATCCAGGATATGGTGAAGAGATTTACATTCAGATTCAGTAAATCGTGGCCTAACTTTTTCTGCCATTGCAAAAGATGGCATAATCAGGTTTGTGACAGAGTTTCCATATCCCTACATTCTGTCTGATCGCATGCTCTGCCCTTTTCAACCCCTGAAAAACCTAACTCTATTGTATCTGCATGGGTATCTGTAGTTTTGCTCTCTCTCTTCTCTCTCTCTCTCTCTCTCTCTCTCTCTCTCTCTCTCTCTCTCTCTCTCTCTCTCTCTCTCTCTCTCTCTCTCTCTCTCTCTCTCTCCTCTCTCTCTTTAGGCTACCTCTCTTTCACACACACACACATACATACCTACAAGGGGGGTGTACACACAGACATGCGCACGTGCACATGCACTCGCAGGCACGCACACACACACAACACACACACACACACACACACACACACACACACACACACACACACGTACAAGGGGGTGTACACACAGACACACACACACACAGACACACACACACAGACACAC
>CM060316.1:117392402-117394902 GCA_030674155.1 Stramonita haemastoma
TGTGTGTGTGTGTGCGTGCGGTGCGTGCGTGCGTGCGTGCATCAGTGCAGACTCCCCACCCCCAAAAGTCCTTGGATGAGACTTGAAACCGAAGTCCCTGTGCGAACGTTCGCAGAGCATCTGCGCACAAAACCCTTCCGCTTGTCAGAAGAGTAGGCCATTGTGTGCTGGTGAGAAGAGATGACAAAATTTACGAAACTGCATACACACGGGGACTAGATGTATAAAGAGCACATGAGTGCATGCATATTCTATTATCCTCGAAATAATAGAATAAACAAAATTAAAAACAAAATAAATGAGTAAATCTCTCCTTCCTCCCTCTTCCCCCCCTCTCTTCCCCCTCCTCTCTCTTTTCCTCTCTCCCTCCCACCTCTCTCTCACTCATCTCCCTCCACCCCCCCCCCTGTCCTTCCCCCCCCCCCTCTCTCCTCATTCCCTCTTCTCTCTCCCCTCCCTCTTCTCTATATCAACCCCCTCTCTCTTCCCCATCTCTCTGTCCCTCCCTTCTTGCTGTCTCTCCTCCCCTCTCATTCTATCCCATCCCACATCCTCACAATAGTAGTATATAAATATGGGGCAGTCAGTGCGCGCCGCGCGCACACACACACACACCACAACCTACCTTTACTCCCCCCCCCCCCCCCCCCCAATCGCAGCCCAACCCCTAGGCCTATAATGGTAGGCTAGGTAAACAAAGTAGCATCAGAGCCCGCGCTTTTGTCTCTCTATGAGGGGTTTTTGTTTTCACACTGGCGTAGGCTAGTGTAGGGACCCACAGGTGATCGAGGCGATCTCATACAGATTGTGCTGTGTGTGTGTGTTTATTTTCTGGGAAACTTGTGATTTTCGTACTCTGCGAAGTAAACCAGTGAAGGATCAATAATTTAAGATGAAGGTGTTTTCAGTAGCAGACCTTGTTTTATGTACTATCTAGCATCGTGACTAATCGTGGTGGCTGGATATGATCAGTCACTCTATCTCTCCAGTCATTGGTGGTGTCTACTGTGGCTTTTCACACATTGTATCCGATTTTTGACTTGTGGTTGACGGCATCACACACACACACAACGCGCACGCACGCACACACCACACACAGCGCACGCACGCACGCACGCACGCACGCACCCGCACGCACCACACACACCCACACACACACACACACACACACACACAACCCACTCACTCTCTCTCTCTCTCTCTCTCTCTCTCTCTCCTCTCTCTCTCTCTCTCTCTCTCTCTCTCCTTCCCCTGTGCTTTTTTTTTTTTTAAATTCATTCTATTATCTATTTTTTTTATTTTGAGGATAATGGAAGAAGCACTAATGTTTTGTTGGTATTTTTTACATCCAGTCTCCGTGTATACCGGCTCACAATGGCCTTCTTTTTGAAAAGCGGAACAGGATTTAACGTGTGCGAAAGATGTTCTGCGTGCGTTCGCACTCGGGCCTTGGTTTAGCCTTTAGACTAATAGCCTAGGCCTAGTCTCATCAGAGGACTTTTGGCGAGAGTAGAGTCAGCATTGAACCCTTTGGATCGGTGCTCTGGCGCGCGCACACAATCACACCCACACCCACACCCACCCACCCACCCCACACACACACACACACGCACGACACACACACATACGCGCGCATGCACGTACACACATACACACGCCAACACACGCACGAACGCACGCACGCACGCACACACAACACATGCGCGCCCGCGCGCACACGCACGCACACACGCATGCACGCACACACGCACACACAAATACGCGCGCGCATGCATGCACACACACACACACACGTACGCACCTTCGCACGCAAGTACGTGCGCACGCTCGTACGCATGCACGCACGTACGCACGTGCGCGTGCACACACACACACAAACACACACACACACACACACACACACAACAAACACAAACACAGACGTGCGCGCGCGCGCACGTACGCACACACTCACTGTATTATAGTATAACTGTATAACTATCACCAGTCGACATTTTGTAGAAAATATCGTAGATTTATCTCTCCGTCTCCATAAGGATGGTCGAATCACCAAGATTCCCGATATTTCAAACCAAAGGGCGTAGTGCCATTAATTTCTCCTTCATTTCTCCCATTCTTGTTCCTCACTGTACATGTATTGGAAACGCTGAATGATAGTATTGATACATCGGGAAGTGACAGTGTGCCAATTGTTATAACTCTTTTTCATATGATAAATCGGTGCAAACTGACAAAGTAAGAGATATATCATTCCAAAATGAACTATAGTAATGCTGACTGGATCAAGTTTCAATCCTTATGAAGAACAGAAGACATCAACTCTTTAAGAGGTGAGAATATTAAAAAAATTTTATTTTAAACTTACCGACACCATGTTAAAGGCTGCAGATAATTCTCTGTAAACTGCCGTCTGTAAAATGCGATAAACATAAAGGTAACATATGGTGGAACGCTGCCTGCCAGAAAGCTGTGGATAAACAGAAATTAATGTTTGAAACTT
>CM060316.1:117400890-117438390 GCA_030674155.1 Stramonita haemastoma
AAAACAAACACAACACGCAACAACAACAACAACAATCAGAACAAAAAAGTAAGGCCTTATCCACTAATCAAAATAATATGGAATATAATAGTGCTAATAGTCCCATAAATAAAAATAATAAAATAAATTTTTAAAAAACATTAATACTGAGACTTTTAAACTGGGTAAAAAAAAAAAAGAAAAAAAAAAGTGTGTGTGTGTTAGTGTGCTTGTGCTTGTGTGGGTTGTAACTTGTGTGTGTTTGTGTGTGCGTGTGTGTGTACGCAATGCCACATCACTGTGTTAAATTACATAATTATGCTATTAACCATTCCTGATATCTGATTATTGACAGCTATATCTTTTATGATCTATATTTTCATTTGGAAAAAAATACACTCGATGTTATGGCATATGATCAGAATCAATCTATTCAATAAGGCACATTTTATGTGTCAAACACAAGGCTGCAAGCATGCTCGCTTGGTAATATATGTAATCCACCCACAAATTTTGCTTGGAAAATGGGGACAAAACTTGAGAGGGTCACAAGTAAAAAGACACCTGTGACCAAGGCACATCATCTTTTGTAGTGTGCCACAAAAGAAAATTGTGCCAAATGTTTTATTTGTTTTACATCAACAAAAATCTGAAACGGTAGTTTTCTTGTTGTTGATTATTTTGTTGGGTTTCTAACGTATTGTTAGTTTGTATTAAAATTCAGAAACCAAATGTTTTAGAACATTTTATTAATGAAGGGAGGTGTAGGGATCTAGACACTTCCTTCCCAGTCCTTTTCTTTTAGACCAGGAACAAGTGGACAGTCCCAGCGTGGTTCATAGAAGGTCCACAAGCTCCTAGAAGGTCTAGGTGCTGTCCACCCAAATGGTTTGGGGCTATCATCATGTTCTTTATTAGGTAAGTGTCAAGTCTTGTTAAGTGTTCTCTGATTATTATAGGTGAGATGTTGATATGTGCTTTTATAATGGTTTTTGAGAGAAATATTAGTATTGTGAAGAACTCACTTTTGAAGCAGTTTCATCAAGGTTAAAGTGATGTGTTTTGATTAGGAATTCATTAATGTTTCAAGCATTTCACTGGCTATGTGTTTTACAGTGTTGGCTAGTCCTATGAGTGAATAATTGAGAGGTTATTTTTATCATGTTGATGTATGTGTTGTTATTTTTGTGTGTGAAGTATGGATTGTGGAAACCTGTGTTCATGTGAAGGGCAAGTGGATTTCTCAAGGTGGAAGGTTCTTATGTATTCTACTCCTCTGTTGGAACAACTGAGTGAAGAGGTTTGGAGGGATTGTGGCGGATATGTTGTTGTACAAGACAGGACCTAGGGTGAAATGTCTTGCTACCCATAGTTGAGTAAATTGTGCATGGGATTACCATGCATGTAAGTAAGTGTTAAAGGGAACAAGTAAAACTCCAGGATTGGAGTTCCTCTGTCTGGCCACTAATAACATAAGTTCATTTTGCCAAACAAGTTTGCAAGAATGGCTGAAGTAGCCATCATGATTAAGTTACTGTGCTGCATTATCCACAGTAGGCGTTTAAGTCCATTTCACATTAGTATTGTTGTGTGTGTTTATTTGTGTGTGTTAGTTAAGCTGGGAAACATTTCATTCTGAATCAAGTTCTTTTAATTTGTAGTACTTGCAAATGGCTCATATTGGGAAATGTGTGCAGACAGCACGAAACACCAGAAACTCTTTACGGAATGCTGTTATCCATAGGAAACACACAGATAGAAGCGTACTTTAAGTCAGCCATTTTGACAAAGTAATTCAATCATTCTATGATGGACAGAGACAGTCATTGATCACAATGACAAGCTATAAAAGTAGCAACAAGAAAAGCTAGGACTGATGTTTGTTTCAACATTCCAAGATAACTTCGAATCAAAGTCACACATTGTTAATAATCAGAAAGATACAAGCGTAAATGAAATCCATCAAAATGGTGACCAAAACTGGATTCAAATCCATTGCTCGTCACCATGATTCAAGTCACAGTTAAACCTCTTCCTGCCTCTGGTTGCACTGGCTAGAAGCGCCAGTTCGGGCTATAACCACCTCCAGATTTGGCAAACCAATTTCTGGACTGTCAGGGTTCTTTCAAGACATACACATAGCCAGGGCTCTTTTTAACATGACTTGTTCTTTGTATGTTTATCAGTCTTTTGCCCTTTTTCAACAAAAAGTTTTCACACCCCTTCATTGAGCGGACAGGTGAATAAAACATATCCATGCCTCTAAATTTCCATGTTTGTTGATGTTCGTCGTACCTATCGTGTGGGCTGCTTGTGGCCCCTACGTATTTCGAGTAGTTTGGGCTTGTGGTCATCTGGACTAATCGTGCCAGTGGAACTCTCTTTATTCTTTCCCCCATTCTGCAAGAAAAAAAAGAAAACTTGATAAACAGACCAGCACTTCAACACAACGACGAGAAGGCTATGAAATAATACACATCACACACACACACAACCACACAAAGACACACACACACACACACACACACACACACACACACACACACACACAAAGACACACACACACAGACACAAATACACACACACACACACACAGAATGAAGGTGGCAGGTTGGTTAAGACTATGGAAGCAGCTTCCTCCACTCCCCGTGGCCCTCTGCTTTCTGCAGCAAATCGTTTCACTCCCTCTCCTTCGGACTGTTCACTGCAGGACAGTCTTGACCAGTCCAGAAGCTGGTGTGAAGAACTAGAAATATCTGCCTTTAATGGCTCCTAGCGGGAAAGTGGGTTAGGTGCTAAGCAACTCATTTGTGGTGGAGCGCCACATATCTCCTTTAATGCAAAAAAACCCTGACACTATCTATCTATCTATCTATCTATCTATCTATCTATCTATCTATCTATCTATCTATCTATCTATCTATCTGTCTGTCTGTCTGTCTGTCTGTCTGTCTGTCTGTCTGTCTGTCTGTCTGTCTGTCTATCTCTGTCTGTCTATCTCTGTCTGTCTATCTCTGTCTGTCTGTCTGTCTGTCGATCTATCTATCTATCTATCTGCCTGTCTGCCTGCCTGCCTGCCTGCCTGCCTGCCTGCCTGCCTGCCTGCCTGCCTGCCTGCCTGCCCGCCCGCCCGCCTGTCTGTCTGCCTGCCTGTCTGTCTGTCTGTCTGTCTGCCTGCCTGCCTGTCTGTCTGTCTGCCTGTCTGTCTGTCTGTCTGTCTGTCAGTGTCCCATAGTCTGTTGACTGTGGGGGCACACCCAAAAACTGTACACCCAATGCCCTCCATTTCTTTCTCTCTTCTGCCTTTCTAACTTACACACTTCTGGTATTTAAAGCACGTCAGTTACACACAGGGCATTCATATTGCAAGCAAAAACCAATCATGAGATGATACTAAATATCTAGTGCACAATTTGCCATGCACCGAACACAAAGTACAATTATACATGTTGCGATTCAACACAAAGTATATGTTGCGATTTAACACAAAGTACAATATTGCATGTTGCGATCCAACACAAAGTACAATATTATATGTTGCGATTCAACACAAAGTACAATATTACATGTTGCGATTCAACACAAAGTACATATATTAATGTTGCGATTTTACAAAAAGTACGATATTATAATTATGTTCTGATTTAACACAAAGTACAGTATTACATGTTGCGATTCAACACAAAGTACAATATTATATGTTGTGATTTAACACAAAGTACAATATCATATTTTGTGATTCAACACAAAGTACAATATTACATGTTGCGATTCAACACAAAGTACGATATTATATGTTGTGATTTAACACAAAGTACAATATTGTAAATTGTGATTTAACAAAGTACGATTTACCACCATGTAAAACAGCGCATTACAAAACAATACAATACAGTACACACACAAAACAATACAACACAGTACACACACGAAAACCAAATGTGACAGTTGAAACAAAACCATCAGTGTGAAGAGTTCCTCACCTTCCCCTAGTCTGTTGTCCCTTGCACCCTGAAGACTATGGAAGCAGCTTCCTCCACTCCCCGTGGCCCTCTGCTTTCTGCAGCAAATCGTTTCACTCCCTCTCCTTCGTACTGTTCACCGTAGGACAGTCTTGACCGGTCCAGATGTTGGTGTGAAGAACGAGAAATGACAAAAAACAACATACTAAAATGCACACTAGTTTTCACAATATCATGTGATGCTCCATCACAGAAGGAGTGGCATTGCACCAGAGATCAACTGTTACTTATTGACATATCATTAATTTGCAATGAAAAGGCTATACAATATCAAAAAAAAAACAGATTGAAAATCAAACAATTCTATCAAAAGTTATTACAAATTGAAATGATAGACTGCAGGAAATCAAATCAAACCAAAATTTTATTTCCAGATGGTACATCGAATAGGCAATAAATTTGCTTTTTTTCATCAAGCCATCTATCTAGCAAAAAAACACGAAACCCAACAAACAAACAAACAACAGCAACAACAAAGCAAAACAAGATAAAAAAAAACTTAAACAAAAAGCTGTAACCAAAGAACAGACAGCTAAACAGAAATGAAGCAGCAAGCAAACAAGCAAAGTACAACCAAGAAAACCTCACCCAAACATATTTGGCTATAACATTGTTACAACTCATAACAACAAAATCAACTCAAAAGGAACTAAAAGGAATACAATAATTATAAGAATAACAATAAGAATAATAAAAACAGTGATAATAGTATGATAATAATACACTGTAAGACTCACTCCTTCACGTAGGCTATACACACACACACACACACACACACACACACACACACACACACACACACACACACATACACACTCACACACACGTAGATATATGCAACTCACTCACTCACGCACGCACGCACGCACATGCACATACAAATCAAACATAAAAACACACACACACACACACACACACACACACAACACACACACACACACACAGACACACACACACTTATTCACACTTATATAAGCATATATCCGCATGCGCACATGTACTTGAGGGTATTTTCTTTAGTCATAGAAAAAAATAAGCATGATAAAAGTCAAACAATTATATCAGGTTACAATATCATCCTTTCTTTTACATTCCTACTTCATATAAAAAAGAAGAAACAAAAACAACAAAGTTAAAACAGAAAAAACAAGAACAAAACATCTAAAAATTGAGGTACAATCTATCAACAAAAAATCATACAAATCATAACATTTTAATACAAAGGGAGATGAAAAAATAAAAACAATTATCCACACACACACACACACACACACACACACACACACAACACGCACGCACGCACACACACAAGTTCGCGCTCATGTCATCAATAAACTTCATTCTAAAGGAAGCATATGCCTTATCTTAATCAAGTCATGTAACGGAACACAAGAGGAATCCATCCACTGTAAGGCATATATGTTGGGACATACATATTCTGATACCTTAATCTTATGATTATGATAATAAAAATCACGTTCATAAACATTTTGTAATCATGATGGACATAGTTATTCAGCTTACTTGAAGATTAAAAGGTTAAACAAAATCAACTACATTCAACACGTGATTTTTAAATAGTACAAAATGTGAATAAAGCATTTCTCAATATGGATGGTAACATGTTTACACAACAGGTAGAAGAGAGAGAGAGAGAGAGAGAGAGAGAGAGAGAGAGAGAGAGAGAGAGAGAGGAGAGAGAGAGAGAGAGAAGAGGAGAGAGAGAGAGAGAGAGAGAGACAGAGAGAGAGAGAGAGAGAGTACACAGTACATTTTAAGCCAGGCAGTGTTGCGTACAATTTTCAATTGACCAATAATATCATCACTTAACTCTCTCTATCTTTCTAGTTATACATATACAGAAAATATACCATAGGATCAATGTGACCAAATATCAGTGACGAAATGACAAAATGAGAAATTCACAAGTTTAGTATCCTAATAGGTGGTCAGAAAGAGGGCTTGAGTATTTTTTAAAATGTGTTTACAGGCAAAAGGAAACAAAATTATACTTTGATATTTCACTACAAGGCAGAATAAGGGCTATGGTTCTATAATCAATCAAAATCTCAAAATCAACCACCTCACCCCCACCGGCCCTGTCTTTAATGGCTCCTAGCAGAAAAGTGGGTTAGGTGCTAAGCAACTCATTTCGTGGTGGAGCGTCACATATCTCCTTTAATGCAAAAAACAACAACAACTGACACTATCTATCTATCTATCTATCTATCTATCTATCTATCTATCTATCTATCTATCTATCTGTCTATCTATCTATCTATCTGTCTGTTTGCCTGTCTGTCTGTCTGTCTGTCTGTCTGTCTGTCTGTCAGTGTCCCATAGTCTGTTGACTGTGGGGGCACACCCAAAAACTGTACACCCAATGCCCTCCATTTCTTTCTCTCTTCTGCCTTTCTAACTTACACACTTCTGGTATTTAAAGCACGCCAGTTACACACAGGGCATTCATATTGCAAGCAAAAACCAATCATGAGATGATACTAAATATCTAGTGCACAATTTGCCATGCACCGAACACAAAGTACAATTATACATGTTGCGATTCAACACAAAGTATATTATATGTTGCGATTTAACACAAAGTACAATATTCCATGATGCGATCCAACACAAAGTACAATATTTCATGTTGCGATCCAACACAAAGTACAATATTATATGTTGCGATTCAACACAAAGCACAATATTATATGTTGCGATTTTACAAAAAGTACGATATTATAATTATGTTCTGATTTAACACAAAGTACAGTATTACATGTTGCGATTCAACACAAAGTACAATATTATATGTTGTGATTTAACGCAAAGTACAATATCATATTTTGTGATTCAACACAAAGTACAATATTACATGTTGCGATTCAACACAAAGGACGATATTATATGTTGTGATTTAACACAAAGTACAATATTGTAAATTGTGATTTAACAAAGCACGATTTACCACCACGTAAAACAGCGCATTACAAAACAATACAATACAGTACACACACAAAACAATACAACACAGTACACACACGAAAACCAAATGTGACAGTTGAAACAAAACCATCAGTGTGAAGAGTTCCTCACCTTCCCCTAGTCCGTTGTCCCTTGCACCCTGAAGACTATGGAAGCAGCTTCCTCCACTCCCCGTGGCCCTCTGCTTTCTGCAGCAAATCGTTTCACTCCCTCTCCTTCGTACTGTTCACCGTAGGACAGTCTTGACCAGTCCAGATGTTGGTGTGAAGAATGAGAAATGACAAAAAACAACATACTAAAATGCACACTAGTTTTCACAATATCATGTGATGCTCCATCACAGAAGGAGTGGCATTGCACCAGAGATCAACGTTTACTTATTGACATATCATTAATTTGCAATGAAAAGGCTATACAATACAAAAAAAAAAAAAAACAGATTGAAAATCAAACAATTCTATCAAAAGTTATAACAAATTGAAATGATAGACTGCAGGAAATCAAATCAAACCAAAATTTTATTTCCAGATGGTACATCGAATAGGCAATAAATTTGCTTTTTTTCATCAAGCCATCTATCTAGCAAAAAAACACGAACCCAGCAAACAAACAAACAAACAACAACAACAAAGCAAAACAAGATAAAAAAAACTTAAACAAAAAGCTATAACCAAAGAACAGACAGCTAAACAGAAATGAAGCAGCAAGCAAACAAGCAGAGTACAACCAAGAAAACCTCACCCAAAATATTTGGCATTAACATTGTTACAACTCATAACAACAAAATCAACTCAAAAGGAACTAAAAGGAATACAATAATTATAAGAATAACAATAAGAATAACAATAAGAATAATAATACAGGGTTCGCGCTAGGATTTTTTAAAACCGGTACTGGGAGTTGCCATTTCAGAGATATCTTGACCAACTCCCCCAAAATCGGTCCCCAGAAAATAAAATCCGGTACCTACTGTGAACAAAACGAAACTATTCAGTGAGGGGGTGGGAGAGGGGGGGATTGTTCGGCAGCAAAAGTAAATCTAAATTGAATGCAAATCTCTCGGACTTTGACTGCCGTGCTGCTGCCACTCGTTTCTTGTGCACGAAGCCACGCAGGAAATAGGATTTTTTTTCTAGCGCCTGTGTCACTGTCTGTGTCAGTCTGTTGTTTTGCATGGCATCATTCCTGTGACTTATATTCTTCTTTCTTGTTTCTATGCCTAGCGCTCATCTAGATCTTTCGTTCACTTTAGATTTAGTTTTCGACTCTTCTCTCTCAAAGCAACGCGCAAATTCATAGTCAATAGACCCTCCGCTTTTCGCTTTTCGTAAGAGCAGGCCATCGTATGCCGGTGGGAACAGATGACATTTACAAAACTGCATACACACGGGGACTAAATGTAAAAAGCACAGGAGTGCTTATTCCATTATCCTCGATATAAAAGATTAAAAGAATAAAGAATAAATAAATCTAGGCCCCATTTACTCATAGTGAATGGAAGCCACTGTCATGCCGAGAAGAGCGCGAAGCTCTATTCTTTAACAGTAAAGCTTGCTGTTCTGCGTGCTAGGCTAATTAAATGAGGCTGGCGCCGAAGATGTTCCTCCGAACGGGTAGGAAGGGGTAGGTGCGTAAGCACAGTACAGGCGCATGACAGACTGTCAGAAAACGTCACTTCAGACCTTCTTTTTTTTTTTGAGACGGAAATCTAATCGGTCACAGGCAAACAGAATCGGTACGCGGTACCGGCTGCTTCGAAAATTTTCGGTATTCCCTGTTTACAATCGGTAAAATACCGACAATTACCGGTTATCGCGAACCCTGATAATAGTGATAATAGTATGATAATATTGCACTGTAAGACTCGCTCCTTCACGTAGGCCACACACACACACACACACACACACTCACACACACACACACACACTCACACACACGTACATATATGCAACTCACTCACGCACGCACATATAAATCAAACATAAAACACACACACACACACACACTTATTCACACTTATATAAGCATATATCCGCACGTGCACATGTACTTAAAGGTATTTTTTTTAGTCATAGAAAAAAATAAGAATGATAAAAGTCAAACAATTATATCAGGTTACAATATCATCCTTTTTTTTACATTCATACTTCATATAAAGAAGAAGAAACAAAAACAACAAAGTTAAAACAGAAAAAACAAGAACAAAACATCTAAAAATTGAGGTACAATCTATCAACAAAAAAAATCATACAAATCATAACATTTTAATACAAGGGGAGACGAAAAAATAAAAACAATTATCCACACACACACACACACACAAGTTCGCACTCATGTCATCAATATGACAATAAACTTCATTCTAAAGGAAGTATATGCCTGATCTTAATCAAGTCATGTAAGGGAACACAAGAGGAATCCATCCGCTGTAAGGCATATATGTTGGGACATACATATTCTGATTCCTTATCTTATGATTATGATAATAAAAATCACGTTCATAAACATTTTGTAATCATGATGGACATAGTTATTCAGCTTACTTGAAGATTAAAAGGTTAAACAAAATCAACTACATTCAACACGTGATTTTTAAATAACTAGTACAAAATGTGAATAAAGCATTTCTCAATATGGATGGTAACATGTTTAGACAACAGGTGAGAGAGAGAGAGAGAGAGAGAGAGAGTACACTACATTTTAAGCCAGGCAGTGTTGCGTACAATTTTCAATTGACCAATAATATCATCACTTAACTCTTTCTATCTTTCTAGTTATACATATATACAGAAAATATACCATAGGATGAATGTGTGATGAGCCGGTAGCAAGGATAGAGGACAGGGAAAGTAGAGGAACAATGCACACCAACCAGGCAAAAAGAAAACTCAGGGGAAGACAGCAGCTGGGCGTAAGTTGGTCTTTATTTCTTCAATTCTCTGCTCCCTCCTGTGCTCTGCTGGACTGCTACAGGTCTAACCCAGTCTAACGTAGTCTGCAGACCTGAGGCGCGTTGTAACTGGCGAGAAAAGCTAGTATTGGCTAGTCAGGCGAGTCAGGCTAGCCGGAAGTGATGTAAAGGCTAGTTTTTAGGCGAGTATCTCGCAAGACTTGGCGAGCTGCTCTAGCCTAGAGCAGCTCGCGGGCTAGAACAAAGATGGCGGATTTTTTGCAGAGAGTTCTTCTGTCCGAGTTGGAGTCCCGTATTTTGACAACACTTGTTTCAGTTGTCGCTTTCCAAAGGTTGCCTGGGACAGAATTGCTAATGGTAAGTGTTTTTTCAGTATTCTTGCGTGATTTCATGTTGGTAATGGGGAGAGGGATGATTTTCTACTAGTTTGTTTCAGTTGTGCTCGCTCCTTTCGTTACTTTCACATGTTTGTCTTATCTCGGCGAATCCTTGTGTCGGTCCAATACGTTCTACATGTATTTGCAATGACAGTGACAGTATGTTTGAGATGAAAATAATCAATTATTATGTCATCAGTGATAGTAATACATTGCATCGTTACATAGTAATACATCGCATCCTTTAGCGTGTTTTTGCTGCAGGGTCATATAGCAACTGGAGCCTGCAGAACTTGTGTGGTGAAGTGGTCAGCGAACTGCAGGTGCCGACTGACTAGAAATATATAAAACAACTGGTCGAGGGGGGGATAGGCGAGTTGGCGGACAGTGTGCTCGGGAAATTGACCGAGGACGCCACCCAGCCGAGCAGGCCCCTCCATCCGACATCGGTACCCATCAGTGACAATTTTTTTTTGTTGGCGCGCGCGTATGTGTGTGTGTGTGTGAGTGAGTGAGTGTGTATGCATTGTACTGCACTGCACATTTTCTTGATGATGTCGCTCTTATTTTACGTTTATTCTCTGGTCATGTAATATGTTGTGTATTGTATGTGCATGCATTTTTTCCTTATTTTTTGTGCTTGTCAATTTTTTCATGTTCATATGTAACCTATTTAGACTGATTTTATTGTACAGCCCAGTAAGCCCATGTTTTGGGGAATTCGTGCTATACAAGCCTCCATTTCATTTTTATTATTATTATTATCATCTTATTGCTACATGTTATATGATTTATATATATATATATATATATATATATATATATATATATATATATATATATATATATACATTGTTTCATGTTCCTTTGCACCCAGCAAAATACAGAGGATCATCTCAGGACGGTGTTGCTTTGACAAGTTAATGTGCTGCCATACAAGGGTAATAGTCGCAAGACAGGGTGAAATCAAACTCAGTCACAGTATTCTGACACCGAGCCAACTAGTCCAAAACACTTCACACTATACATGTCACAAAAATGAAAACACTTCACACTATACATGTCACAAAAATGAATTAGGTTGCAAAGAAATTATTGGAGACAAAAAAGTATACATTTATTATTATTTTTATGTTACAGCAGATACCCAGATCACCAATACCACAGAGTTCCAGCCCAACCTCAAGCAGTGTGGATGATGGTGGGGAAGGTGAGACCCAGGCATCAGATATGTAGTTGTTTGTTTTTTTTCTCTCCATTTCTAAGTTCTGCCCCATGGTTTGGGGGTTGGTTTTTTTTGTCTTTTTTTTCTAAAGAACACATGGGCCAGAATAGAATTTAGGTTTGAACATTCAAACCAACACCAACAATTATCGACCACAGAAAAAGAAGATGAAAACCAGCACAACATTGTTTTTTTTTTAAATTGATAATGATGAAGTAGTATCCAAAACTAGTTTGGGCCCAAAAATCTCTTGTGGTTACGTTAACCCTGTCCTTAGTTCAGTGTACTTTCTTCTTTTTGATTTCCATGATGGAAATTGGTGAGTTTCATGTGGCATAAAAACATCTGTAAAGGAATGTATACTTTGCTCAGTGTACTTTTATGACTTTCATTTTTGTTGTAGGAAGCCAGACCGAGGTGAGGATGCCCGCCTGTGGCCTCATGCGACAGTCCTCTTATTGTTAAATGTGTACAGGAAGAAGAGGCATCTTCTTCAGTAGCTGACACTGAAGAAGGAAGAGGTGTGGAGGCGTATTGCAGCAGAAATGAGGAACTATGGTTACCATTTCTCCGCCAACGTCTGCTTAAAAAAGTGGAACAATTTAAAGAGTCGGTAAGTGTATTCATATTGACATTGCTGAAGGCACACCCTGTTTGCCTACCATAGTTACACTATAGTACAAAGTGTAATGATCATCATACAGTTACAAACATTACGAAGCTTGCAGCCTGTTCTGACTGACACGGATAGCCTACTCTTCTGAAAGGCAGAAAAGGTTTTAAACTGTACGCAAGATGGTCTCTGTGTGTTAGTACACGGGGCTTCAGTTTATTGTCTCACCCAAAGGGCTTTTATGGAAGTAGAGTCAGTATTGATTAATCTCTGCGACCTGACCTGAGACTGATGTTTTGGTTTTGTGTTTTGAGGACTGGACAGATTATCTGTTGTTTTTTGCAGTACAATTGGTGATTTGTATTGTTTATGTTGTAGTGTAGTAGGTTATGTTGTGAAATATATGTTGTAAACCCAACTTTCTCGGTCTGGAGAGTTACTTAGAACGAAAGGTGTTATTCGTCACATTCACAGTGTATTTAGTGTGACTGCTGAGTGAGTTGAGGTGATTCATTTATATTTTCACTCGCCTACTTTCATCCTCTCTATATTTCTTTCCCCTATTTTTCTACTATCCTCATTCTATCCCCCCTTTATCACTCCTCGGCCCACAAGTAGTCGAGCCCTACTCCTCTTTAGGGTTACTGAAGAGAATAGGAATTAGTCTAGGACTCTATATTTCCAGTATCAAATTAGGCGGAACAGGAATAAGAGTGGCAACCTAGATAATTTCCGTGTAGGACCCTCTACATAGGTTCCTGGAGTCAAAGGAACTAGATTGAAATAGGCCGTGATGTTTTACAGAATGTTTGCATGTGTCAGTTGGAAGAAGTAAGAGTGAATTTGACATTTTGTCTCTGTTTTCAGGTACAAAATCATCTGCGACCAAAACAAGGCCACTGGCAGGGGGAGGACCAGCTGGGCCTATCTGGATGTAATGGCCGACCTTCTTCACGGCGACCCAGCTGTGGTTCCACCCGTGGTGATTTTCTCACTCAGCGGGGTTACAGGTGTGTTGTAATGAAAGTCTCAACATAAAAAAAAAATGATGAACATGGTTTTCTATGCACTTCTCACAGAAAAGTAATTAGAGTGGAGCCCAATGATAAATAGGTAAATTACCATTTAACTTTGCCAACAACATTTTTGTCTTCCTTTCAAGGTTCTTGAGTGCATATAGTACTGGCTACAACAAATTTCTGCTTACTTCTTTTCAGTGTTCCCTAGTTAGTCCGGTCATAGTGACAAATCCTGCCATCCGCCTCAGCGACACAACCAAGCCCCATAGCTTCTCCCCATAGCTCCTCCCCATAGCTTCTCCCCATAGCTCCTCCCCATAGCTCCTCCCCATAGCTCCTCCCCATAGCTTCTCCCCATAGCTTCTCCCCATAGCTCCTCCCCGTAGCTTCTCCCCATAGCTTCTCCCCATAGCTTCTCCCCATAGCTCCTCCCCATAGCTTCTCCCCAAGGTCCACCTCACTTGGCCATGTCAGGCATCGCAGAGCCCTAGACTTTGGCTTTTGTCTCTAATGACTTTCTGACATCTTTGTTGCAGTGTACACTCCTGAGGATTCAGGTGCAACAACTGCCACAACAGCACCCACGCTGACCCCAAGATCACCTGTCGCTTCCACATCCAAGGCCAGCCTGCTGGCGCTTTCATCTGTATCCACCACCCCAAAATGTACTTTCGAAGTGGACGGTGAAGATGGAGTCAAACAAAAGCGCAGGCGGAAGCAAGGGTTCACAGAACCCTCCCAATGGATGAAGGAATCAAACGAGAGGATGCACAGAACCTTAGAGTGGACTGCTGTGGCTGTGGAGGAGAAAAACAAAATCCTTAGGGAGAAAAACAAAATCCTTCGGGAGAAAAACAAAATCCTTAGGGAGAAAAACAAAATCCTTAGGGAGAAAAACAAAATCCTTAGGGAGTTCCTGGAGAAAATGTAAACTCCTTCAGAGCCTCAACAATTCGGTCCAAGGCTTTCTTTACATCAGTGCAGATCTGGTGAAATTATGGTGTTTATAACTACAACAAACACAGTTATGAAATGGTATTTGCATTTAATTCTTTACCTTATTTTTTTCTTTCATGTTCTAGTCCAATACATATGCTTAAGAAAAGCTTGCCATTTTTCTTTCTAGTCAAATAAATGTGATTACGGAAAACTTGCTGTTTTTCATTATTTACATATTTAGCACGTTGAAAAGCAATACATTGGAAACTTGTTAAGTCAGCATCCTGTAATTTATCAAGTTCGCCGTTTATTTCAGTATACCCATGCTGGTCCTGGCCTCTAATTCTCTTATGCTGTATAAGATGTCGACCTGCTAAGGAGTTTCAACCCTAAGTCTGATGGTCTCCAGGGGGTCGATTTATTCAGTTTCCAACTTATTGTTGTTTGTACTACAGTCGGGCCCCATTATAAGAAGCTCACTTACAGTGAATCCCCCTTAAAAGAAAGGAACAAATTTGGTTCTGTGGGACGTGTTCTTTATTATGACTTAAGAAAGGTCAGATATAAGAATCTCGCTTATAAGAAACCCCTCTTATAAGAACGTCAGTTTCTGGTCCCACCAAAGATGTTAGCTGAAATATAAGAAAGTCTAGTCAGTTTTGAGAACTTCACTTTGCAAAAGGGAGACCTCCTTCAGTCAGTTTCCTGTAAGCAAGTTCACCAAACAGAAAGCATTTCCACCAGAATTTCAATTTCAATTGTTGCCTTCAGGATGTAGTTTTCAATGCCACAACAGCAAAACAAACAGAAAAAAAGGAATTCCTTTGTGCCAGTAGCTATCCGAGTTCTAAACTCATGACACTGACTGAGGTTGTTTTTGTTTGTTTGTTTGCTCTTTTTTGTTTTTTTGTTTGTGTGTGTGTGTGTTTTTAATTTCTCTGAATTACTTACCTGCCACTGTTATGTATGTAGCCAATGCATACAGGCGTGCACATACATGCATATGTGCCCATAAAATAAGTATGTCTTATTTTTGGCTTTATTGATTTTTTGAATTGCTTGTAAATTCAAATGTCTTTCTACCAATTGTGTGTGGGGGGGGAGGATGGGTGGGTGTGCATGGTGTGTATGGGTAGGGGGGGGGAGCGTGTGTGAGTGTGGGGGCGGGTGGGTGTGGATTGTATGGGGAGGGGGGAGTGTGTGTGTGTGTCTTCATTTAACGTCTATCCACTAAAAAGTGATTTTAGACAAATGATTGGGGGAAAAAAAAAAAGAGTCGGTGTGTTTGTGTGGACAGGTGAATGGAGGATAATAGAAAAAACAACAACAAAACAGGTCTAACCATCAGAAACTGCTTGAACTATACATACTAAAAGATAACAAATAGAAGCAAGTGAACTTGAGTAAGATAAATGCTGCAATATATATATATATATATATATGTGTGTGTGTGTGTGTGTGTGTGTGTGTGTGTGTGACTGTGTGTGTGTGTGTGTGTGTGAGACTCTGTGTGTGTGTGTGTGTGTGTGTGTGTGTGTGTGTGTGTGTGTTCTTACAGGCAGTAAATACCATCGATAAGATAACATGTTATTGGAACAAGAAAAAGGTAAAGTCCAATCTAAAGTAAACGGGCAACTGGACTATGAAGCAAACATTCAGAAATTCTAAAAATTAATGAAAAATCACTGAAAACATTTTCTAATGAACAATCAGGAATATTGGGCAAATATGTTTTTAAAACTTTACATTCAAAAATCAAATGAAAACTTGAAATGTTTTCACCACAACAGCACGTAACACCTGTCACAAATTTTGTTTTAAATGCATTTAGCTTTAGTCTATAAAGTAGCGAGATTACTTGTCTGAGCTTCACTATACTATAATGTGGAAAATTCGAGACCATATTTTTAAAGTTTTAAGTCTTTACAATATGATGTTTAGAATTGCTACCAAAATCTTTAACTAATATTGTAATAATTTCATTTCATTCTTGGATTCTTTTTCCAACAGATTGTAAGCCTCAGAGATTGAGAGTGGATACATTAAAATTATTGATCCTTTCTCTTGTTTCGCACCCCTTTTGGCAGCGCGATCTGCCCATTCATTACAAGAATGAATGTGTCACATAAAAAGCATCATTTCTCCAATAACATTGTTTCTTTTTCATTTATTCGCATTACATGGACTCTCATGCACAGCATGTATTTTTTGCAACAGCTTGGGCAGGTCCCTTTAAGCACCTTCTTTCCCCTTTTTGAAAGCGTGTGTGTGTGTGTGTGTGTGTGTGTGTGTGCGTGCATGCATGTATATGTGCGGGTGCGAACGCGTGCGTATAATGTGTAAATAATGGTGATCATATGTCTTTTCTAGTCAATGGTTTTTAAGAACATTGTATCTAAACATTGGTGTGTGTGCATGCGTGTGTTTGCGTGTGTGCGAGCGCGCGGTAGAGTATGAGTGTTTGTGACATTTTTATTTGAAGTTATATAATGTTTGAACAAATATGAAATGTAGCTACTTCATGTGTTTGATTATGATTTGTATCAATATGTCTGTCAGTATTGTAATTGCCCTTCAGGGATAATTAAAGTGATTTTGACTTTGACCAAAAACCCAACTTGATTCTTTCAGGAAATTTTGTCGTCACACCAGATGTGGCTGGCAAGTTTTGAAGACAGGCACATAAAAAGCATCATTTCTCCAATAACATTGTGTTTCTTTTTCATTTATTCGCATTACATGGACTCTCACGCACAGCATGTATTTTTCGCAACAGCTTGGGCAGGTCCCTTTAAGCACCTTCTTTCCCCTTTTTGATTGCTGGAATCGGAAAGGCAAAGCCAGCCTCAGATCTCAAAATTTCTGCCAGCACTTCAAACATGTTGTTGCTGTGGCTTGAATTCTCACAGTGGTCGTGAAAACCAATACATGCATAAAATTTGAACAAGTCGGTCTAAAAAGTACAGCCTCTTTTATTTTATCTTGTTGAGCATATGGCATTCTCATTCAAGTGTCGTTTGTTTCCAGTAAATGACCATACATTTATTTACTTGTGTTAGTTATTGTGACTTTATCTTCAAGCAAACTCATGAAATACGGAATCCTGTTGACAATGACAGTTTGGTTTTTTTTAGTTTCCCTGCCGTTTCAGTCGTAGGCTTTCAATAACACCCAATCAAAACTTATTTCGAGCTTGTTATCTAAACCAGTACCAGTTAGGTGTCTGATACTGTGATAGTAAGTTTTTATTCAATTTTTTCAAGGTTCCTTTACGATTTTTTAAACGATTTTTATTCCTGTGATAAGTGATACACTGAAGATCTTGAGCCGACAGTCAAGCATTGATCACTTTATATTTTCTTTCTGAAAGAAGTTTCTGCTTTATTTTAGTCATGGCTTTTCGTTGATATTTACAGAAATAAAAGTTGTTGAATCCACAAAATTCCTGTGTGTGTGTGTGTGTGTGTGTGTGTGTGTGTGAAGTTGATTTAGATTTTGAACATTATACCATTGTCATTGAATTTCAACTAGAACATGGAGCCAGACTGAGTGAGTCGCCCACCTGAGTGAGGTGGTGACCACAACGTCCCTTCAACGACCGTCTCCCTGCGAACCTCCAACCCCAAAGGCTTTGACACAAACTGACCACAGGCACAGAGGTCTATGGGGAAACTGAATCTGAGGTCACCATGAGACCAGAACAACGGGAGCCTCCGAATCAGTGGCATTTTTCATTATTGCATGCTGATCAATGGGGATGATGTAATGATGCTGCTGTGGAAGTGCATCCACTTTGAGACTACTTGACAGGGTTGTACTCTTCGCTTACTGTCATAATATATCCTGGCATCAACCGGGCCCGTGGGATATAGACACCTGCAGTGTTGGTCAGGTAATTTGAGCAACACTCTGAAATTCGCATCCGTAAAGTGGATGAAGCTTAACTGTGTGGTTCCAGTCTCCCCACTGAGCCCACAGCACACTCGCTCTGGGTAGGAGCCGGCCGGAGCCTGAAAAATCCCTATGTCTCATGGGACTTGAAAAGAAGAACAGTACTTATTATGGCACCCCCTAATGGTATGTAATTTTGAAACCCCCCTTCCCACCTATCATGCCTCTAGTTCAGACAACACAAAACGGACACCAATTAGATATTTCCAACATTTATTTCAAACATCCAACCATTTACTCAACCAAAAAAACACTAATTCCACCACTTAAACACCTGAACATCACAACAATACAAGCTCACCAGCTTCACGCCCAGAGTCAAACCCAACCTCACTCTTTCAATCTCTACACATATCAATGGCTCACAATTATTAAGCATCCACATAAACTTAGTCATATGATAATCTAAATCAAACTCAACACCAATGTATCTTATGTATCAAAAAAATATGTCTTTCACTCTCACCACACCTGCTATCTGGCATTGTCAGGAAACTCCCTCCCCCCCCCCCCCCACCCCAAGAAGTCCACAACAACAACACGGCTATCTTAGTATCTATAGACCTTGTCAATAAATCTCAACAGGCCCAATCCACAGAGATGTCGTGTTCAAAAAGAGGGAAAAAACACGGGTGAAAAAAAACCTTCCCAAGTCCTCCAGCACAACACACAGAGGTAGATACAGTTCTGAAGTCCTCTGGCACAACACGCACAGGTAAATAAAGTTCTCAAAGTGCAAACAAATTACAACCAGCAATCAGTCACCTCCACGAAATTCACCACATGTGCATCAGGATTTTCGGATTTGTCCTCCACCTCGTCAAATGGCATATCCTGGGGTTGTCTCTGTCTCTGTTTCGATCTGATGGCACATGCCTTAACTGCTTCTGGCAGATCTGTGTCAGAATCTGTGTCAGAATCGTCAATTAACTCAGAAATTAACACTCGCTTCGAGAGAGATCTGCCGAGCGACGCCATGTTGGATAAATTCACTTCCGTCTAGCCTGCCAAGTTACCGTTGCAAAGCCAAGCTAGCGCAGCTCGCGGCAAGCCATCTCGCCTGGCTCGCCTACTTACAACACGTCTCTGTCTCTACTAGTCTCTCTAGCCACCCTAACCACCCCTAAATATATACCCTCCACACAGACTGCAAAGACAGCGCCGCGCGGCAGCAGACGATTCGGCAGCTTCGAACTTAAAATGGAGTAAATTTGTGTTTCCTTATGTGGCTTCAACAGCGATTATCTCGCTGTCCGCGCAACAAAGCTAAACATATTATACATCAAAATAAACTAGGAAACACAAGCTTTAAAATGCACTAATGCACTTTACACAACAACTATCTAACTGCGAGCTAAAGGCGATTAAAGCCTCTGAATAGACACACTTTTAACAGGTTTGCACTAAAACTTTCGATAATAAAACACTAAGAGTCCAGCAGAGCCTAATACTTAATGCATATAAAAGGAAAAATATAATCCACAAATTGTATACATATGCATATTATTAGCTAGCAGTGTCCATGAGATGAGATATTAGTAATTAAATAGCGATGCGAAAACACAATTTCCGATCTACTGCGTGCGCATCAATCTTGCATCAGCCTTGCTTACGAAGTAGTTCGTAAGATCGAAAGAATGAACAATCTCTAATAATACAAATTATCTATATTAACATAATCTAACCTAATGTTCATTCATATATAAACCCAAAATATACCATAAATTGATAATTAAATGTCTGCATTTTATAAAATTCAGTTCGACGAGATTAAAATTCGTTTGAACAAAAAAAACGAGCGTTAGGCTAAGCGTTAGGCTAATCATCGTGTTCAAACCATCGTATGCCTTACGATCTACTACAACCTAAATTAAATTATATTTCATTTATCTAAATAAAGTTTATTACACACGATTCTCAATCGCACACAACAATATATAAAATATTTCTTTACTTATAAATTAAAACTGCTTTTGCCGATCGCGATTTCAATGTTCTTATACTGATATGATGTAATAGGTGAAAATACTCATTTATGATGAAAATAGAGAATCTTCACTGTGGTCGAGTTGAATCGAGTCAAGATCAGTCCTTCAACAATCATATCCATGAATATGAATAAATGATATGATTTATTAAAGTTGTTATTAAAGATTTTATTTCCTATTTCAGGCTGATTCTTTGTGTTCAAAATGCAAAGTAGAGTTATCTCTCTTGATCCAAAAATCATTACAATAAAATATCTCATCTCATCCCACTAACAATAAAATCATAAAAACAAAGTAAAATACAAAATAACTAATTAATTACATATGAATCATAAAGATCAAAGAGATTCAATCATCAACTTCATATAAAAATACGAATATATCCTACGCATAACAAACTACAATACTTTATAAAATGAACAGAAGATCTTATTTGTTCTGACCACACCAAATGTCTGTTTAGCTGTTTAAAACCTAACTAAATGCCCAACAAGCTCTCACACATAGAGCTACACAAAACCACCTGGTTACAACTGTGTTGGCTAGTCCTATGAGTGAATAATTGAGAGGTTATTTTTATCATGTTGATGTCTGTGTTCTTATTTTTGTGTGTGAAGTATGGATTGTGGAAACCTGTGTTCATGTGAAGGGCAAGTGGATTTCTCAAGGTGAAAGGTTCTTCTGTATTCTACTCCTCTGTTGGAACAACTGAGTGAAGAGGTTTGGAGGGATTGTGGCGGATATGTTGTTGTACAAGACAGGACCTAGGGTGAAATGTCTTGCTACCCATAGTTGAGTAAATTGTGCATGGGATTACCATGCATGTGAGTAAGTGTTAAAAGGAGCAAGGAAAACTCCAGGATTGGAGTTCCTCTGTCTGGCCACTAATAACATAAGTTCATTTTGCCAAACAAGTTTGCAAGAATGGCTGAAGTAGCCATCATGATTAAGTTACTGTGCTGCATTATCCACAGTAGGCGTTTAAGTCCATTTCACATTAGTATTGTTGTGTGTGTTTATTTGTGTGTGTTAGTTAAGCTGGGAAACATTTCATTCTGAATCAAGTTCTTTTAATTTGTAGTACTTGCAAATGGCTCATATTGGGAAATGTGTACAGAGAGCACGAAACACCAGGAAGCCTTTACGAAATGCTGTTTTAATTGTTAGTTTGATTTGGGGGTATTTATTGTTTTACCACCAAACAATTTCAAGATATTTCAACATAAGTAAATCTTTGGAACGGCCATTTCTGATTTTGTCCTTTTTCTTTTGTATGGAAGAATTTAAAACCAAATTTTCTTATTATGAACCCAGCGAAAGGATAGAGTCTGGACTACATATAAAACGATAATTTATGCTACTTTCAAAATCAGAGCTGTATATGTAGTAGCCTTCAAGGTCGCCGTTACATACACCACTTAGAATATGTAAATTTAAAGCAGTTATGTACTGAGAAGCATTTTTCCATAAGTGTTCAAGCTACTATATTCCTCTGAGTAACGAATAGCACTAAAAGACTCCAAGATAAATTCGAATCAAAGTCACAGATTGTTAGTAATCAGAAAGATACAAGCGTAAATGAAATCCATCAAAATGGTGACCAAAACTGGATTCAAATCCATTGCTCGTCACCATGATTCAAGTCACAGTTAAACCTCTTCCTGCCTCTGGTTGCACTGGCTAGAAGCGCCAGTTCGGGCTATAACCACCTCCAGATTTGGCAAACCAATTTCTGGACTGTCAGGGTTCTTTCAAGACATACACATAGCCAGGGCTGTTTTTAACATTACTTGTTCTTTGTATATTTATTAGTCTTTTGCCCTTTTTCAACAAAAAGTTTTCACACCCCTTCATTGAGCGGACAGGTGAATAAAACATATCCATGCCTCTAAATTTCCATGTTTGTTGATGTTCGTCGTACCTATCGGGTGGGCTGCTTGTGGCCCCTACGTATTTCGAGTAGTTTGGGCTTGTGGTCATCTGGACTAATCGTGCCAGTGGAACTCTCTTTATTCTTTCCCCCATTCTGCAAGAAAAAAAAAGAAAACTTGATAAACAGACCAGCACTTCAACACAACGACGAGAAGGCTATGAAATAATACACATCACACACACACACAACCACACAAAGACACACACACACACACACACACACACACACACCACACACAAAACACACACACACACACACACACACACACACACACACACACACAAAGACACACACACACAGACACAAATACACACACACACACACACAGAATGAAGGTGGCAGGTTGGTTAAGACTATGGAAGCAGCTTCCTCCACTCCCCGTGGCCCTCTGCTTTCTGCAGCAAATCGTTTCACTCCCTCTCCTTCGGACTGTTCACTGCAGGACAGTCTTGACCAGTCCAGAAGCTGGTGTGAAGAACTAGAAATATCTGCCTTTAATGGCTCCTAGCGGGAAAGTGGGTTAGGTGCTAAGCAACTCATTTGTGGTGGAGCGCCACATATCTCCTTTAATGCAAAAAAACCCTGACACTATCTATCTGTCTGTCTGTCTGTCTGTCTGTCTGTCTGTCTGTCTGTCTGTCTGTCTGTCTGTCTGTCTATCTATCTGTCTGTCTGTCTGTCTGTCTGTCTGTCTGTCTGTCTGTCTGTCTATCTCTGTCTATCTCTGTCTGTCTGTCTGTCTGTCGATCTATCTATCTATCTATCTATCTATCTGTCTATCTGTCTGTCCTGCCTGTCTGCCTGTCTGTCTGCCTGCCTGTCTGCCTGTCTGCCTGCCTGCCTGCCTGCCTGCCTGCCTGCCCGCCCCGCCCGCCCGCCCGCCCGCCTGTCTGTCTGTCTGCCTGCCTGCCTGCCTGTCTGTCTGTCTGTCTGTCTGTCTGTTTGCCTGCCTGTCTGTCTGTCTGCCTGCCTGTCTGTCTGTCTGTCTGTCTGTCTGTCTGTCTGTCTGTCTGTCTGTCTGTCTGTCAGTGTCCCATAGTCTGTTGACTGTGGGGGCACACCCAAAAACTGTACACCCAATGCCCTCCATTTCTTTCTCTCTTCTGCCTTTCTAACTTACACACTTCTGGTATTTAAAGCACGTCAGTTACACACAGGGCATTCATATTGCAAGCAAAAACCAATCATGAGATGATACTAAATATCTAGTGCACAATTTGCCATGCACCGAACACAAAGTACAATTATACATGTTGCGATTCAACACAAAGTATATGTTGCGATTTAACACAAAGTACAATATTGCATGTTGCGATCCAACACAAAGTACAATATTATATGTTGCGATTCAACACAAAGTACAATATTACATGTTGCGATTCAACACAAAGTACAATATTATATGTTGCGATTTTACAAAAAGTACGATATTATAATTATGTTCTGATTTAACACAAAGTACAGTATTACATGTTGCGATTCAACACAAAGTACAATATTATATGTTGTGATTTAACACAAAGTACAATATCATATTTTGTGATTCAACACAAAGTACAATATTACATGTTGCGATTCAACACAAAGTACGATATTATATGTTGTGATTTAACACAAAGTACAATATTGTAAATTGTGATTTAACAAAGTACGATTTACCACCATGTAAAACAGCACATTACAAAACAATACAATACAGTACACACACAAAACAATACAACACAGTACACACACGAAAACCAAATGTGACAGTTGAAACAAAACCATCAGTGTGAAGAGTTCCTCACCTTCCCCTAGTCCGTTGTCCCTTGCACCCTGAAGACTATGGAAGCAGCTTCCTCCACTCCCCGTGGCCCTCTGCTTTCTGCAGCAAATCGTTTCACTCCCTCTCCTTCGTACTGTTCACCGTAGGACAGTCTTGACCGGTCCAGATGTTGGTGTGAAGAATGAGAAATGACAAAAAACAACATACTAAAATGCACACTAGTTTTCACAATATCATGTGATGCTCCATCACAGAAGGAGTGGCATTGCACCAGAGATCAACTGTTACTTATTGACATATCATTAATTTGCAATGAAAAGGCTATACAATACCAAAAAAAAAAACAGATTGAAAATCAAACAATTCTATCAAAAGTTATTACAAATTGAAATGATAGACTGCAGGAAATCAAATCAAACCAAAATTTTATTTCCAGATGGTACATCGAATAGGCAATAAATTTGTTTTTTTTCATTAAGCCATCTATCTAGCAAAAAAACACGAAACCCAACAAACAAACAAACAAACAACAGCAACAACAACAAAGCAAAACAAGATAAAAAAAACTTAAACAAAAAGCTGTAACCAAAGAACAGACAGCTAAACAGAAATGAAGCAGCAAGCAAACAAGCAAAGTACAACCAAGAAGACCCCACCCAAAATATTTGGCTATAACATTGTTACAACTCATAACAACAAAATCAACTCAAAAGGAACTAAAAGGAATACAATAATTATAAGAATAACAATAAGAATAACAATAAGAATAATAAAAACAGTGATAATAGTATGATAATAATACACTGCAAGACTCACTCCTTCACGTAGGCTACACACACACACACACACACACACACACACACACACACACACACACACACACACACACACATACACACTCACACACACGTAGATATATGCAACTCACTCACTCACGCACGCACGCACATGCACATACAAATCAAACATAAACACACACACACACACACACACACACACACACCACACACACACACTTATTCACACTTATATAAGCATATATCCGCACGCGCACATGTACTTGAGGGTATTTTCTTTAGTCATAGAAAAAAATAAGAATGATACAAGTCAAACAATTATATCAGGTTACAATATCATCCTTTTTTTTACATTCATACTTCATATAAAGAAGAAGAAACATAAACAACAAAGTTAAAACAGAAAAAACAAGAACAAAACATCTAAAAATTGAGGTACAATCTATCAACAAAAAATCATACAAATCATAACATTTTAATACAAAGGGAGACGAAAAAATAAAAACAATTATCCACACACACACACACACACACACACACGCACGCACACACACAAGTTCGCGCTCATGTCATCAATAAACTTCATTCTAAAGGAAGCATATGCCTTATCTTAATCAAGTCATGTAACGGAACACAAGAGGAATCCATCCGCTGTAAGGCATTTATGTTGGGACATACATATTCTGATACCTTAATCTTATGATTATGATAATAAAAATCACGTTCATAAACATTTTGTAATCACGATGGACATAGTTATTCAGCTTACTTGAAGATTAAAAGGTTAAACAAAATCAACTACATTCAACACGTGATTTTTAAATAGTACAAAATGTGAATAAAGCATTTCTCAATATGGATGGTAACATGTTTAGACAACAGGGAGAGAGAGAGAGAGAGAGAGAGAGAGAGAGAGAGAGAGAGAGAGAGAGAGAGAGAGAGAGAGAGAGAGAGAGAGAGTACACAGTACATTTTAAGCCAGGCAGTGTTGCGTACAATTTTCAATTGACCAATAATATCATCACTTTACTCTCTCTATCTTTCTAGTTATACATATACAGAAAATATACCATAGGATGAATGTGACCAAATATCAGTGACGAAATGACAAAATGAGAAATTCACAAGTTTAGTATCCTAATAGGTGGTCAGAAAGAGGGCTTGACTATTTTTTAAAATGTGTTTACAGGCAAAAGGAAACAAAATTATACTTTGATATTTCACTACAAGGCAGAATAAGGGCTATGGTTCTATAATCAATCAAAATCTCAAAATCAACAACCTCACCCCCACCTGTCTTTAATGGCTCCTAGCAGAAAAGTGGGTTAGGTGCTAAGCAACTCATTTCGTGGTGGAGCGTCACATATCTCCTTTAATGCAAAAAAAACCACAACAACTGACACTATCTATCTATCTATCTATCTATCTATCTATCTATCTATCTATCTATCTATCTATCTATCTATCTGTCTGCCTGCCTGCCTGTCTGCCTGCCTGTCTGCCTGCCTGTCTGCCTGCCTGTCTGTCTATCTGCCTGTCTGTCTATCTGTCTGCCTGTCTGTCTGTCTGCCTGTCTGTCTGTCTGCCTGTCTGTCTGCCTGCCTGTCTGTCTGTCTGTCTGTCTGTCTGTCTGCCTGTCTGTCAGTGTCCCATAGTCTGTTGACTGTGGGGGCACACCCAAAAACTGTACACCCAATGTCCTCCATTTCTTTCTCTCTTCTGCCTTTCTAACTTACACACTTCTGGTATTTAAAGCACGTCAGTTACACACAGGGCATTCATATTGCAAGCAAAAACCAATCATGAGATGATACTAAATATCTAGTGCACAATTTGCCATGCACCAAACACATCATCAGGGGCAGGATAGCTTAGTGGTCAGAGTGCTTGCTTTCCTCCAGTCAAGTTAAGCAGCGTGGAGCGTGGTTACCAATTGGATAGGAAACTGTTTGCACGCCTTGGCTACAGTACAGTTCCCCCAGTCCACCCAGCTGTCCATGGGTACCTGCCTTCTTTAGGGTCAGTGAAGGTAAAGCAGCGAGGGAGAGGAGATGGGCACCGCCCTCAATATGCTGGCCCCTAGAGAAGCTGAGGTCTCTGACACCTCGCTTATCTACGACCACCTAGGTTATGGGACACCTTCACCTTTTACCTTTTAAACACATCATCAAACCAAGTTTTAGGCAAAGAAAGCAACCACGCACTTAACAGTTAGTGGTTCTGTGCAAAGACAAAATGTCAGTCTCAATTAAGAAGTGCAGACTGATTTATATCTTGGTCATACAAACAGAAACATGCGGGGAAATGTGATGACTCAAGTTCTCCACGGTAAGGTTGAGAGCAGAAAAAAGAGGAAGACCACCAGTATCTTACATTGTCAACATCACTGATATAAAGTCAGTGGTCTGGGAGGCTACAGAGAGATACAACTCAGCAGAGGCAGAGTTGCATAGAGCTGCTACCAGTGACAGCAGTGATGGAGACAGTTGAGCCGAGTCTACAATAATATACCCCCTCCCCTTACACACACACACACACACACACACACACACACACACACACACACACCGCACACACACACAGATGTATAGATGGCTTGATGAAATAAAATACATTACTTATTCAATGTCCATTAAATGTCTGGATATCAAGAGTTATTGCTGCATACAGAGGTCTGGAGAATGAAGCAAATTTTTACAATTACTAGCAACCAACAATATCTACATACCTTATAACTTGTCCTCAAATCGCCAAGGCCCAAACAGACGATGTCAATAAACAGGCCTACCTACCCCCTTGCTTGTGTTCAGCCCCAAGGAGGAAGTGAAGCTAGCAGCTCAACGCCAGGTTGACAAATGAGAGGGAAAAGGAGAGCTGATCATTTAAATATCAATGGGTCAGAGTGGGAGAAGAGGGGGAGGGATGAGGTGGTGGGAAGGCAATAACGCAGGCCTAAATTAAACTTGAGCCCCTGCTGTAGTCTAGTGGTTAGGGCGTTGGATTCGTAATTTAAAGGTTGCAGGTTCGATCCCAGCTTTCGGCTATGGCGTTGTGTCCTTGGAAAAGGCACTTTAGAGCTATTTTCTCACCCCACCCCGGTGTAAAAGGGGTACCAGCCTTGTGTTGGGGGTTAACCCTGCGATAGACTGGCGTCCTATCCAGGGGGAGTCTATGACACTCAGTCGCTTAAAGCCACAGAAACCGGGATAAGCACCGGCCTGATGAGCCTTATGGCTTGGGAGGGACTTTAACTTTAAATTATTCTTGAGGTAATAGTTAATGTGCTGGGGTAGACATGGAGAGAGGGACAAGGTAAAAAAAGCAACAGGGCTAGAGCCAAACAGATCCCACCACCATCCAATCCTATGATTTTTCTGTTTTAGAGATAATAAAGTATTTTTGAATTTGTATTTGAACTTGAAGCCCCCCTCCACCACCACTCTGATAGAGATTAGCAGACAGAGGAAGAGTAGGGGCAGTGAGTACTGTGATGGAAAAGGTTAGGGCTGCAGTAGTCAGGGAACGTGGACAGTGGTCTACAGCTAAGGCACCTGCCTACAAAGGGAAAAGTCCTGCTCAGAAGTGTGCGGTGGCTCAAATCCTTTTTGGGCCCCAAACTTTTCCCCAATCCATTAGACCATGAGGGGTGGTCTGGGTGCTAGTCTTTCAGATCAGATGAAAACCTGAGGTTCTGTGTGTTACAAATCATCATTTAGCGCATGTAAAAGTGCCCACGGCAACACGAGGGTTGTCCTTGGCAAAAGTCTGAAGAAAAAAACATTCTGATATGGAAGCAAATACAGTTGTAGACAGGAGAAGAAAAAAAAAGGGTGGTGCTGCTCTTGTGGCAATGTGCTCTCTCCCTGGGGAGAGCATCCCGAATTTCACAGAGAAATCTGCAGCGACATAAAGTGGTATAAAATAGATGAGCAAGCCCATGCTGATACTTGCTGAAGGGTGATTCTGAAACAGGCATGCATGAACATGCTTGCCCATGTGCAGGTATGCATGCACATACACATGCACGTGCATAAACTCACACACACTCAGCAGACACTCACTCATATGCTGGCATGCACATGCATGTGTATACACCTGCCTTTGTGTCCCTGCACATGTATACATGCATATATTTGCACATGCATCCATACAAACATGATCTGCACCTGCTTAGACATGCATGGATATATGCATGCATTCACATGCAAACACCTGTTGTACTTCCCCTTAGCCACAAAAAGAAATGGTAGGAAAGTAGGCCACTGCTAAATTTAGACCTGACTTAAAAATGACATCAGAATTTCACATGATAGGAAAGTAGGCCACTGCTAAATTTAGTCCTGACTTAAAAATGACATCAGAATTTCACATGATAGGAAAGTACGCCACTGCTAAATTTAGACCTGACATAAAAATATCAGAATTTCACATGATAGGAAAGTAGGCCACTGCTAAATTTAGACCTGACATAAATATGATATCAGAATTTCACATGACAAGAGAGAGCAAGCAAAATAACTGATAGGAAAATACGCCACTGCTAAATTTAGTCCTGACTTAAAAGAGATGGATTTTTTTACATCACACAGAGAGAGAGAGACAATGACATGACAATGACAATGACAATTGTTTATTTTGTGACAAGCATTGACGCCCATTCACAAGGGGACAGCGGGATGGGGACTGGGCACAAAACATAGAATCAATGAAAAGCATAACTAACGACAACCCAAACAGTCCTCATGACATGGATTCCATATCATTGTTCTAAATAGATCTATCATTCATCGGATTACTTTTTTCATGTAGTTAAATCTGCCTGGAAATGTCCATGGTACATTAATTAAGAAACATCTTTGTGAACGTTTCTTTTCCGCACAGCAGTAGTGTTAGCAGCGCTCTGTCTCATGTCACGCATCATGGAGCGGAAATCTTCAGCTGTCTCTGTCAATTGGTCTAATCTTTCTAGTATATCTGCTATTGTTACAGTCTCTTGCATTTCGCAACTGTCATTTCTGTCTTCCATATATTCCGCACACTCTGCTCCTGTTACATTCTCTGCACTCTCTTCCTCACTCTCACATGCTGCACACTCTTCCCCACTCTCACTCTCCTCCTCTCTGTTATTTTCTGCACGTTCTTCCTGTCTACTTTTTTCTGCATGCATCTCATCACTATCATTCTGTGCACGCTTTTCTTGATCTTCCACAACCTCATCCGACCTTTCACCAACAGCCACGTCATTCACATTATCATGGACACAGTTTTTTTATTTCATTTATACAACTACAGCCACACTCTCTTGCCACATTCACAATCTCCCCACATAACTCATCTCCTGCATTTTTGTCGTAGGAAATTGTCACTGTCTGTCTGTCTGTGTCAGTCTGTACCATGTCAATGCATTGTTCATGTTTACTGTAGCTTGAAGAGGGAGGGCACTGGATATCATGCATAAACATGTCTGTAGCAGTATTGTTGTCGTCAGAATGTTTTTTGGTATAGCACAAATAAACCTGAAGGGGAAGACACTTGTTCAATCACTTTCTTTTCGTTGTTTGCTCTATAGGTTTCCGCTCTCCGTTGGTCTCTGCTCACCTGGGACCGACACTTTTTCCGGTACATTGCATTTTGCACTGGAGCAACAGGGGAATGGCTGGCAGTGTTATGTGTCAGACGAATCACAACAACAGTTTGCTGTTCCTGCCCATGCACTTTGAAAGAAGAAACTGTTTGTTCATGCAACACTGCATTCAGCATGCACTCTAATGTCACTGGGAGACCCACAACAGGCATTTTGAATAGGAAGAATTGAAGAAAAGGAAAAACTTTACTCACAGCTGGAGAGAACGCGTCTTGCTGGCAGCCAAGCAAGGGAAGCAACCCACAGAGAGAGAGAGAGAGAGAGAGAGAGAGAGCAGATCCAGGACTTTCAAACTTAGCCATAAGATCAACATGTTCTAAACTCGCGAAACCAGTAATGTCACACACACACACACACACACACACACACATCTGTATGTGAGAAGAGAGAGAGAGAGAGAGAGAGAGAGCTAGCTCTGTCAGGGTTACACTTTTTACAGTGCTCTGAGGGCCTACTCTGGCCAACACACACAGCCAGCCAGCCTACTGTTGAGAGACCCCGAAAGATTGACCAATCACTGAGCGTTTTGACTGTTCCCTGCTGTACAGCCTCATGAATATTCATTAAGAATAACCTAAACCTATCTAGGTGTCCTCGTGACAATTACGATTCCCCTCCAGGTAACTTCGTCCCCCCCATGAAAATGAGTTGATTTCATATATTCTAGGTCGTTTTGGTGGTTTGTTTGTGTTTAAAGGTATAATAGAGGCAAAAGAATGTGATAACAGAGACGAAAAGTGTGATACAAAATGATAGGAAGTGAGAAAAGATAAAAATAGAGAGCATGTTGCATAGCTGTATAGCTAGCTGTGCATGTATACACCTATGTGATAGTACCTGCCACACTCAAACACACACAAACATTTATTCATAGTGTTAATATTGCTTAATATTACTTAATCAACACATAAATAAATCAACAGCTTGATTATTTGTGTTGTATAGATGACTAAAAGTGCCTGTCCGAATTTGCCTGGGTGCATTTTTTCGTAACAGGGCAACAAAAACTGGTCATTTTTTAAATATAAATCTTTTGTCATGAAGCATAAACAGAGCAATATTTACACAGATCAATAATTTTTACAACAATCTTTGACATAACCAGCTTCTACTTGACAAAAAAGAAGCTTTAATCGAAATTCTAAAGCAGAGGTAGTTTCTGCCGGAAGGTCGTTTTTCAGTTCAAGATGGCCGCTGGCGAGACGTTGTCACAGTGATCGTGATTTCATCACACTTTATGGATGCACATGTATGGGAAATACTCCCAAAGCCACATAGTTTTCATTGTTAACAATTCTTCTTTCGATCAAATAGGCTGGTGAATTCCATTTTTTTAAGTGAAGGTAGGGTTGGAGTTTTAATGTTGCTTTTACATAACCAGCTTCTACTTGACAAAAAAGAAGCTTTGATCGAAATTCTAAAGCAGAGGTAGGACGGGGGAGTGAGAAAAGGACAGGACGGGACGGGACAGGGGACGGAATTGCCCGGGGGACGAAATTGTCACGGTTTACCCTAACGATTCTTAGTCACATACACACGCACACACGCTCGCGCGCACGCACGCACGCACGCACACACACACACACACACACACACACACACACACACCACTTTCACAGGACGGGATAGCCTAGTGGTCAGAACATTGCGCTCGCAATTTGACGACCCGTGTTCGATTAGCGGTCGGGGGGATTTTCCCCCTGGAGTTAACATCAGTGCTGACTCCATTCTCCCCAAAAGTCTTTCGGATAACACTATAAGCCAAGGCCCCGTGTGCGAACGCACGCGAATATCTTGCGCACACGTTAAATCCTGTTCCGCCTTTATTTATTTATTTATTTATTTAATCTTTTATATCGAGGATAACAGAATAAGCAATCATGTGCTTTTTTTCATCCGGTCCCCGTGTGTATGCAGTTTTTGTAAATATTGTCATCTGTTCCCACCGGCACACGATGGCCTACTCTTACGAAAAGCGGAACAGGATTTAACGTGTGCGCAAGATGTTCTGCGTGCGTTCGCACACGGGGCCTCGGTTTAAAGTCTCATCCGAAGGACTTTTGGGGAGAGTAGAGTCAGCACTGATGTTAACTCCAGGAGAAAAATCTCCTAGACGGGACTCGAACCCGGGTCGTCAAATTGCCAGCGCAATGTTCTGACCACTAGGCTATCGTCCCCCCCCTGAGAGTAGTGAGAGTAGGCCATTGTGTGCCGGTGGGAACAGATGACAATATTTACACAACTGCATACACACGGGGACTGGATGAAAAAAGCACATGAGTGCTTATTCCATAATCCTCGATATAGAATAATAATTAAAAAAACAACAACAAAAAACCCCATACTGCTCAGGCGGGTCACTCACTCAGTCTGGCTCCGCGACTGAGCTAATACTGTCGTTAGTAGGGGGCTTAGTAGGTGTCCTGCATGTGTTCGCTCAAAACAGGCACCACTGAACACCACCAAAGTGACCCAGCAGCAGTGCAGGGCCCCTCTGGCTGGTGGCCTCACAGCGGCCTGATATTGATGGGATGCTTGTAGACTCCCGACCCTGAGGCTGAGGCATGGCGTTCCTGGGTATGGCTGTGGGGGAGATTGAAATGAGCATAGCGAACCTGGGTATGGCTGTGGGGGAGATTGAAATGAGCATAGCGAACCTGGGTATGGCTGTGGGGGAGATTGAAATGAGCATAGCGAACCTGGGTATGGCTGTGGCGGGAGATTGAAATGAGCATAGCGAACCTGGGTATGGCTGTGGCGGGAGATTGAAATGAGCATAGCGAACCTGGGTATGGCTGTGGCGGGAGATTGAAATGAGTCGGGTGCAAACAGCCAGAGGGGCACGTTACAGATGATGAGGCAGCAACATAAAGTGAATGAGACCGCTGGAGGATAAGGGAGGATCAAGACAACTTCTTATTGCAATATTAAAAGAAAACTCTGAACGAAAAGAAAATTGCATTCCAGTCAGGAAACAGCCTTGCAAAGAAACAAATACAAGCAAAACTTAGAAAGGAGATACGGTATGCCCAGACACAATACAGAACAAAAGTAGAAGGACAATTTCAGTTTGGAAATATGAAAAGTGCATGGTCTGGCTTAAAAACTTTAACTGGACAAAATAAAACACGCAGTAGCTGTGCAGTGCATTTTCCAATAAATTGAATGATTTTTACTGCCGCTTTGAACACAGTGATCTGAAAGAAAGTTTAGAAACCGCTTTGTTAGATGTAACAGCCAGCTGTGATAATGACGATTTTGTTTTTAGCGTAGAAAAATCTAAAGTTACAACCCTGTTCAAAAAGTTAAATGTAAATAAAGCTGTAGGGCCTGACAATATCTGTGGAAACCTCTTAAAACTATGTGCTGATCAGTTGTCATTTGTTTTTGCCAGGCTTTTTTCATTGTCATTAAATACCGGTGCCATTCCTTCCATCTGGAAACAATCCACAATCTGTCCTGTTCCAAAAACAAAAAATCCTAAAGTTTTGAATGACTACAGGCCTGTTGCCCTAACACCCATAGTTATGAAAAGCTTTGAGGCATTGTTCTTCAATACCTCCTGCCACAAGTTAAAGATGCTCTTGATCCTAACCAGTTCGCTTACAAGCCAAACAGATGTACCGATGATGCAACAATCACACTCTTGAATCATATTTACACACATCTTGAAAATAACAACTCTTTTGTTGGAATTCTCTTCATTGATTTTTCCTCTGTGTTTAACGCCATTCAGCCACATCTCATGGCCGTAAGCTTCTGTCTCCCAAAGTCAACCTTAAACTGATTTTATGGATTGTTCATTTTTTAATCAATCGATCTCAGTGTGTTTCTTTCGAAGGAACAAAATCACTGCAAAGAAGCACTTCCACTGGTACACCACAAGGTACTGTTTTAGCTCCTGTGCTTTTTACATTGTACACAGACTGCGTTGGTACAGTAACTACTCCTGTTGTAAAATACTCAGACGACTCTGCTATACTAGACACACCAAACTCAGATACTGTTTACTTTGACAAAGTACAAACAGTTCTGTGACTGGTGCAAAAACAACTATCTAGATTTAAACGTCAACAAAACAAAAGAAATGCTTATTGATTTTCGCAGGAATGCACCCCCAGTTCCTGCCCTGTTTATAGAGGTAACAAAAGTAGAGAGAGTGCAGGAGTACGAATATCTTGGAGCAATTCTAGATGATAAGCTGAATTTTAATGCAAACACTGCTTTTATCCACAGAAAATGTCAATCAAGGATATACTGCCTTCAAACACTGTGGTCACTGAAAGTTAAAAAGGATATCAAGTGCTTGTTTTATCATAGTTTTGTAGAATCTGTTTTGTCATATGGGTTTTTATGCTGGTTTGGTTGTTTGAATGTTAGGGGCAAGAACGTATTGAATAGAGTTGTGAATGTGTGTGGAAAAATTGTTGGAGAGAAGCAAAAGACACTGAACTCATCATATGAAAATCAGATGATTAAAAAAGCTAAAAACATTTCCACTGACAAGACCCATGTGCTTTCACAGCACTATACATTGCTTCCATCTGGTCGAAGATTCCGGATGCCAAAATCAAAAACAAACAGAACCAGAAACAGTTTTACTAACAAATCAGTTCACTTTCTAAATCACTGTTGATTTTTTAAAAATGTTATGATATATATAGGATTATAAAATATATTTTTATGCATGTGTGTGTATATATGCATATATGTTTTATATATCCATCAAAATAACAGTGCATGCTCGAGTACGCACCTGAGAGGAAGATGGGAGAGGGAGAGAGAGAGAGAGAGAGAAAGAGAGAGAGAGAGAGAGAGAGAGAGAGAGAGAGAGAGAGAGAGAGAGAGAGAGAGAGACAGACAGACAGACAGACAGACAGACAGACAGACAGAGACAGAGACAGAGAGAGTGTACATGCGTGCGCGTGCATGTGTGTGTAGCGTGTGTGTGTGTGTGTGTGTGTGTGTGTGTGTGTGTGTGTGTGTGTGTGTGTGTGTGTGTGTGTGTGTGTGTGTGTGTGTGTGTGTGTGTACGTTTTATCTAAAGTACCAAAATAATAATGAATAAGCGTAAACTGTGATGGGTGATGAGTAGAAAGGATGTTGAATGGTTTTTATCGAAATGTTTTTGTCATGTTCTGCATTTTAATGTAGAAATACTTATACCGGTAATATATGCATTGATTATGCTGATGAGATATTTTATTAGATGTGTTTGAATAATTATTGTGTTATAATTTTGCCTTGTTATTCTTAACTATTATTGATATGTGTGTATGTGTGTGTGTGCGCGCGAGGATGTGTGTGTGTGGGTGTGTGTGCGCGTGTGCGCGCGCGTACGTGTGTGCATGTGACGCAGGGTATTGTCGATTTTAAGATACTGTTGCTTTTTACTTTTTCTTTTGTTTAACAATGCATGCGGTGTAATTGTAATTTTAGAATGCCACTCATTATTTCTCAAGTTGAGACATTAAAGTATTCTTGAGTATTGAATATTCATAGCTTCACTCTGTCAGTCTAGTGGCATATGATTATGTGTAGATGTGTATTTTATCATGTGCACGCTTGTGAGTGTATGTGTGCATTCCTCTTTGGTAATGTGTAAACGTAATCCTGCGTGCTGATATACTAGTAAATGTATGGATATATGAGTTTGCGTGAGGGTCTTCACTCGAAGTTGACCTGGGAGATGGTAAAAATTCCCACCCTTAATTCATCAGAAGAGGGTGCCGAGATTCGAACTCAACGGTTTCATGTACCCACGGATGGAAGGCAAAGCGTCTTCACCACTGGGCCATAGCGACTGTCAACGGTAATTAGGAGATATCCCCAAAGCACAGTTGGGTACACTAAGATAAATTTAGGGGTGATTAAAATATGTCTTTATCTGCATCATACGGTTGGTTACCGTAAGATAAATTTAGGGATGATTTTAAAATGACGTCAGCTTGGCTGTATGCCCAGTTGGGTACACTAAGATAGATTTAGGGTAAAAGGTAAAAGGCAAAATTTAGGGATGATTTTAAAATGACGTCAGCTGCCCTTGTGCGCAGTTGGGTACACAAAGATAAATTTAGGGATGATTTTAAGATGTCTTTATCTGAATATACAAGCCTGCACAGTAGACAGTCATAGCAGTGGTTTTGAAATGTTAAAGAAAAGTGGTGTCACTGTGACAGATGAGAAGGATGAGGAGGAACGGGTCCAGAGTCCACAGGACAGGGCTATTGGGGTTGCTTCAGGCTGAGGCAGTAGGAAGGGCGGGATAGCTCAGTGGTCAGAGCCTCGCTTTCCCCAGCCAAGTTAAGCAGCGTCGAGCGTGGTTACCAGTTGGATGGGCAACCGTTTGCGCGCCTTGGCTTCAGTACAGTTCCCCTAGTTCACCCAGCTGTCAAATGGGTACCTGCCCTCTTTAGGGTCAGGGAAGGTAAAGCAGCGAGGGAGAAGAGATGGGCGCCGCCGTCAATATACTGGCTCCTAGAGAAGCCGAGGTCTCTGGTGCCTCGCTCCCCTACGACCACAAAGGCAATGGGACACCTTTACCTTTTACAGTAGGAAGACATTGTGAACTGAAGGAACACACCCAGTTTCTATGTGCGCGGAGCGGAGAGCTGATGTAGCCTCCATTTCCTTCACAGCTACTTGCAATAGAAACCTTTGAAACTTTAACACGAACAGAGGGTATTTTACTTTCCCTCACCTCACCTACACATGTCCCGTAGTCTCGCGGACCGTGGGGGCACCACTGAAGAGTTTGCAACCAGCTTCCTCCACTCCCCACGGTTCTCCGCCCTCCATAGCGGATGGCTCCACCCAGGGCCTTTTACACCACTTTAAGTCACGGCAGATTTCCCTGCGTGAAATTCGGGCTGCTCTCCCCGGGGAAAGCGCGTCGCCACAAGAGCAGCGCCACCCCTTATTTTTTCTTCTGTCTGCAACTGTATTTAATTCCCTATCAGAGTGGCCTTTTCTACATAATTTAGCCAGGGACACCTTTTGTTGCCGTGGGTTCTTTTATGTGCGCTAAATAATGATGCGTAACACACGGGACCTCGGTTTATCGTCTCATCTGAAAAACTAGGACCCAGACCACCCCTCATGGTCTAATGGATGGGGGAAAAGTTTTGGGCCCAAACGGGGATCGAACCACCGCGCACTTTGATCCGGACTTGTTCGCTTTCTAGGCATGCGCCTTACCTCTACACCACCCAGCCAGCTGAAAGCGCACCAAGTTTACTTAATGGGAAGGGGTTCAGTTTGGCTTACGTTGAGTTTTACTTTAGCAATGGTTATCAAGGTCTTGATGTGTCCGGTACAGATCTCGCTCAATGTTTCTAACAGTAAATTGGATT
>CM060316.1:117443390-117445890 GCA_030674155.1 Stramonita haemastoma
CCCAAGCTAAGGTTAAACAGCATCGAGAGTGGTTACCAGTTGGATGGGTGACCGTTTTGCGCGCCTTGGCTTCAGTATAGTCCCCCAGTTCACCCAGCTGTAAATGGGTACTTGTTCTCTTGAGAGTCAGGGAAGGTAAAGCAGCGAGGGAGAGGAGATGGGCGCCGCCCTCAATATGCTGGCCCCTAGAGAAGCCGAAGTCTCTGACGCCTCGTTCCCCTATGACCACATAGGTTATGGGATATATTTACCTTTTTCCCTTTTTTTTAACAGGTCTTTAGTGCTATGGTTCAGTGAAGCTACAACTCTTTAGTCTCATGATTAAACCAACAGCTCCCAAGCTCTGTTGTTTAACTAAAACCACGGCTCTTTAGTTCTGTGGGTTGATAATCCAACAATTGTCTTTTCCGTGGCTCAAAAAAGTGACCGCCCTGTAGTCCTATGGTTCAATCAACCTACAGCTGTTTAGCTCTGTGGCTCAGTAAACCTACTGCTGTTTTAGTTTGTTAATTCAGTAAACCTACTGCTGTTTAGTTAGTTAATTCAGTAAACCTACTGCTGTTTTAGTTTAATTCAGTAAACCTACTGCTGTTTAGTTAACCTACTGCTGTTTAGTTAGTTAATTCAGTAATCCTACTGCTGTCTAGTTAACCTACTGCTGTTTAGTTAACACACTGCTGTTTAGTTAGTTAATTCAGTAATCCAACTGCTGTTTAGTTAGTTAATTCAGTAAACTTACTGCTGTTTTAGTTTGTTAATTCAGTAAACCTACTGCTGTTTAGTTAACCTACTGCTGTTTAGTTAACTTACTGCTGTTCAGTTATTCAGTAAACCTACTGCTGTTTAGTTAGTTGGCTTCGTGAACGCAGAGCTAGTTGATAAGAGACGTGAGAGAGGAGGTAGGTGTGTGAGCATTATCAGTCATGAGAGAGGAGGTAGGTGTATGAGGGGCCAGCATGTTGAGGGTGGCGCCCATCTCCTCTCCCTCGCTGCTTTACCTTCCCTGACCCTAAAGAGGGCAGGTACCCATTAACAGCTGGGTGAACTGGGGGGACTGTGCTGAAGCCAAGGCGCGCAAACGGTCACCCATCCAGATGGTAACCACGCTCGATGCTGCTTAACTTGACTGGGGGAAAGCGAGCGCTCTGACCACTGAGCTATCCCACCCCCAATATAAAGTAAATAAAAGAAATAAAAAGTGATTGAAGAGAGGAGGTGGGTGTGTGAGCATGATCATTGATGACGGACGGTTTGGTTCTGGTTGCAGCAAAGCCCTGTGCCCCCAGCCTGACACAACGCAAGATGGCCAGCACTCACAAAATGTCGCCGGAGATGGAGAGGCTGTTGCTGACCTTCAACGAGGAATCGGAAGAGATCTTCACGGTCTGCCTGCCTCGCGCCATCCTCGCCCTGAGGCAGCTGCTGCAGCGTTTCCAGGACCAGGGGCTACTGGCCCTGACCTACTCCCGCCAGGTCAGGGAGGCCTTTCAAAGGGCAACACGCAGGTCGGACCACGCACAAAGTCCACCAAAGATCACAAGCGAGATAAAGGATGACCCCGAGAGCGAAACCAACGGGAAAAGTGTTGAAGCAGAGAGTAAAACCAACGGAAAAGTGTTGAAGCAGCGAACCACACTGTGGCTAAACTGTCATGTACAATAGTGCAGGACAAGCCAGAGGAGGTGGAGCCAGAGAAGAAAAGAAAGGAGTTGGATGAGGCAGGGGCTGCCTCGCTGCTGAGGGAAATCCTGGAGGATGACGAGGGCTTAACCTGCAGCCCCGTCATGCGGGGAATGATCGCCTCCCTGAAGCCGTTCCTTTCAGAGGGAATACGGCATTCTCTGGGCCTCAACCGATGGCTCAGCACCCACTTCACTCCCAGCCTGACTGACGACAACGCGGTGATGGAGGAATCCCGCAAGACTATCAGCACGGACATCCATGACCTGACCTTGGTGTGCACGGAGCTGCTCCGCTCTCTGTCCACTTTCAACAGCAAGCGAGCCAAAACGGTGTGCAAGATACGGAAGCACCCCACCGTCACAGACTACCGGGCGGCACTGAGGGACGACGATGAAGAAATGATGATCCGTTTGGCTACCTCCACGGCCAATCTGACCGATACCTACCTCACGCTCTACGATAGTCTCTGTAAGAACATGAACCAGCTGCAAAACTACTCTAAGACGCCCGCGAATTTTACAATTTAAGTCCGTGTCTGGTGTCAAAGTTCGTACATAGATGTGTTGTTTAGAGGCAAGATACTTCCAACGTACTGTTTGAAGCGGTGTTGAAGGAGGTAGGACAGGGAAGAAAGTCCTACAGAAGTGTTACTACAGCTTGGCAAACGATAAGGACAGCTAGGATTTTGTTCTCAAGGTTTTACTTAACATACGTATTGTTTTTGTTTCGGTTTTGTTTGTCCTTGAAAATTTAGTACATTGTCATCTCTGTTCTTTGTTGTTGTTCAATTTACCTATTAGGAAACTCTCTGTCTGTC
>CM060316.1:117455890-117464692 GCA_030674155.1 Stramonita haemastoma
AAGAAGATTCCACAGATTTGGAATTTAGGTTGATCACCTGTCTCACCTGTCGGCCTCACCAGGTAGGTGTAAAGCATCGCAGCCAATGACACCCACATGCTCCTCCTTCTCCATGTGTTCCGGTCTTCACTGGCCCTGCTGACTTCATGGAGTCTCATGCCACAGGCTTTGGTGATGTTGCCAGTGAGAGAAGCTGGTGGTCTGCTTTTTTTTCTTCTTCCCTCGGGCTTGCCTTGAAAGACAGTCTTCATGAGGTCTGTATCTGGGTTTTGTAGTGCATGGCCTCCACATGTTGGTTTTGTAATGCATGGCCTCCGCATCTTGGTTTTGTAATGCATGGCCTCCACATCTTGGTTTTGTAGTGCATGGCCTCCACATGTTGGTTTTGTAGTGCATGGCCTCCACATGTTGATTTCCATTTATTTAGTACAGCAAGAAGTTTTCTTGTCATTCCCAGTTCGTGTAGTAGACTTTCATTTTTTCTTTCATTTGTCCAACTGACCTTGAGTAAAAGGTAAATTAATTATTTTTATTTCTTTTCTATTATTCATTCTTTTATTTTTGAGGAAAATGGAATAAGCACTCATGTGCTTTTTAACATCCAGTCCCCGTGTGTATGAAGTTTTGTAAACTTTGCAATCTGTTCCCACAGGCACACAATGGCCTACACTTCTGAAAAGTGGAATCAGATTTAATGTGTGCACAAGATGTTCTGCGTGAGTTTGAACTCGGGACCTCGGTTTAAAGTCTCATCCGGAGGACTTTTGGGGGGAGTGGAATCGGCACTGATGTTAACTCCAGAGGAAAAATCCTCTTGAACGAGATTCGAACCCGGGTCAGCAGATCATGAGTACATAGCAAGGCAAGGCAAGGCAAATTCTTTTATTCGAGTATGATAGATAAGCACTAGTGTGATTTTTTACATCCAGTCCCCGCCCTTTTCAGGGATACATCACTCTAACCACCAGAGTATCCCGTCCCCCTTAAAAGTGAAGGTGCTCCATAACCTATGTGATCATAGGGGAACGAGGCGTCAGACACCTAACTTCTCCAGGGGCCAGCATATTGAGGGCTGCACCCTTCTCATCTCCCTCGCTGTTTTACCTTCCCTGACCCTAAAGAGGGCAAGTACCCATTTACAGCTGGGTGAACTGGGGGACTGCACTGAAGCCAAGGCATGCAAACGGTCACCCATCCACTTGGTAACCATGCTCGATGCTGCTTAACCTTAGCTTGGGGAAAGCGAGTGACTCAGAGACCACTGAGCTAAACCCTGAGTAGCTTTCTAACAAAGTCAAATCTCAGATGCTTTGACTCTTTTTTCATGGTCTAATCTTCGTGTCCAGGATTCAGATCCATACAGCAGGACGGGCTGCACTCAGCATTCATGTTCAATAGTTTCATTAAGGAATGCTGACATCTTTCCAGATCTTTCAGTGATACATCTACCCCTTAAGTGTGTAACACCATCCCAGAGTTAAATTGTTTACTTTTTGCATACAGTTTTTTTGTTGTTACTTTCAGTTTTGCATGTAGGTAATGCTTCATGAACAATTAACGAAGTACTTTCGGTTTTGTTTTCCTGGAAAATGAAAGAGGTAAAGGAGGTGATTAGTCAGATAACTGCCTGTCTGTCTGTCTCTCTGTCTGTCTCTCTGTCTGTCTCTCTGTCTACCTCTCTGTCTGTCTCTCTGTCTGCCTCTCTGTCTGTCTCTCTGTCTGCCTCTCTGTCTGTCTCTCTGTCTGCCTCTCTGTCTGCCTCTCTGTCTGCCTCTCTGTCTGTCTCTCTGTCTGCCTCTCTGTCTGTCTCTCTGTCTGCCTCTCTGTCTGTCTCTCTGTCTGCCTCTCTGTCTGTCTCTCTGTCTGTCTCTCTGTCTGCCTCTCTGTCTGTCTCTCTGTCTGCCTCTCTGTCTGTCTCTCTGTCTGTCTCTCTGTCTGTCTCTCTGTCTGCCTCTCTGTCTGTCTCTCTGTCTGCCTCTCTGTCTGTCTCTCTGTCTGCCTCTCTGTCTGTCTCTCTGTCTGCCTCTCTGTCTGTCTCTCTGTCTGCATCTCTGTGTGTATGTCTGTCTGCCTTTCTGTCTGCATTCTTCTGCTTCACTTTTTTTTGACTGTCCTGGTGACACAATTCTTCGTCAGAATCTCGCCCCCCCCCTCCCTCCCTCATCTCTCTCATTCTCTCTTCTCCCCACAATCAATCTGTGCTTTGTGTGTGTGTGTGTGTGTGTGTGTGTGTGTGTGTGTGTGTGTGTGTGTGTGTGTGTGTGTGTGTGTGTGTGTGTGTGTGTGTGTTCTTTCTTTCTTCTTTTTTTAAAATTCTTTATTCTTTTATATCGAGGATAATAGGATAAGCACTCATGTGCTTTTTTCATCCGGTCCCGTGTGTATGCAGATGTGTAAATGTTGTCATCTGTTCCCACCGGCACACAATGGCCTACTCTTACGAAAAGCGGAACAGGGTTTAACGTGTGCGCAAGGTGTTCTGCACGGGGCCTCGGTTTAAAGTCTCATCCAAAGACTTTAGTGGAGAGTAGAGTCAGCACTGACGTTAAGTCCAGGGGAAAAATCCCGTCCAACTGGAATCGAACTCGGGGTCATCAAATTGCCAGCGCAATGTTCTGACCACTAGGCTATCCCGTCCCCGGTGTGTGTGTGTGTGTGTGTGTGTGTGTGTGTGTGTGTGTGTGTGTGTGTGTGTGTGTGTGTGTGTGTGTGTGTGTGTGTGTGTAAGCCCGCTTAGTGGTAGTGGAAGTAGTAGTAGTAGTAGTTAGTAGTAGTAGTAGTAGTAGTAGTAGTAGTAGTAGTAGTAGTGTGTGTGCACTCCACGATATAGTAGAAGGAAGGTGGAGGGGCACCTCTCTCACTCTGTCTTGCTCCACTGATCTAAAAATAAAAACAATATTGATACTTTCTATTACTTTTAGAGATACAAACAGACTACAGTTGCACTGTGTGTATGGGCTTGCAAGTGTGCACATATGTGTGTGGGCGTGTGAGTACAGGCGGTATAAGTGTCCTCTTACCAATGGTCTTTTTTTGTGCCTATGATTTAATTATATTTGTAAAGGCCTGCGAGCACACATGTGCACAGCTGTGTGTGTATGTGGGCAGTGCGCACTGTGAACACACAGATGCACACCTGTGTGTATGTGTGTGTGTATGTGTGTATGTGTGTGTATGTGTGTGTATGTGTATGTATGTGTGTGTGTGTGTGTGTGTGTGTGTGTGTGTGTGCCCTGTGCACAGGCCTATGTCTGTGAGAGGGGGAGCTGTAGCCTGACAATCATTTAAGCTGGTGACACAGTAGGATCACAAAAGCTTGACCTAGTTTTCCAAGCTTGAAACCTCAGCAGTGAAATGTGGGGTCTGATTGGGTTTCTCAACCACAGTATGTTTAAAATTACTGACTACCCCCTACTCCCTCCCAAAAAAAGTGTTTCCCCCAAAAATATGATCACGTGGCAATGCCGTGAAGGGGTGTCAAATGCAATGACCTCTAGTCACGTGCTCCTGGATGAGCTCAATGATTGGCTACTAGTGCTGATGCTGCACCAGGGTGTGGCTTTAGAAGCCCCTGCTGAAGTTGGTGTCAACCCCACACTTCATTTGTGCAAGTTGACATCTGAAGGAGAGACTGCACTGACAGGTGAGTGGCTGGTACCCTTTTAATTTATCTTAATGGAATTATGGGGTTTTCTTGTTGTTTACTTTCAGTTGTCATTTTTTCTTTTTTTCCTTTGGGTTTTTCCTTTTGTTCTCTCTTTTGTTTTTTGTTCTTGTCCTTCCTTTATTTTGTTGTTTCTTTCCTTCCTCCTCTCATTCTTTGTCTTTTTCTTTCAAATCAATCCTTCTTTTCTTTCTTTCTTTCTTTTAGTTTTTTTTTGCTGTAACTCTCTATACTGAATGGGAACAGTTGATTTATTTCAACAATCATACCAGTTTGTATCTTTGTTTAACCCCTACACTGCGCTGGTCAACAGAGCTGACCAGCTCGTCATAGAAACCGCCACCTGCAATGCTGTGTTGACGAGCACTGCTCCTCATGAGCACTGCTCCTCATGAACCAACGCTCTCTCTGTTTTGCTCAGCATTGCTGAAAACCCTTCTTATTATGATTTGTTTAGCTCCCTTGATGTATCTGCAACCCATGAGTCCCATTTGTTCAAGTTATTTGCATATTTATGACGTTCAATGGGTAAGGTAAACGAGGTACTGGGAAGTTAAAATTTTGGGTTTTGAAAACAATGGCTGCCCCTCAACTGACTTACACAGTTGCCAAAGTTATTGATGAAGTTTATAGAGATCAGGATAGTGGATATGAGGTTTTCTTTTTATCCAGTTGACATCGAACTTTGCGAAGTTGATGCAAACGACTCAGGTTTTGATCTGGAAGAAACTTCTGAGTACTCATGGTCTGAATGGGAACATGAAGATTATACTGTTCCAGATGCAGTTGGGTATATTTGAAGGCTTTATTCGTTTTTAAAACATGATTATATTGCTTTTTTTTCTCTGTTTATTCATAAACAGACCAACTAAATGTGTGTATCGTATGGCTGCACCTTTGGTCAGGGTTTGGTCAGTGAGTGAGCGAGCCAGTCACTGAGTGGGGATGTGTTTGATCTTTTTGAAGTGGTTGCGGCCTTGTGTGTCACTGGTCACCTAGGCTACTCGTTAGCTGTCAGTCATCAGTGTGTGTGTCTGTTTTGTTGATGAGCTATTGTTCTTGCTGACATCTGCCCTGGATCCCTGACTGTGTGTGTTTGTGTGAAGAGCAGACGGGTGTGTGTGTGTGTGTGTGTGTGCGTGCGTGCGTGCGTGCGTGCGTGCGTGCGTGCGTGCGCGCGCGCGTGGCAGTGCCTGTCTGTCTGTCTGTCAGTGTGAAAAAGAAACTGTTGGCATGACTTTTTTTTTATAGGCATTTGAAAGCATTCAGTGATAATACTGATGTAAACAATGTGATGAAGTTGGGTAGGTGATGGGTAGGTAGAAGTAGTAATCAGTGTGTTTATTTGCAGTGTTTGTCGAAAGTACCACACACATTCTGTGTGTGGATAGGCAGTGCTTGTATTTATCTGAACACTACTTTCTGACCCTTTTTTCAGTCTTATTCATCAAATCAATGTGTTGTACAAACTGTTGTGAGCTCCGCATCCCTTTATTGCATCATGAATGACTTTTTGTAATATTATTATTGCATTTCAAAGAGTCCATGTGACACTCTGGCTAATTACATATTTTTAAAATGGTCACTAATACAATCTTCATTCAATTTCCTTTCATTCAGGATATACTTTTATGTAGCTATCTTAGGAATTTCCTGAGTTAAAAGCAATTGAAAATCATACCCGTGATTTTTGTCTGTTTCTGAAAATTTCTTCAGCATGTGACTGAGCAAAATATGTCAGCAGCTGAAAGGTTAAAAAAAAGACAACTTTGTTTGAAAAAAACCACTGCAAAGTTGTAGATAGAAAATGGAAATAGTTACATAAGGGACAATGTTTAAACTGACAAAGAGAATTACTCTGGTTTTAGACAAGGCAGCGTTTACTTCCAAACCCCCATCACAGGCCCTTTAAAGAGAGAAGGTAGGCATGATCAGTACTAGGTGTCATGGTTTTTGTGTCTGTTAAGCTCTTGTGTGAATTTCTTTTGCAGATAATCCATCAATTCTCACCAATCCAAAAGCGAGGTAGGCCTATGTACCTGTGCATGTGCCGGTAGTAGTAGCTGGTGTGGTTAGATTAATGCCCAGCAAAAATGTCCAATTTAGGGACTGGTGTATGAGTGAGTGTGTTCTATCAGTACTGTGTTCTGCCAGTTCACCTGTTCTCTGTCTTTCTATGTCCTGTCCTGTTTCTTGCCCCCTGTTCATTCCTTTTTCGTTTTGCAGCATGCCTGTGTGTGTGTGTGTGTGTGTGTGTGTGTGTGTGTGTGTGTGTGTGTGTGTGTGTGTGTGTGTGATTTTGTAGAATTTGTATTGTCCAGCTATTAATTCTGTCTGTATAAAGATACGTCAGTAATAATGATACCCTCTGGAATGTATACGCCATGGATCTAATGCTATTTTGATGTTTATGCTATGCTATGAGCATATCACATTGTATGGAGAGAATGTACATGTGTATGAATATGTATCCAGGATGATTCGTTTGTGCGTGCTCGCGTGCGCGCGTGTGTGCGTGTATGTGTGTTTTTGTGTTTTTGTGTGTCGTGTGTGTGTGTGTGTGTGTGTGTGTGTGTGTGTGTGTGTGTGTGTGTGTGTGTGTGTGTGTGTTTTATCTTGACTTTTGGGGAGAATTGTTTGTTTACGAGAGGGGGTGTTAGGGAGGGTAGTTGTTCGTGTTTGATTGGTCTTGTTTATTCGTTTGATTGATTCACTTATGCATGTTTTTCATGGATTTCCTGATTTATCAATTATTGAACGGTAAGATGAATGATTGGTCTCCTTGGTATCTTACATTCACTTCTTTATTAATTCATTGATTTTTTTTTCGTTTTGTCCCCATGAGAACCTGGCGTAAAGAAGCCTCTGGCTTATCCAATTACCCTCATTAAAATTTCGAGTTCGAGTTCCCCCTCTCTCTCTCAATATAAATTGTGTACGTTATAAAATCTCTCTCTCTCTCTCTCTCTCTCTCTCTCTCTCTCTCTCTCTCTCTCTCTCTCTCTCTCTCTCTCTCTCTCTCTCTATATATATATATATATATATATATATTATAATTTTTTTCTCTTTCAATTTTTCTCTCTGATTTTTTTCCTATGTGCTCATTTTCTTCAATTTTTAAAAATATTTTTTATTCAAGATCTCCATTTTGACATGCATTTCTATGCTGTTGCAACAGTTGTTTATGTTATTTTTCTTTTTTGTGTGTGTGTTCATAAATTTGCTGTTAATTTGTTTTCATTGTTATGATTTTCTTTGATTGAGGGCTGGATGTAAAAAAGCCATTATGTGTGCTTATTCTTTTCCTTTAATTAAAATTTCAAAGTTTCAAGATTCTCTCTCTCTTTCCTTAAGGTAAGCAATATATGTCAACATATCGTTTCTACAGAAACATTTATTTTCCACAACAAGAACATATTCAAATTAACGTAGATTTGATCACAGAAAATCTGTCTCAACTGATTTTGAAGTAGGAAGGAAACAAACTTGTAGAGTCTACCATATATATAATTCTGCACCGTACGTTTAATATGATTAAACTTATTTACCTTTCTTCATCTTCCCGAAAAGAAAATAGCCGGTAACCCTTTCCTCGGGAGTTATTACAATTTGGAGCAGCACACCAAGAGCCACCGAGACCATGTATTCTCTTAGCTATCTTGTGCGGGAATGTTAGTCTCTGGTACTGCAAGAAGGGAGTGCCGGAATGGTATGCGGGGGGTGGGGGGTGGGGGGTGGGGGGGCTGGCTTCAGGAAAGGCAGCGAGTTGGGCATCTTGTTCAGTATCTTTGCTTGGGCCTGACCTGACTGAGTTTCGGCTTCCACATGAGCACTTGTCAGAGGCCTAATTGTGATTGAAGAAGGATTCTGGGTGGCCCTTTCCATTATACAAAAGTGCTAGTTGCATCCACAAGAATATTTAATATGATCCTGGCCAATGAAAGCTATCATTGAAAGAGAATGGAAAAAGAAAAGAAAACATGCTCAAAATATTTGAGACAAAAAACTCACTAAATATGTATAGAAGAAAATAAATGTCTAGTGAATATGTGTACATTATGTTTGGAAATCATTTAAAACAGATGCAAAGGAGTTATATAGGTGTCGTGTGGAAAAAAAGGGCAAAAAAAATGTGAATGATGGTGTGCTGTTTTAGCAAAATACAAGCAGCTTCTTCTAGGTCATAAATGTTATAGGGTTCCAAACTCTCCGGCCCATGTAAGAAGGATTTTGTACCAAAGTAGTAACTAATATTACACATATGAAAAGTACAGTGACACACACACACACACACACACACACACACACACACACACACACACACACACACACACACACACACACACACAGAGAGAGAGAGAGAGAGAGAGAGAGAGAGAGAGAGAGAGAGAGAGAGAGAGAGAGAGAGAGAAACTTAAGGATACAAGCTGAATGGGGGAGTTAACATACAGGTAAGCTGTCAATTGCATCATTCTTCATAGTACTTTCTGTTCACGTTTTGTCTTTTCTATCTGTTCATTTGCCTATGCTATTTCATTTTATTGCTTTGTTGGCCATTCAATGTGTAAATGGAGTGACACTTCCTAAATACACACATAGACGACATATACATAAAAATGTTTTAGCGAAGGGAAAAAAAGAGAAGAAAAACCACCACCTCCACCACACATGAGAAAAACAACCATAAAAGTAAAATCACACATGAGATTATCTTAGGGCTGAAGGTAAATAGAAACATATATGTTACTGTTCGCTGATGTAAGAGTGTATAAGACAGAGATGTCTGTTTACTCAACTAATTATTGTTAACATGTGTAAAACAAGCCTATAAACTGTTTAAAAAATGCAAGAGTTAATTCCAAAACGTGGCTGTCTTACTGGACAGTATGTTGTGTATATAGATTTAGTGCACTATCTATATGCTGTTATTGTTATTGCTGTTATTGACAACAGCACTTTCAAAACTGAACACCATCTGGAAAGATAGAAATATCTCACTCAACTCCAAGATCAGACTAATGCATTGCCTTTTCATATCCATAGTCTTGTATGCCTGTGAATCGTGACCCTGACGGCAGATTTGGAGAGAAGAGTACAGGCAGTAGAGATATGTTTTCAGAGAGTTTTAGCAACGAAGA
>CM060316.1:117464792-117472292 GCA_030674155.1 Stramonita haemastoma
ACGAAATTTTGATATATGTGTGATCAAAGTGCATCTTCACAAAAAAAAGACCTAATTTCTTTAAAGAAAAAAAAACATTGGGTTTTTTTGTGTTTGTTTTTTAATCTGTTTGTTTCCACCTTTTCCAGCAAATCACACAAGATAAAGGTTTGAAAAAGCACAATAGTCAGTGATGCAGAACGCTTGTAGCCCCCAGTATAGTAAGACCACCAACAACGATACCTGTGTTTCGCTGGCTGATCAGCCAAAAATTAATGGTCTATGAAATGCTGCTACACCTTTGTCAGTCTCCATTATCACAACGTTGTGAAGCTTCATCATGTTGATTAAATGACAAGGGTGTGATTTAAGGACCAAGTCGCTAGTATGCCAGTAGTGTTTTGGGTCAACTTCACAGTAAAATCATGAAAAACCTGCTAAAAAGATTTAGCATGAAAGGCAATTTTTTCAGAGGTGGTCCTTTCCGCCATTGCCACTCAATTCCCTTCTAATTTGCCTGTTAGAAAGGAGGACATGATTATGACCGATTCCGGGAAAACGGGAACTTTCCCCTGGAAATAACTTCAGTATTGACTCCACTCCACCTAAAGTCCGTCGAAGGAGACTATAAACCGAGGCATCGCATGTGAACGCACGCAGAACATCTTGACACACATTAAAAACCCGTTCCTCTTTTTGGAAGAGGTCATTTCGTGCATGGAGAAACGATTAACATTAAAAACAACAACAAACAAACAAAAAACTATGCACTCGGGTGTCGTGTTTAGGCACCATCCTCAAAATCAAAACGCAGCTGCCTTAACGGTAGGTATGTTAATCAAAAACGGTCGCATTCATAAAATCATCCTATTGGTGAACCTTGGGGATCTAGCCAAAGAAAGGGGGAGTGGAGAAAAGAACCAATTCGTGCTCTTTTTCTGAAAGGCAATGTTCTGTTTGTGTGCTCTCTCTCTCTCTCTCTCTCTCTCTCTCTCTCTCTCTCTCCTCTCTCTCTCTCTCTCTCTCTCTCTCTCTCCTCTCTCTCTCTCTCTCTCTGTTGACTCAAAATATGACATTCGTATAAAATTATGACCTTCACTCCGAAAAGGTTTGTCATCATGACAGCTTACTCCATCTAATCTGCCTGTCTGTGTGTTCATTCCCTCCTTCTGCATCCCCCCCCCCCCACCTCCCCTTTGTCCCATCCCCCACTTTTTTTGTTCTTATGGTTGTCACACTGAGTCAGCGGTTGGGTGTGGTGGTGGTGGTGGTGTGTGTGTGTGTGTGGGGGGGGGGGGGTGCGTGCACGCGCACGCGTGAGTGTGTGTGAGTGCGGGGGGCGCGCGCGCTGTGTGTATATTTTTGGGGGATGGGGGTAATTGTTATTGAGGCTATCCTTGTCGCTGCAGCAACTTTCAATTTTCGTTGTATTGTCTGATCTGTGATGTTGCCGTCACTATCAATTGCCAGGCCTATTTTTGTTGATGATGACTACAATCAGCCTAGGTCCCACACACAGCTTGATCAGCTCAATGTACCATCTGGAAATAAAAATTTGATTGATTGATTGATTGATTGATTGATTGATTGATTGATTGATTGATCAGCCTAGGTCCCACATACAGCTTAATCAGCCTAGGTCCCACACACAGCTTAATCAGCCTAGGTCCTACATACAGCTTAATCAGCCTAGGTCCCACATACAGCTTAATCAGCCTAGGTCCCACACACAGCTTGATCAGCCTAGGTCCCACATACAGCTTGATCAGCCTAGGTCCCACATACAGCTTAATCAGCCTAGGTCCCACACACAGCTTAATCAGCCTAGGTCCCACACACAGCTTAATCAGCCTAGGTCCTACATACAGCTTAATCAGCCTAGGTCCCACATACAGCTTAATCAGCCTAGGTCCCACATACAGCTTGATCAGCCCAGGTCCCACATACAGCGGGCAATTTTACACATGGGGGAAAAGCCAAGCAAGATCAACTACACAGACAAACGAACAAACAATCTGAAACAAACGAATATAACTAATGGACACCACAACAACAGTTGTTTGTGATAGGATTCCAGGGAAAAAAAATCTTGTTAGTAGACAACAATAAATCATACGAACACATACAAGTAACACACACACACACACACACACACACACACACACACACACACACACACACACACACACACACACACACAACACACACACTTATCAGTTTGATTACGACCCTAGCTGTCCTTTCCCGTATCAGGCACTGCGAATGAGATCACTAATTATCTTGTGTAACCATAAAATCAGCACAGGCAGATGTATACCACCACCCCACTCTGTGCATACTGTAATGATGACACTGGCCTATCTCTACACTGAAGGATTGCAACTATCAGCAGTTAATTTATCAGGATAAGATAATTATATGAGACACCATTCAGCCTGACAGATGTAACGTTGTCAATGTTGTATGTTTGGCTTGGTCAGCTATAAACTTTAAAGAAGAGGAAGGAGAAGTAGGTGGAGGTGGTGGTGGTGGTGGTGGTGGTGGTGGTGGTGGTGGTGGTGGTGGTGGTGGTGGTGGTGGTGGTGATGATGATGATGATGGTGGTGGTGGTGATGGTGGTGGTGATGGTGATGGCAATGGTGATGATGGTGATGATAATGCTAGTGATGATGACGAAATAGTTGAAATGCGAATGGTGAAAATTGGAGAGTAAATAAAGCTCCATATAACTTTACCTTTAAATAGCTATTTAAACAGTATGTCAAAAAAGATAAACAGAGTGCGCAGGCGACGCTGAGTGACAGACAGACAGACAGACAGGCATACACACAGACAAACAGACAGGCATAAACACAGACAGTCAGGAATACAGACAGACAGTCAGGAATACAGACAGTCAGGAATACTGACAGACAGACAGACAGACAGACAGACAGACAGACAGACAGACAGGCAGGCAGACAGATAGTCCTAGGGAGGAAACTATAAACCGACGCCACGCAGAACATCTTACACACACGATAAAACATTTTCCACCTTTCAGAAGAGTAGGCTATTTGTGCAAGTGGGAACCGAAGAAAACATTTACAAAGTCGCATGTACACAGGGACTGACTGTAAAAAAAATTTTAAAAAGCACACGAATGCTTATTCTATTATCCTGGAAATAAAAGAATAAGAAAATAAATATTCGGTGTATGGCCAATAAGTCTGTGATTGGTCTCAAACAATATGCTGATTCATTATACCCCCCCCCCCTCTCTCTCTCTCTCTCTCTCTCTCTCTCTCTCTCTCTCTCTCTCTCTCCTCACAGTTATGAAGTATTGTTACATAATTGATTGTTACAAACAGAATTATGCCATGGTTTTTTCTCCATTTTCTTGTTATCAGTTTGCTTTTACTAGTTTGTATCATTATAGAAGGCTGGATGTAAAAAGAAGAAGGAGAAGAAGGAGAAGAAGAAGAAGAAGAAGAAGAAGAAGAAGAAGAAGAAGAAGAAGAAGAAGAAGAAGAAGAAGAAGAAGCAATTGTCATGTTTATTCCTTCACCTTCTGAAAATAAAATTCAATCAATCAATCTCCAGGCTTCAGTCATAAATGTCATTCTTATTTTGCTGTTTATTTTTTGTTCTTGATTTTTTTGTAGACACCTCCGCATTTCTCCTTTTAAGTTTCGAGAACTCACCAATTCTCCACCCACCCACTCCACCCACATGCAAATCCTCATCGAGTTTATCGTCAGGATCAATTCTCTCTCTCTCTCTCTCTCTCTCTCTCTCTCTCTCTCTCTCTCTCTCTCTCTCTCTCTCTCTCTCTCTCCTTTTTTGAGTTTTTAAATTCAATTTCTTGAACACGATTTGAAAAATGTCATGTTTGAGTATTTTATGTGGCAAAACATCTTAATGCTGTTGACTTTTTTTTTTAATGTTTGTTTGTTGTCGTTAGTTTATTTTTGTTAGCTTTTTTCTTCATTATATTATTTTAAAGTAAAAAAGATGTGTGAAAATGTCTTAATATATATATTTTTTTTTTGGGTTGCTCTTCTCTGCTGTTTCTTCTATTTTTTTCTTCTCTCTATTTTAATCTCTTTGATTTACTTAATGATTATCAATGCATCTGTCTTGACACTAAGGTTTGAGTTAGTTGGAGATTAAGTGTTTGTTGAACACATATTCATCTCTTTTAAAAAAAATAATTATCAATGTACCCAATGTGTTCTTAAATGCATACCTATATCTTTTTTTTTAATCATAGGTTGAACTGTTGTTGGTGATTGTGTGTGTGGTATTTTTTTTAAATACATAGTCCCTAATCAGGGCAAGGGAGGATGGAAGAAGTATGTACATACTTACTCTGTAACCATGAAAAATAAAGTTATTCACTCGTTAATTTATTAATCATTTATTCTCTCACCAGAAAAAAAAACACTTTAGAATGTCCATGTATCGGCATGATTTCTGTGAGTTTGAAACAAAATGTCTTCCGAAGTGGAGCAAAATAATGATCTTGGGATATCTACCGTCAGAATGGTATTTTAGGGATGTAAATGATGTTATATATTCAAAACTAGACACGAAAGAATTCTTCGTGGTGTAAATTATTTTGTGGGTGTCTTTAATTAACTCCCCTGAAACGGCGGTCCTTTATGAATTTTAGTAAGAACAAAGAAGACAACAGCGTTCTTGCTAAGGGAGGCAATTCAAAGCATGGAGCGACAATCCTTTATGAATTTTAGTAGTTTTAAAGAAGGCAACAGTGTTTTTCATGGTCAGGGGAGGGAATTCTAGGCGTCGCGCATTAGCGCAACATGGACCATTGGACGTATAGGCAAAATAAGATAAACGGAAGGTAAATTGTATTTTTAATATTTTTTCCTAACTTGCTTTTGAAAAAAAATCTTGATTGTAGATGTTCTCTGTTCGGCATAATACACTTTTGCTACCCTCTTCCCGATACAAATGAAAAGGGAGTGAAAGACGCTTTGTACGTACATATCCCGCACACCCTGCATGTAAATCTTTCCCAGAGACAGCAGGCTATATAAATGAGCGTTAAGCCGGCAGCTGTCTTCAGGCTGTTGACAATTTAGTTTTATTTTTCTCAGGAAATGTGTGCGTTTCTTTTCTTTCTTTATTTATTTTTAACAGAAGGAGATAACGTATACCTGCAGTGACCTGTTCGTTTACTTACCGCTTGTTCCTTTATCTTAATGATTGTCAGATTGTTGTTTTGTAGTTGTGCTTTTTGGGAAGGCGTTCCTTCTTGATTTGCTGATAGTCCCTAATCAGGGCAAGGGACGGAGGAAAATAATTTATGCGAATGCTTATCTGTAACCCTTGGAATAAAGATCTTCTCTCTCTCTCTCTCTCTCTCTCTCTCTCTCTCTCTCTCTCTCTCTCTCTCTCTCTCTCTCTCTCTCTCTCTGTGGTGGTTTCCCCTGCTTGGATGCCAGCAGAACATTTTTCTCTGGCCAGCTCTGTGTGTGATTTTTTCTCTGTTTCTACGTGTCTGGGTGGTTCATAAGTTTTAAAATGCCTGTCCAAAGACTTCCAAAGATGCTAGAAAGCATGCTAAATTCTGCTCTTCAAAGAAATGACTGTCTTCATTCAAGGTGGATGGTAGAGGTAATCAAACGGTTGTAATACTTAAGATTAACAAGTAAAATTACCAGCTATACTCCTGTCACTTCACTCCAAAATACAAGCTTTCAGCAAAAGCGTTTCTCTCAAATGAGTAGAGACAAAAGGAGAGCTGAAACACATAGGACAACGAAGAGGAGAAGGCAAGTGAACAAATTCAATCTCATTCAGGTCTGTTTATGCCCAGTGCTCCAAGTGTATTCTATCCATCTGACCACGCTGATCGTGAAGGTGCTATTAACAGCCATGAATCATCATCATCATAAATTATCATCATCATCATGAATCATCATCATCATAAATTATCATCATCATCATGAATCATCATCATGAATCATCATCCTCAGAGAGTTTTCCCCCCAAAAAAAGGAAACAAATGGACATGAAAAAAGGTTAAAAGACAGACAGATATTGACAATGTCATATGACATTATGAACTGAATGAAGGAGTATGACTGATGCTGTCATTTTGAGGTAAAAACTGCTGATTGGGATGATGTGAATGTAATGATACCTGTGATGATGCAAATGAGATGAATGATGAGGCCATGATTATGTAAATAGGATGGAAGAAACTGATCATGAAGAAGACACATATTGTGCAAAAAACCATGGGACAGAGGCAGAGTGTAATGTGTTTTCAGAATGTGAAGGACCCAAGGAACTTTGAAGAGACAGAAATAACTTTCAGAAACATTGTGAGTATAAAGAGAAAACTTTATGGCATGTGGAAGATGCCAGATTAATGCTGCAAGATATGAAATACAGATATTAAATGGAACCATTGTTGTAATATATATATTAAGGACACCCTTTTGATATTCAATTGATATTCAAATATGCAATTGATATTCAAACCTTCTCTTCTCAAGCTGCCCAACACCTATCCAAACCTCCTGAACACACTGACCCTTCCCTACATTACAACACTGTTTTAAGCCAACTGCTCGATGAGCACGCACCTCCCACTGATGTTCTGCCTGATAGGCCCTGCGCCCCATGGTATACTCACGACATACTGGTTGCAAAGCGCAAACGCCGACAACTTGAGCGAAAATGGCGAAAAACAAAAACTGAAATAAACAAACAGCTCTTTCACAAACAAATCAACAAAGTCAAAACCCTAATCCACTCAGCGAAGACAAACTATTTTTCTGCTCAAGTTCTCAATGCCACGTCCATGAAATCTCTTTTTTCCCTCACCTCAACTCTCCTTGGATCTGCAAAGGCCAGCCCTCTGCCTACTGTCCACAGCCACTCTGAACTTCCTGCTATATTTTCTTCATTCTTCTCTGACAAAGTCCGCAACATCTGCTCCAAACTGGATCAGACTTCTTTCCGACCTGCACCTCCCGATCCGCAATTCACTGGCACTCCTCTTCTTGTCTTTCACCCAACAAGCGATAAAGAAATCAAGAACATTCTGAAAGAAATGACAATAAAATCATGCGATCTCGATCCTGTACCTGCTTCTCTTTTCATTCAGTGCATCCCACAGCTTATACCTACTATCACAAAAATAGTAAACTCATCTCTTCTTTCTGGAAATTTTCCATCAGCTCTCAAAACTGCGATAGTCACACCTCTGCTCAAAAAGCACGACCTCGATCCTAACATCCTGAAGAACTATAGACCCGTCTCTAATCTGCCTTTTATCTCTAAAGTCCTTGAAAAAGTTGTTCTGAAACAACTCAATAGCCATCTTCTTTCCAATAATCTCTTTCCCCCTTTTCAGTCTGCCTATCGCGTCAACCACAGCACTGAAACCACCCTGGTTCATACTTTAAACATGCTTCTCCATGCTTCTGACTCAGGAAAAATCTCCCTTCTTACTCTTCTTGACTTATCTGCTGCCTTCGACACTATAGACCATTCAATTCTCCT
>CM060316.1:117474792-117482292 GCA_030674155.1 Stramonita haemastoma
ACCCCTGCTAGTTTTGGAAGAAACAAACATGCAACTTATTGCAAAGCCTCAGTAAGAAACATGAATTATGATTCTCTTCATTGCGAAGGGGTCAAGTTTTCATTGGTTGACAAATCTTAAGATTTCAAACACTAGGCTAGTAGGAATGGCGCAACTCGGGGTAACTCTTCAGCTATGAGTGCTCGTGTTCGGGATTTCGCAATCCGGATGTAGCTGGCTAAAGTGCGCGTTGATTGGTGATAAGAATGTTTCCCACAAGGATTCGCAGTCTGACATGGTTAAAAACGTAAGTTTGATATATAATAAATTCAGCTCCTGCTGTCTTAGTGTTTAGCTGATATTGTTGCTGTTATTCTTTCTTTAAAGGGGGGAGGGGGGGGGGTTACAATAACTAAACGCCTCCTTACAAACGAAAACCTGGTTTTTCTTTGCTTTGCACCTGATGGAAATGTAATGTCGTTGACAGTCTGGATATAATTCACTTCATCTGGGTTGCTTTTGCGCTTGTTTGTTCATTTTATTAGGACATTACTGTTGTGTCAGTCGCATTCAGCTTTTATACTGATTTTTCAACTGCTTTCTTTCTTTCTTTTTCTTTTGTATTCTGTCTGTCGTTTTTCCCATTTTTCTATTAAGCTCCCCCCCCCCTCCTCATCTCCTAGCAATAATACAGAAAAAATGTACTGTTGCAAAATATCCTGGAGACACTTTACGTCACCAACCCCCCTGCCTCCCTCTTGTCCCCCCCCCCCCTTATCCCCCCCTGACCCTGTCGTCCCTCTTCCTCATTCTCCCATGTCAGTTTTCCCAACACGGGAGGACCCACTTTTCAAAACCTTTCTTAGAGTCAAGTTTCGGTTCCATTACACCACCGTCACAAAAAAAAGAAATGTGTCAACCGTTTTGGGGGTTGTTTTTGTTTTTTTTAGGGGGGGGGGGGGGTTGTGCTACAGGCATTTGGGGCTTGAAATTGTTCTCTGTCGTGTTAGGCCTATACAGAAAAAACAACAATAAAAACAGCACAACAACAAAAACAACAACAGAAGAAAAACTAAACAAATAAAACAAAAACCAAAATTCCAGGAACTTGAGTTAACGTTAATGGCGAAGGTGGTGTGGAGTAGTAGAGTAAGTAGGCCAGAAGGAAAGGTGAACTGCTGGGAGGGGGGACAGAATAGGCTCTTTCATACACTCTTGCCTGTACCAGGTCTGCTTCTCTACCTCCCAAACCTCAAAGTTGAGTGACAAACAGACAGACTGACAAACAGACATACACGGAACTGTATGTAAATACGTTGCTTGTTTTGTTTTGTTTTTTGTTGTTTGTTTGTTTTGTGAACAACTAGTCACATGTAATTCACTCACATGTAGGCCGAGTTAACACAGAGGACTGAGTTACCGGATCTAGCTGCTGTAGGCTATTGACTTGCTATGTTCGATAAATTACTGACACTTCATTCATGATTGTGTCCGGGTTTTGTACTTGCATTTAATGGATCATTCAAGTCTTTTATTCATTCATCTTTTTTTTTTAGTTGGTTATGCTCAAAGTCGATGTGCTACTCATGTCTTCTATTCATTATCAATTTGTTATTGCTTTCAGGTGATGTACCACACAAGTAGTTCAATTATTCTTTCATTATTGCCGTCAGGTGTTGTACTGGAGTGCTTCATACATTTATTGGTTTTACTTGTTAAACTTGCATGCGGTGAACCATTGAATGTTGATTTCATTGACATCATTGTCTCCAGCTTTTGTGGCTGTATCTGATGCAACACTCAAGCTTTCATTCATTTCTTGTTGTCCTTCCCTGTTGTACTTGCATACCATGAACCACCGAGTCTTTCAATTATTCATACACGTACAATATTGCTTGTCTCTAGCTGTTGTTTTCGTTATTGTTGGGCGTTCCCTATCTTACCGTCCTGGCATAGGTAGCCATTCTTCGACGATATAAAAAGTCACTGTACTTGCATTCGATAAACTGCTGAATCTTTCACTCATTCTTACCTTACTGTCTCTAGCTGTTGTATAATTAGTTGTACCCTATGGGTCACCCAAATCTTTCATTCATTCGTTGTCTTTGTTGCATAGATTTGATGAACAACTGTGTGCCGGTGGGAACAGATGACAAGATTTACAAAAAAGCATACACACGGGGACTGGATGCAAAAAAGCACATGAGTGCTTATTACATTAACCTCGATAACAAAAATAAATTGTCCGTAGCCCATCCAGTGGCAGAAGCTATTCAAGCTGAGGACTGGCAGTACCTGGGAGGAAAAAGGTGCCATGACGATTAGAATAAAGAGCTGGAAGACATTTCGCCGTAAAATGTACACAAATACAAAGTCAGGCGGCCGGCATTTTACTGTAGTAGCATGTAGACATTAAAACCGGGTCTGACTTACTGTTCACTGTAACGCCTGGAGGGTAAAGAGGTCAGGCTGACATTTCAGTGCATCAGGCACAGCAAGAGTCCCTCTCCCGCCCTCCAACTCTATCCCCCCCCCTCCCTCCCTCCCAAAATGATGGTGGCAGCCATATCGAATGAAAATTATCGATTTCTCAGTTCAGGAATGCAAAAACTAGCTTTTGACGAACAGGTTCGCGTGCGCAAACACACGAGACAGAGAGAGAGAGAGAGAGAGAGAGAGAGAGAGAGAGAGAGAGAGAGAGAGAGAGAGAGAGAGACAGACAGACAGACAGACAGACAGACAGACAGACAGACAGACAGACAGACAGACAGACAGACAGACAGACAGAGAGTATGTGTGTGCGCGTGCTTGCGTGCGTGCGTGCGTGTGTGCGCGCGTGCGTGCGTGCGTGTGTGTGTGTGTGTGTGTGTGTGTGTGTGTGTGTGTGTGTTTCTATCTGTCTGTCTGTCTGCCTGCATGCCTGTCTGTAGGCCTTGGGCCTATACGCTTTCACACACCTCAGGCCAAAATCTGAAATTTGTTTTCACTTGCTCCACTTTATCTTAACGGGAAAAAAATGGGGGGAAATTATCGGCCTCCTTCTGAAAAAAATTCATGAAATTCAGTTTCTCTGCAGTTTCTCTTTAAAGACTTGGAACCACAGAAGTTATCTCCCATTAAACAGGCACTACCAGCCTGACTCCTTTCGGCCATGGAAAAACAACACTCAGGGTCAACTGAGGGTTTGCGATTGGGAAAGATCCTGCACAGCAAGTAGCCTAAGTAACGACCCCACTATTATGAAAAACAATAACAAACAAAAAACAACAGCAACAACAAAAATTCTGCCACGCACAACGTGTTCACAAACGGTAAGAATCTGCAACAGCTCAGTGATATACCCCCACTCCAATTAGCAGTTTTGTATGCCACAATGTATGTACACAGTTTCTGGATTAAAACTCTCTGCTGAGTACAAAGCAAACTGACGCAGCAGATATATCCCCCTAAATACCTCCTACCTCTTGCCCCCAAAATAAGCAATTGTGTCTGAAGTAGGCCTTTCTTTTTTTTTCCCCCATTGCTTGTATTTTGTTTCCTCTCTCTCTCTCTCTCTCTCTCTCTCTCTCTCTCTCTCTCTCTCTCTCTCTCTTTTTTTTTTTTTTTTTTTTTTTGCTTTGATTGGTTTTTGTTTGGTTTTTGTTTGTATTCAAATCAAAATCTTCATTGATCCTTACTTCATATTTTCGTTTCTGAATGAGTGCCTTTTTATAACATTACCTTAATATTGTATCTCTGTCTTATTTCTTACCTGTTGTTGTTGTTCTTTCCCACCTTTTATCAAAATCTTATGTTTTATAGGACTTATTTTGATGATAGATGATGGTGGATTGATGTTTTCAGTCATCTAACCTCATCATATTCTCATGTTTGATCTTAATTATTGCGCCTTTTTTGTTTTGCTTCGTTTTGTTTTGGTTTTTTTTGTTTTGTTTTGTTTTGTATGTTTGTTTGTTTCTTTCTTTTTTGTTTGTTTTTTATTCCAATCAAAATCATCATTGATTCTTACTTCTTATTTTCGTTTCTGAATGAGTGCCTTTTTTTATAACATTACCTTAATATTGTATCTCTGTCTATTTCTTACCTGTTGTTTGATACTTGGTAAGGTTTTTTGCTCTTGGTAATTGGATCATTATAATTGTTCTTGTTTAGTTGAGGCTATCTTTTTATCTTGATGTTATCCCTGAAAAGGGCGGGGACTGGATGTAAAAAAGCACATGAGTGCTTATCTATTATCCTCGAATAAAAGAATTTTGCCTTGCCTTTGCCTTGCCTTCTCCTCTCTCTCTCTCTCTCTCTCTCTCTCTCTCTCTCTCTCTCTCTCTCTCTCTCTCTCTCTCTCTCTCTCTCTCTCTCTCTCTCTACCCTAGTGGTCAGAACATTGCGTTCGCAATTTGACGACCCGGGTTCGATTCCCGTTCGAGGATATTTTTCTCCTGGAGTTAACAAAAATGCAGACTCCACTCTCCCCCAAAGTCCGGATGAGACTATAAACCGAGGCCCCATGTGTGAACGCACGCAGAACATCTTGCGCACACGTTAAATCCTGTTCCGCTTTTCGTAAGAGTAGGCCATCGTGTGCCGGTGGGAACAGATGACATTTACAAAACTGCATACACACGGGGACTGGATGTAAAAACATAAAAAGCACAAGAAAGATCCTATTATCCTCGATGTAAAAGAATAAAATAAAATAAATCATATAATAAATCTCTCTCACACACACACACACACACACACACACACACACACACACACACACATACACACACACACACACACACACACACACACACACACACACACACACACACACACACACAGAGCATGTAAATAAAACCCAACACCATTTACCCCAGCCCACTCACTACCCGCCTTCCTATCTGAGGTCAAGTGCCGTTCTCTCAGGCACAGTATATTGTACACATTGTTTCGAATATTTCTCACACACTGTTGACCGAGTTAGTGTGACACCGTTTACACTGAAGCTTTGCCATCTCAGCTATGTCAGCCGTGTACAAACATTGTGCAGATCTGTCTTTTCGGTATGTGGTCAGCTTACGAGCACTGATGCTCCGACATAAACGGCATAACATACGTTTCTAACATAGTACAGATAGAATAATGACAGGCAGGCAGACGGGTGCGTGGCATGCACCAACATGCATGCTGCAGACGCATTAGGCCAGTGAAAAATAATAGCTATTGTGAAGCGAGGATTGGGGACATTGGCAGATGAAAGCCCTTCAGCATTTGCCAGTGAGTGACGAAAGTGTCACGGAGGACACTCCAAATATCGATATTCTCTCGATGGCGATTTTGTCGATGAGCTTCTTCCTCGAACACAAGGAAAGAGGGGGCGAGAAAGGAGGAAGGGGGGGGAGAAAAGAGAGAGAGAGAGAGAGAGAGAGAGAGAGAGAGAGAGAGAGAGAGAGAGAGAGAGAGAGAGAGAGAGAGAGAAAAGAGAGAGAGAGAGAGAGAGAGAGAGGAGACAGACAGACAGACAGACAGACAGACAGACAGACAGACAGACAGAGACAGACAGACAGACAGACAGACAGACAGACAGACAGACAGATCTGTGAACTCTGAAAGAATTTATTCATAGGAGGCCATTGGCCCATGCATATAGGCCTACAAGGTGAAGTCAGCGGTGACAAACAAATCCACACGGGGGTGGGGGATCTTAGGATCTTATGACACCTGATATGAGAGAGAGAGAGAGAGAGAGAGAGAGAGAGAGGGGGGGGGGGGGGGGGGGGGGCTCAGACCACATCGTGATGTAACGATGGCACCTTCTGTCGATAATGATAACATAGACTAAGGGCTGAAAGCCCATCAATGTCAACCCATCTTTTTTTCATTCCTCAGCTGGCTAGAGTTCCGAGGTTCACCTATGCTGGGTGATACTTTGCCTATGCGACTATTTTGCCCACCACGAAGGTTACATGGTAGCCAAACCAATCTGTAGAATAAGCACAGAATCTTAGTGAAGGGTGAACTGTGGTGCTAGACTTCTGCTAGACTGGCAGTCTGCACTGCTGATGGCGATCATAATGAGGGCCATGGCAACATCACAATCGAGAAAGGAGACCGAGGCTGAAGGAGAACAAGAAGAGGAGAAAGAGGAGAGAGGAGGAGGAGGAGAAGAAGAAAGAAGAAGAAGAAGAAAGAAGAAGAAGAAGAAGAAGAAGAAGAAGAAGAAGAAGAAGAAGAAGAAGAAGAAGAAGGAGAAGAAGAAGAAGGAGGAGGAGGAGGAGGAGAAGCAGGAAAAGAACATGAACAAGAAGAAGAACAACAACAAGAACAACAACAACAACTATAAGAGCAAACAGAAGAAGTAGGAAAAAAAAGAAAAAGACCAACAGCAATAACTTGCAACAGAAAAAGTAAGAAAAAAAAGAAGACAAACAACAACAACAACTTAATCATTCTATAAATAAAGTGACTTACAGATAAGTAGATAAAAAAACAACAACAAATAAACAAAAAACCAACACCAAAAGCATATTCAGTTGATATTGAAACCCTGCAACAGCTGCAAGAGGTGTTTGCCATTGAGCATGATAGGGTGACAGAGCTACAGGCACAAGCTATTGATACAGCTTTTAGTGAGGGGTTGCCCGTGAGGGGGGCGGGGACCTGTCAGTATAAATGTGTATAAATGTGACGCTCCACTTCATAAGGAGTCACATTGTACCAGAGGTCAACTTTTAGTTATTGACATGGTATTAATCTGCAATAAAATGCCTATACAGTGTAAAAAAAAAAATGAATGATCGGACAGTCCTATCAGAAGTTATTACAATTTGAAATGATAGACTGCAGGAAATGACAAAATGAGAAATTGACAAGTCAAGTGTCCTAATAGGTGGTAAGAATGAAGACATGGGTATTTTTAAAACACGTTTAAAGGCAAAAGGAAACGAAATTATGCCTTGATATTTCATTACAAGGTAAAATAATAGCTTTGGTTTTATAATCAATCAAAATCTTAAACTCGACAACTTGATCCCCACCTGTCTTTAATCGCTGCTAGAGGAAAAGCGGGTCAGGTGCTAAGCGGCTCATTTCGTGGTGGAGCGTCACAAATAGCATCCCCACCTTCTGCAAATTCTGCTCCAGGAACTGCCCTTTTTTTCACTCACTACCTTACCAGTTGGACCAGCACCCAATCTGCATGGACTGAATTTGGACCAGCACCCAGTCTGCATGAACTGAATTTGGACCAGCACCCAGTCTGCATGAACTGAATTTGGACCAGCACCCAATCTGCATGGACTGAATTTGGACCAGCACCCAATCTGCATGAACTGAATTTGGACCAGCACCCAACCTGCATGAACTGAATTTGGACCAGCACCCAATCTGCATGAACTGAATTTGGACCAGCACCCAACCTGCATGAACTGAATTTGGACCAGCACCCAACCTGCATGAACTGAATTTGGACCAGCACCCAATCTCCATGAACTGAATGATGGCGTTGTGTTCATTCGATTTCAACACACGGAGTTCGTT
>CM060316.1:117497292-117498824 GCA_030674155.1 Stramonita haemastoma
ACTGTTGATTTTAATGAAATGATTTACTAGTCTGTACATGACAAGACCCTTCTTGCCAACAACAAGCAATCAGCTAGACAGACAGACAGACAGACATATATAACAAGCAGGCAGGCAGACTGACCCCAAAAGACAAAGCAACCGATAGAAGCGTAGGAGTGGTGTTGGCTGTGAAAGACAAATAATAAACTGAGGGGGGGGGGGGGGGGAAGAAAAGAGAAGAGGGGGGGAAGGCAGAGAAAGAGAGAGATGGAGACATGAGAAACAGATATAGACACGCAGAGACAGAAGACACAGGGTCCCCATAAGTAATAATTGGAAAAAAGGCGGACGAAAGGGGAGATAAGAAGGGCTGGTATCTTGGCCATCTGGCCTGACTGAGCGAGCTGACGCAGCATGAAGTCAGACAGTGGTGACACAGCTGTACTGCCTCTGCTGTGTTCAGCTGGCAGTAGCTTCACGTCATTCAGGGATTATTTTTTATTTTGCGTTCGTCAAATAGCCTAGGCAGCACAGTCCTCTCAGTCCCTGCAATGGGTACAGCAGTACACTGCAGGTCTTCCAATTCCCAGCAGAACCTCTTGGCCATTGGGATCGGGAGAAGAAGATTTTGCAGCCAGGTTTTCCCGGCCCCATACTTGGGGTTTCCAGCTTTCTGTAGAATGTCATTCCACCCAAGGCCTGTCCACTCTCCTGTCCCGATGCTCCTCGAGCAGGACTGCATTACATGTTGTGTTGTCTGCCTGCCAGTCTTGCAAGGGGCACTGCTCTATATGGCCTCTGCGAAGTTTCGTGTACATAAGGTAATTCAGCTGATTCTGTTGTGGGATATATGTCACACTGAGGGATTGTCTTTTACCAGCAGGGTGGATGGAGTATCACCCATATTTAGGATGCCATTTTAGGTGATGCTCAAGTTACCTGACTAGCACTTCAAATGTGGGAACCTCTCTGATCCCATCTGTACTATTTTTTTTAAGTGAATGGGTTGTTTAGCACAAAGCACAACCCCCAACCTGGAGGACAAGGGTGCATCTTTAGTCTGGCTCCTACCCACAGACCTGTTTTAGCATGGTTGGGAACCGCCATAGGTCGAAGCCCCCGCCCACATAGCTCTGGGGATCAAAACAGAGCAGGCCCAAACCATCCACCACAAGGTAAAAGCACCATCGGGACAGGAGAGTGGACAGGCCTTTGGGTTTGAATGACATTCCACAGAAAGCTGAAATCACAGGTATGGGGCCAGGAACCTGGCTGCCAAAATCTGGTGCCCCAACGGTCAGTCAGACTTGGGGAGAGGTGACAGGGAACAAGTAGAGCCCTACCTCAGTCTTCCAGGTGGAACAAATTCCTAGGTATGGGGCAGGGGAGAAGCCGAGGGGGGGGGGAGTATCACTGGAAGGGCGTGATGAAAAATCACCACTCGGGATAGGGCATCCATCCCAGTTTACCTTTTCTAATCAGAACCATCCCTGTCAAAGAAAGGAGCAAAAAGCATGTTGTCCTGCTGTTTGGGTCACAGCAAGGACCCC
>CM060316.1:117498924-117506424 GCA_030674155.1 Stramonita haemastoma
TGTGTGTGTGTGTGTGCGTGTGTGTGTTGTGTGTGTTGTGTGGTTGTGTTGTGTGTGTGTGTTGTGTGTGTGTGTGCGTGTGTGTTGTGTGTGTGTTGTGTGTGTGTGTTGTGTCTGTGTGTCTGTGTGTGTCTGTCTCTCTGTCCGGCTCTCCTTTTTGGTTATGTTCCCAACAAAATCATTTTTGTTCTTTTTGTGTTAGTTCTTTTTTCTGCTCATTTTCTTTTCTTTTCTGTCTCTCCGTTCCATGTGACACTGTCTGCCTGTTCCCCTCTCCTCTCTGTCTGTCTGTCTGTCTGTCTGTCTGTCTGTCTGTCTGTCTGTCTGTCACTCTCTCTCTCTCTCTCTCTCTCTCTCTCTCCTCTCTCTCTCTCTCTCTCTCTCTCTCTCTCTCTCTCTCTCTCTCTCTCTCTCTCCTCTCCCTCCTCCTCCCCCCCCCCCCCCCCTCTCTCTCTCTCCCCTCTCTCTCTCTCTCTCTCTCTCTCTCTCTCTCTCTCTCTCTCTCTCTCTCTCTCTCTCTCTCTGTTATATGTTATTTCGTTTCGTTTATATTTTTGTCTATAGTGAACTCCTCAATTACAGTATCTATCCTACGCGGCTCAGTTTTTAGTTGTCTCTTATGCGGGGCTGGACACTGAACATCGTTTTGTGATTCTTCTTTTTTCTGTCAGTAAAATTTTAAAGATTAATTCCATATATATAGAGAGAGGGGATAAAAAGAGATTCATTTCTTAGCTCAATTTTCTGCCTGTCAGTGTGTGTGTTTCTGTGTGTCTATCTATCTCCAACTATCCATGCATCTTGGAGAGAGAAAGAGAGTCAGAAAATTATTTATTAAATAGAAGACAAGATTGACAGAGAAAAGAAAAGACAGAGAAAGAGACAAAAGGAGAGAGGCAGAATGAAGAAGGGACTGGAGACACCACACAGTAGGAGTTAGCTGGGGACGGGATAGCCTAGTGGTCAGAACATTGCGCTGGCAATTTGACGACCCGGGTTCGAGTCCGGTCAAGGAGATTTTTCTCCTGGAGTTAACATCAGTGCTGACTCCACTCTCCCCAAATGTCTTTCCGATGAGACTTTAAACCGAGGCCCCGTGTGCGAACGCACGCAGAACATCTTGCGCACACACGTTAAATCCTGTTCCGCTTTTCGTAAGAGTAGGCCATTGTGTGCCGGTGGGAACAGATGATAATATTTACACAACTGCATACACTCAGGGACTGGATGAAAAAAGCACATGAGTGCTTATCCCATTATCATCGATATAAAAGAATAAATAAATAAATAAATAAATAAACTAACTCCTGCTGTGAGTGTTGTGATCACACCAGTGAGTATCGAGGACTCTCTGGGTAACGCTGAGAGTGGTGCTATGGATGCAGACCTGCACTCATTTCACCAACGGCTGTGCGGAAGGTGTGAATGAAGAAACCTTGTGTAAACAGACACAGAACACAAGACGCATGGTTTGATCAACGATTCGAAAAGAGCCAGAGAAAATGTCAGAAGGCTATTGAGAATGAGTTCGCAATCCATTTAGCTTGACATTTCTCAAAAGAGCACTCAAAGGTCGTGTACAAATATGGACATTTAAGCATGACTTGAATTTCTCAAAGGGTCACTGGGGCAGGCACAGCACTGGGATTGGCCAGGCAGGCAGTGTGTCTCGGGCAAGTTTGACCTGGCGGAGTCCTTTCCGGGTCATACATTGCATGCTGGGTACGGTTGTGCCATCCATTACCACTGGCCATAGCTAGCCTGCTCTCCTGCGGAAAGGACTGAGGGGGAGTGGGGGGGGGGGGGGGGGGTTAACGTGTTTAGGATGAAATGCACGCGTTTTACACACTGGGCCAGGTGTTAAAGTCTTGCCTGAAGGACGTAGTGGAGGCGCGAACCCAGGTTCTCCGAGTGCCGTTAGATCATCAGGCTAATGGTCTGACCGCTGAGCTACACCTCCAGCTACCCCCCCCCCCTCTATCCCTGCTTATTCAAACATCAATAAGAAAAGTAGGAAGGTGCAGAATAAAGTAATGCTAGGTGAACTAGTGACCTTAATGAACTAGTGACCTTAATGAACTAATGACCTTAATGAACTAGTGACCTTAATGAACTAGTGACCTTAATGAACTAGTGACCTTGATGAAGTAGTTTCTAGATAAACTAAATACCTTGATGAACCTGCTACCTTGATGAGCTAATTACCTGATGTACGAGTTTCCTTGACGAACATATTACTTGAGGAACTAGTGACCTGATAAATTAGTGACATGATGAGCTGGTGACCTGATAACCTAGTGACCTTGATGACGTAGTTATCTGATGAACTAGTTACCTAGTGACCTAGTTACTTGATGAACTAGTGACTGATGAACCGTTTCCGTGATGCGCTAGTTACCCGGCGAACAGGTCACATTAATGAACTAGTTACCTCGATAAATTAGCTACCTTGATGAACTGTTTACCTTGATAAATAATCTACCTTGATTAAACTATTCACCTTGATAAAACATTTTTAGAAATCAGGAATACAGCCCATAAAGTCTCTCTCTCTCTTCTCTCTCTCTCTCTCTCTCTCTCTCTTCTCTCTCTCTCTCTCTCTCTCTCTCTTCCTCTCTCTCTCTCTCTCAAAAACACCAAATCAAAAATAGCACACACATTGCCACAATCATGGCTGCAGCGTTTTACATCTGTTTTTTTATGAGAATCGAAAGTAGCTCTATATAACAGTCGCAGTGGACATTCTGGACGTGATAAAACAATGACTACTTGAACCGAATCGTTATCACAGAAAAAATGGCTGCTGGCTCTTTGAAAAATGAAAAAATCGCTGAAGAAGTGGGGCCTGACCCTATGAAAGCAAAGGGAGTAAAGGGTCAGCTACTGTCGTTTCTCTGGATTGTTCAAGCTGCTTTTCTATTTTTTCTTTCTTTAGCTTTTTTTTAGATAATGGTAACATCTCTTTGAACTGGGCTGAGTTCAGTTTTCTATAGCTGCGTGAGGAAGGAAGGATATTAATCCTGTTAACCGTTATGGAGGCATTAGGTTTTGTCTTAGCGTCGTGAGCAGCTAACTGTTTTGCTTTGATCAGCAACGGCTGTTTACAGGAGTGGATACATTAAAAAAAAAAAAAGACAACAAAAAAACGAGCAGAGAGAGAGAGAAAAGAGAAGAGGAGAGAGAGAGAGAGAGAGAGAGAGAGAGAGAGAAGAGAGAGAGAGAGAGAGAGAGAGACAGACAGACAGACAGACAGACAGACAGACAGACAGACAGACAGACAGACAGAACAGACAGACAGACAGACAGACAGACAGACAGACAGACAGACAGACAGACAGGGCAGACAGACAGACAGACAGACGGACAGACAGACAGACAGACAGACAGAGAGTCAGAGACACAGACACAGAGACAAAGGGAGACAGAGAGACAGAGACAGAGAGACAGAGAAAATAGAAAGAAAGAAAGAAAGAAAGAAAGAGAGAGAGAGAGAGAGAGAGAGGAGAGGAGAGAGAGACAGACAGACAGACAGACAGACAGACAGACAGACAGACAGAGACACAGACACAGAGACAAAGGGAGACACAGAGACAGAGACAGAGAGACAGACAATGACAATGACAATGACAATGACAAAGGTTTATTTGTGTAAGCGAGATGCCCATTCACAAGGGGGCAGTGGGAGGGGGACACGGCACAAAACACATATCATATACAGAGAACTTAATACATTATAGCCCCAAAAGTCATCATGCATGGAATCCACAACATGGTTACAGGGTACATTTAGAACCTTTTTTCATTAGCTTTGGTCAGCCCTTACAAACGGAACTGGTAAGGGGGAGGAATTTCCACAGAGAGACAGAGAAAAAAGAAGAGAGAGAGGGGGAGAGAGAGAGAGAGAAGAGGGGGGGGGGGGGGGGAGAGCGAGAGAGAGAGAGCGAGAGACACAGAGAGAGAGACAGAGAGAGAGACAGAGAGAGAAAGAGAGACAGAGAGAGAGAGGAGAGAGAGAGAGGGGGGGGGGAGGACAGCAACAACAACAACAAAGATGAACATCTAACAGGGTAAAAAAACAACCCTGTCCTGTTGTATTTTCTATGACAAGCCAGTGCTGTTGTTCCCACGCACTCATTTCGATTTTACCACCAAAGCTACATGCTCGTTTTGTCCAGAAGTTTGCATCAATTCAGGCCACCGTGAGGCCCCTGACCAGAAGATCCCTGCCAAGTAGGCAAGAGTTCAACTCTGGAGGCCCCTCCGGATGACAGTAATTCCATAACCACAGCGCCATCATGAGATAGGCTGAAGTCCTGACCATCGTGATTGTAGAGAGGCTGAAGTCCTGACCATCGTGATTGTCGAGAGGCTGAAGTCATGACCATCGTGATTGTAGATAGGCTGACGTCATGACCATCGTGATTGTAGACAGGCTGAAGTCATGACCATCGTGATTGTAGATAGGCTGACGTCATGGCCATCGTGATTGTAGAGAGGCTGACCATCGTGATTGTAGATAGGCTGACCATCGTGATTGTAGAGAGGCTGAAGTCATGGCCATCGTGATTGTAGATAGGCTGAAGTCATGACCATCGTGATTGTAAAGGGACCTCTATTGTAAAGGCGGACCATCGTATTGTAGACAGGCGAAGTACCCCATCGGTTTGTAGAGGGGTGCCCACGTTTTGTAAAAGGTGAATCTGACCATGGGGGTTTTAGAGGGCTGAATCATGCCCATCGGTTGGAAAAAGGGAAGTCGGCCATGTATTGTAGAGGGTGAAGTATGCCACGTATTGTAAAGGCAAAGTCATGCCCTCGGTTTGAAAGGAGGCGACCTCGTGTTGTAGTGGCTAAATTTGACCCGTGTTTGTAAAGGCTGATTTCATACCATCTGTTTTAAAAGGGGCTGACCATCTGTTGTAGAAGGCTAACCCCTGACCATCGGATTGTAAAAAGGGCTGCCAAAATCGTGATTGTAAAGGGCTGAAGTCATGCCATCGTGTTGTAAAAGGGCTGAACCCTGCCATGTATTTAAAAAAGGGGCTAATCATGCCATCGTATTGTAAGAGGGGCCCATCGGATTGTAGAAGGCTAAGTCATCCCCATCGGATTGTAACAGCTAATCATGACCCCCCCGGGATTGAGAGGGCTGACCTCGGTTTGTAAAGGCCTGAATCGGCCATGGATTGTAACAGGTAATCATGCCCGTGATTGTAAAGGGCAAACCCATCGTTTTGTAAAAGGGGGGCCAGGGTGATTTAGAGGCGGAAGAGGCCATCGGTTGGGGGAAGGGGTTTCCCCCACGTGATTGGGGGAAGGTGAATCATGCCATCGGGTTTGAAAGGCTGAAGTCGGGCCATCGTGATTGTAAAAGGGCTGAAGTCGGGGGCCATCGTGTTTTGTGAAGGGGAAGTTGCCATTATTGTGAAGGCTGAAGTATGCCATCGTGTTTGTGAAGGCTAAAGTCAGGCCATGTGTTGGGTAAAAGGGCTGAAGTCGGGGCCATCGTGATTGTGACTAATATGCTCGGGTTTGTGATAGCGAAGTAGGGCATCTTATTGTAGAAGGCTAAAGTCATGCCTCGTGATTGTGACGGTGAATCATCCCTCGTGATTGTGAAAGGCTGAATCAGCCATCGTGTTGTAATAGGTGAATCAGGCCATCGTGATGTAGGGGGGTGAAGCATGCCATCGGATTGTTAGTCACCTTTCTTCAGGGGAAAAGCCCTTGTTTTTCCAGACTTTGGGGACAGACTTACCGGAGACAAGCGAGCAAAGAAACAAGTCCTTTGAAAGGGAAAGGGGGGGTTTTGAATCAGAGATGATTTTTTTTTTTTTTTTTTTTTGTGATGTTTGATAAAATGGTTTGGGCCTTTTAGTGGGTAAAAACTGGGTTTTCTTTTAATTTTTGAGGGCCAGTAGACGGCCTACGACACCTGTGGTGTTCCCCAACATTAAATTTGCGACCCAGGTTCGTTCCCCCTTTCAAGGAATTTTTCCCGGGTTAAATGTGTGATCATCCTCAACTTTATTACCCCGTGCAAAGAAAAATTTACCCTGTTTTGTGAGGTCTTGGGGGGAGGAGGGAGGAGGGAAAAAAAGGGAAAAGAAAAATAAAAAAAAAAAGGGAGGGGAGGGGGGGGGGAAAGGAGGAGGTAAAAGAGAGAGGGGGGGGGAAAAGGAGAAAAGAAAAAAAAAAGGGAAAAGGAAAGAAGGAGGAAAAGGAGGAAGGGGAGGGGAGAGGAGAGAGAGAGGAGGGGGGAAAAGAGGAGGAGGGGAGGGGAGGAAAATTCCCCGAAGGGGGGAAGAGGAGGGGAGAGAGAGGAGAGAGGGGGAGAGAGAGGAGAGGGGAAAAGAGGGGGGGAGAGAGAGGGGGAGAGGAGCTAAAAAAAAGAAAGAAGACGACGAAGAAAAGAAGAAAAAAGCAGAAACACCACCAAAACACACCCACACACACACACCCCACACACACACACAAAACACCCAAAACCCCAAAACACAACACCCACCACAAAAGAGTGGGGAATGTAGTATTTTTTTGTGGGGCTAACAACAATGGTACAACAACTATACTGATAACATTTTTTTGACATGATGATTATATTTTTTTATTTTAAAAAAAAAAAAAGGGGCAAAAAAAAAGAAAGAAAAAGAGAAGAAAATGAGGACAAAAAAAACAGAGATAAGAAACAAAAGGAGGAAAAAGGGAAAAAAAAAAAAAAGTAAAGAAGAAGAAAAAGAGAAAAAAAACCCCAGAAAAAACAACAACAACACAATAACGGGGAAAACACTCTGATACAAGAAGCAGCAAATTTTTCAAGAAACGAACATCATCTCTCCCCAGCCCGCAGCAGCAAAAAAACAACAACACAAAAAAAAACAATCCCCCAAAATGATGGGGAAAAAACCGGCCCTCACCAAAACACCTTAAGCAACACTACTCCCCCTCACCCCACCCAAAAAAGACGAAAATAAAAACCCGCAATCATATGCAGCCGCCTTATCACACCTTTTTTTTTTTTTCCTGCCCGTTTTTGTTTTTTTTTCTTTCAGGGCTTGATTTTTACCCCCCAAACGTGCTTCTTTCTTGTTGGGGTTTTTTCTTTTTTTTTTTTTTTGGTTTCTGCTTTGTCTTCTTTTTTTGTCTTTGCTCTTTCTGTTATCTTTTCCCCGTCTGTCGTCTTTTGCCTTTTTCTCTTTTGGTTTTTCCCCCTTTCTGTCTGTTTTCCCCCCCCCCCTCCCCCCCCCTCCCTTTTCCCCTTTTTGTTTTTTTTTGCGCCGCCCCTCTTTTTGTCCTTTTTTTTACCCCCTTTCGGCCCTTTCTTTTTTTCTGTTTTTCTGCCCCCTTTTTGGGTTTTTTTTTCGCTGCTGCCCCCCTGTCTTTGGTCGCGTCGGGGGCTGTTCCCCCCCCCCCCCCCCCCCCCCCCCCCCCCCCCCCCCTTTAAGGTTTTCTTTATAAAAAACCCCTTTTTAACAAATTTACTCCCGGGTTTTCCTTTCC
>CM060316.1:117513924-117521424 GCA_030674155.1 Stramonita haemastoma
GGGAAAAAGTCCCCTCGAATGGGAATCGAACCCGGGTCGTCAAATTGCGAGCGCAATGTTCTGACCACTGGGCTATCCTGTCCCCCTGACTGAGCAAGCGTGTGCTGTGTGTGTTTCAGGGGAGTGGTGCTTCTGGACCTGGACTTCTCCGCTCTGGACATCAACCAGTGTGATGAGGGGGGCAACAAGGGCGCCCTCTTTGCCAACACGCATCGCTGTCGTGGGGAGAGCACTCATGTAAGTGTCAGCCGCATTTTCCTCCCCTTTTTTCTTCTATTTCTGTATTTTTATTTTTATTTTATTATTTTATATCGAGGATATTGGGATAAGCACTCATGTGCTTCTTTCCATCCAGTGCCCGTGTGTATGCAGTTGTGTAAATATTGTCATCTGTTCCCACCGGCACACAATGGCCCTCTCTTACGAAAAGCCGAACAGGATTTAACGTGTGCGGAAGATGTTCTGCGTGCGTTCGCACACGGGACCTCGGTTTACAGTCTCATCCGTAGGGTATGCTTGAACATTCTGAAGTTAGGCGGTGTTGACAGTACCAGCAATATCCAACATGTACATTGGTAACAAAATAGTGTATAACTCTATAATCATATCCCCCATTCCTCTGAAAGCAGAGCTCTAGGTAAAAACCTGGGAACTGGTGGGGACAGACTGCAGGCAGACTTTGCTATCCAGACCGGATGAAAGTTTTAGCATGGTCAGTGGATAGAAGGAGGAGAAGAAGAAGATGATGATGATGATGATGACGATTGTGATGATGATGACGACGATTTTTGTGGTAGTTTTTCCAAGTTTACATAAATTGTTCTTATTGAATTTATTGGCCACAACTAGTTCAATTCATAAAAAGTATGCTGTATGGAAAATCATAGATCTGACCATTTGATTGCATTCTTTCTTTTTTTTTAAATTGCCGAATCATGGTCGTATTGTTTCTGGATATATGTAAACAATCTCTACTTAGAACTTAGATTTTGATTTAAGTTGTTGACCTTCCTTTCCATGTGAGTTTTTTTCCCTTGCAACACAGACACAGACACACACAGACACAGACACAGACACAGATACACACACATACACACACACACACACACACACACACACACACACACACACACACACACACACACACACACACACACACACACACACACACACACCACACACACACACACACTCTCTCTCTCTCTCTCTCTCTCTCTCTCTCTCAAACACACACACACAAAACACACACACACACACACACACACACACACGCACACACAACACACGCACGCGCACACACGCACACACTCACAAACACACACACACACGCACACACAACACACGCACGCACAAACACGCACACACACACTCACACGGAAATTTTCTTCCTGGAGTTAACATCAGTGCTGACTCCACTCTCCCCAAAAGTCCTTCGGATGAGACTTTAAACCGAGGCCGTTAAATCCTGTTCCGCTTTTCGTAAGAGTAGGCCATCGTGTGCCGGTGGGAACAGATGACAATATTTACAAAACTGCATACACACGGGGACCGGATGAAAAAAGCACATGATTGCTTATTCTGTTATCCTCGATATAAAAGAATAAAATAAATAAAAATAAATAAATAAATAAACACGCGCGCGCGCACACACAACACACGCACGCACGCACGCACACACATATATCTGTCTGTCTGTCTGTCTGTCTGTCTGTCTGTCTGTCTGTCTGTCTGTCCGCACCCATCCCCTCTCCATCAAAATTCACATACGTGAGGTCGATCTCTGTGTGTGACAACAGTGTGTTCACACCCGGGCAACGGACTCCGCTGGGGCAGCTATGTGTGTGAATGCAAACCCGAGTTCTACTTCCCTAACCGCAACGCCACCACCAGTAACCGCAGCGGCTTCTCTGGCAGGGACGTGGAACTGGCGTATCTGGACATGATCCACAACCGATCCCTCAACTACACACAGGTCAGTCTGTCTGCAACTACACACAGGTCAGTGTGTAACTAAACACAGGTCAGTGTGTAACTACACACAGGTCAGTGTGTAACTACACACAGGTCAGTGTGTAACTACACACAGGTCAGTGTGTAACTACACACAGGTCAGTGTGTAACTACACACAGGTCAGTCTGTCTGCAACTACACACAGGTCAGTGTGTAACTACACACAGGTCAGTGTGTAACTACACACAGGTCAGTCTGTAACTACACACAGGTCAGTGTGTAACTACACACAGGTCAGTGTGTAACTACACACAGGTCAGTCTGTAACTACACACAGGTCAGTCTGTAACTACACACAGGTCAGTCTGCAGCAAAAGGCAGCATAGCAAACAGGCGAAAGAAAAAGATAACAACTCTTCCCTCAACTCTTCCCCCTCCCCCTAAACATGTTGGGCTGGGTTAGGTTGGGTTGTGTTGGGTTGCTTTGGGTTGGGTTGTGTTAGGTTGTGTTGTGTTAGGTTGTGTTGTGTTAGGTTGTGTTGTGTTGGAATAAGCAGGGTTTTGTTGTGCTGTGTTGTTTGGGGTTGTGTTGGGTTGTGTTAGGGGGGGTTGGGTGGGGGGGTTGGGTTGTGTTAGTGTTATGTTGGGCTGGGTTGTATTAGGTTGGGCTGTGTTGTGTTAGATTAGGCTCGGTTGTATTAGGTTGGGCTGGGTTGTGTTAAGTTGGGCTGGGTTAGGTTGTGTTAGGTTGGGCTGGGTTGGGTTGTGTTAGGTTGGGCTGGGTTGGGTTGTGTTAGGTTGGGCTGGGTTGGGTTGTGTTAGGTTGGGCTGGGTTGGGTTGTGTTAGGTTGGGCTGGGTTGGGTTGTGTTAGGTTGGGCTGGGTTGGGTTGTGTTAGGTTGGGCTGGGTTGGGTTGTGTTAGGTTGGGCTGGGTTGGGTTGTGTTAGGTTGGGCTGGGTTGGGTTGTGTTAGGTTGGGCTGGGTTGGGTTGTGTTAGGTTGGGCTGGGTTGGGTTGTGTTAGGTTGGGCTGGGTTGGGTTGTGTTAGGTTGGGCTGGGTTGGGTTGTGTTAGGTTGGGTTGTGTTAGGCTGGGCTGGGTTGGGGTTGTGTTAGGTTGGGCTGGGTTTTGTTAGGTTGGGCTGGGTTTTGTTAGGTTGGGCCGGGTTTTGTTAGGTTGGGCCGGGTTTTGTTAGGTTGGGCCGGGTTTTGTTAGGTTGGGCCGGGTTTTGTTAGGTTGGGCCGGGTTTTGTTAGGTTGGGCCGGGTTTTGTTAGGTTGGGCTGGGTTTTGTTAGGTTGGGCCGGGTTTTGTTAGGTTGGGCTGGGTTGTGTTAGGTTGGGCTGGGTTGTGTTAGGTTGGGCTGGGTTGTGTTAGGTTGGGCTGGGTTGTGTTAGGTTGGGCTGGGTTTTGTTAGGTTGGGCTGGGTTTTGTTAGGTTGGGCTGGATTTTGTCAGGTTGTGTTGGGCAGTGCTGGAATGGTTCAAATTTAGCTGAGTTGAATTGGTTTGAGTGTGGCTGGACTGAGCTGGGTGGGGAGGGGAGGCGGGTGTTTTTGTTGTTTCCAGTCGTGTTGTGCTGTGTTGTGCTGTGGAGAGGGATGATCTTCAGACTCACTGTATGAATCTTTAAAGGCAGTGCCTCCCTGACTGCTTCGGAAGTTGCAGGAGAAATAAGTCCCTGTATTGTATTGTGTTGTGTTCAATTGTGTCGTGTTGTGTTTATTGTATTGAATTGAGTATAGCATTGAATTGTGTTGTATTGTAATGTGTTGCCTTTTTTCAGGGGGGGGCTTGTATTGTGCTGCGGGTTTTTTTTTGAGGATTTTGTTGTAGTGTGTGTGTGTGTGTGTGTGTGTGTGTGTGTGTGTGTGTGTGTGTGTGTGTGTGTTGTGTTGTGTGTGTGTGTGTGTGTGTGTGTGTGTGTGTGTGTGTGTGTGTGTGTGTGTGTACAGTCGTGCATTATAGTGTGTTGTAATGTATAGTGTTGTATCGTATTGTATTTACTGTATTGAACTGTCCTGATATTTTTGCCCACGAAACTGGGGCTGCTTTCTCGTAGGAACGAGGGCATTACTCTTCTGTACGACACTACCCTCTTCTTTTCTAGGTGTCTAGTCTACGTGTGTTTTTATTTGCCTAGGAGATGGCTTCCTTTCTCCTTTTTTTTGTTTTACTGTTTTTTTGTTTGTTTGCTGGTAATCTAAAGGTTGCGGGTTCGATCCCAGCTATTCCGCTATGGCGTTGTGCCCTTGGAAAAGGCACTTTACGGCTATTTTCTCACCCCACCCAGGTGTAAAAGGGGTACCAACCTTGTGTTGGGGGTTAACCCTGCGATAGACTGGCGTCCTATCCAGGGGGGAGTCTATGACTCTCAGTCGCTTAACGCCACAGAAACCGGGATAAGCACCGGCCTGATGAGCCTTATGGCTCGGGACAGACTTTAACTTTAACTTGCTGGTTTTGCGTGTGTGTGTGTGTGTGTGTGTGTGTGTGTGTGTGTGTGTGTGTGTGTGTGTGTGTGTGTGTGTGTGTTGTGTGTGTGTGTGTGTGCGTGTGTGTGTGTTTTCATGAGTGTATTTTGTCAAGGGTAACTGTCGTGTTGTCAACTAGCAACATTTTTGTTTTGTTTTGAGATTGTATAAAATCTTTTTTTTCAAAATGTGCAAAACCCATGTTGCTTATGGGGTCCTGGCGTTTATACATTCACAACTATTCCAATCACCACTCGTGTGGTCTAGTGGATAAGTTTGGCCTCGATCAGAATTCGAACTGCAGACTTCTCGTTTTTGTGTTAGCTTTTTTTGTTTGTTTTTTTTACTGGCACAGGGCTTGTGGATCAAGAAAAATCCTCTGTTGAACATCTTGAAGGCTGACAATAGTAGGAGGTGTAGAATTATAATGTAAAATTGTGTGTGTGTGTGTGCATGTGCGTGCGTGCATGCGTGTGCGTGTGTGTGTGCGTGTGTGTATACATGCGTGTGTGTATGTGTGTGTGTGCATATCAGGATTTCATGTGCCTGCCCTGTCGGAAGGGCTGCAAGACGTGTGAGGGAGATGAGCCGTGTATTGTGGAGTTCAATGTCTTCTTACGAGGCATTCCTCTAGGCATCCAGAGCTACTGCATGACCATCGCTGTGGTCGTCGCCTTTGTCATCGCCAGACTGAGAAAGACTAAGGTATGCTGCGTTTGTCTGTTTTTTTTGTTTTTTTTTTATTCTGGTTTTAATGGTTTAGTGTCTGTGTCTGTGTCCCTTAGGTGTTTCTCTGTGAGTCTGCTATTATGTCTCTGTCTGTATCTGTCATGGTGTCTGTCTGTGTCTCTTTCTCTCTCCCCCGTCTTTTTCTGTCCGTGTCTCTTGTCTGTCTGTGTGTCTCTGTGTCTGTGGATGTCTGCCTGTCTGTTTGTTTGTTTGTTTGTCTGTCTGTCTCTCTATCATACGCACACACACGCGCGCGCGTGCGCTCGCTCGCATGCACACACAAACACACACACACTTATATATTATATTTCATACACACAAATACACACATACACAACATACACACATAAACACACACACAAACACACACACATATAATTATATAGATACACACACACATGTACACACACACGCGCACACACACACACATACACACACACACACAGACACACAGACACACACACACACACACATACACACACACACACACACACACACACACACACACACACACACACACACACACACGCACACACACCCACACCCACACCCACACCCACACACACACACACACACACACACACACACACATACACACACCACACACACACACACTATAAACCCCTTTCATGTTCGAGAATTTGGACTATATACTAGTCCACTAGTGATGTGTGCTTACATTATAGTTCAGTAAATATGATACACATTGAATGTTGAGCAACAACAACAACAGCTGCTGCAGACTGCAGGGACAGTGGTAATAAGTAAATACTGACTGTAACCTAAACAACGGTGTGTTACAGGTGATGCGATCCAGTGTCTGGTTATTACTGGAGATGATAGTGCTGGGGGCTCTGCTGCTTTACGCCACCGTAAGCTAGCTCTCTTTCTTCTCTCTCTCTCTCTGCTGCTGGTTTCTTTTTTTTTCTTTGGATTTTTTTGGTTTCGTTTCGTTTTGTTTTTGCTTTCTTTTGTTTTTGTTTTGTTGTTTCGTTTTTATTTTGTTTTGGATAAAAAGGATCTGTTTTTGTTTTTTGTTCACTGTCTGCGTTGGTCTGGTTTTTTTTTTTCTATCTCTGTCTGTCTGTCTTTGTCTCTTGTCTGTCTGTGTGTTTCTGTCTGCCTCTCTGTCTGTCTTTCTCTGTCTGTCTATCTGTCTGTCTGTCTATCTATCTATCTATCTATCTATCTATCTATCTATCTATCTATCTATCTATCTATCTATCTATCTATCTATCTATCTATCTATCTATCTATCTATCTATCTATCTATCTATCTATCTGTCTGTCTGTCTGTCTGTCTGTCTGTCTGTCTGTCTCTGTCTCTGTCTCTCTCTGTCTCTCTCTGTCTCTGTCTCTCTCTGTCTCTCTCTGTCTCTGTCTCTCTCTCTCTCTCATTTCTGTTGGTCTGTTTTTGTTTAAGTGGATTTTAGTTCTTTGGTTTTGTTTTTGTTGTTTTTTCTTTGTGTGCGTGAGGGTATATATATACACATATATATATAATTTATTTCTTTTTTTGATAGATGGCTTGATGAAAAAAGTACATTTATTGCTTACTCAATGTACCATCTGGAAATAAAATTTTGATTTGATTTGATTTGATCTCTCCTATTGTCTTATCTGGCTCTGCAATGTGGGGCTGGGATGCAGCAGAAACACAAAAAGAAATCAGTTTACCTACGTGCTTTGAAGCAGTTTTTAGGTGTAGATAAACAAATATCAAATGATCTACGCTACATTGAAACCAAGTATATATCCTCTTTTGATGAATTCTGCCGTAATTTGTGTCAGGTATTGGTTTAAAATTTTGAACATGGAAGAGCACAGACTATCACTGAAATCGTAGAAGATCCTTTTAAAAATTTTTTTTTTATTGAGAAGCTAACGGAAAGAAAAACCGGATCACACATATATGCATCTGTTCATTCCAATATGGCTTTGAGTATGTCTGGTAAGATGTTGAAAATCTAAAATAGTTTATTGCTGTTTTTGGACAAAGGTTGGTCGATCGTAACTGGTAACGAAGGAACGGTTATGTAATTCGTATCTTGTGACAGATATAGAACTTACCCACCATTTATTTATAATCTGACATGACGTCAACCCTTATTTCAAGCTTGAAAATTTGATTTACATTTTAAAAGAATAATGGTTAAATTTAGACCGGATGTGTTAGATGTTAATGTTCATTAACTTAAATACAGAATACATAGTAAATCGGATCCGTGTTAGTTATGTTATGAAGCAACAGAAGACGAAGTACATTTTAGGGAAAAAATATATCCAGGAAAATGTACCAGCCAGCCTAATGCATCTAGACTCTGGTCCTAGGATGTAGTAATCCTGATATC
>CM060316.1:117526424-117539195 GCA_030674155.1 Stramonita haemastoma
TAACAGCGGCAGCAACAACAGCTTTAGCAGCAGTAGCAACGGAGTAATAACACCAGCAGTAACAACAGCAACAGCATCAGCAACAACAGCAACAGCAGCAGCAACAATAGCAGCAACAAGAGCATCAGTGCCAACGGCAACAGCAGCAACAATAGTAGCAAAAATAACAGAACAGCAGAAGTAATATCTTAAACAGTAGCAGCAGAAGGAGCAAAAGCGGCAGTAATATCAATAGCAACAGTAACAACCGGAACAGAAGCAGAAATACCATCAGCAGCTGCAGTAACAGCGGCGTTAACGTCAGCAGCAGTAACAATAACAACAGCAATATAAACAGTGGCAGGGTCAGCAGCACCAGCAACAACAACAACAACAATAATAACAATAACAATATCACGAACATCAAAAGGAACAACAGCAAGAACAACAGCCATAGCAGCACTACTAAACGACAGGACAACCATAACAACAGCATTACCAGTAAACAAGGAACTCAACCAAAACAACGATAGTAGCAACAGCAGTATAACACTAAACGAACTCAACAACAACAGTAGCATCAGCAAACAGCCAGCAGCAAATAGGATGAAGCACACTTCTGCTGTGCTCTAGGTCTTGTCCTGTCCTGTCCTGTCCTGTCCTGTCCTGTCCTGTCCTGTCCTGTCCTGTCCTGCCCTATCCTGCCCTGCCCTGGTCCTGTATAGACACTGAGAAGCCTCAAACCCCGGGCAAAGCCTAGCCAGCCTCCCTCCAGCCTTCCATCCAGCCCTACAGCCGTCCAGCCCGGCTAGGCTAGAGCTAGGCGAGGCGAGCAGGCCTGGCAGTAGTCATCGATTACTTGACAGGCGAGGATTGTGCTTCTTCGGGCTTTGCTCTGCCTGCCCAGTGTTTTGTATTTTGTCACCGATGCACGAGCGGCTCGTGGCGGGTGTCCCGAAATAGCCTGGTTATTTGTGGAAAGTGCCCCTGCTTCTCTGCCGCCCTGACGGCATTCACACCAAGGCAACGCTCCTGCCACTGCTGCCGCCACGCCTGGGGGTGTGGGGGTGTGGTTGATGGGGGGGGGGGGGGGGGGTAGGGGTGTGTGTGGTGGGGGGAAGGTTGCTGGCTTGTTTACTACTTTACTACTACCAGTTGTGACGTGTGACGTGTGACGTGTGTGTGTGTTGTGTTGTGTTGTGTTGTGTGTGTGTGTGTGTGTGTTTGTGTGTGTGTGTGTGTGTGTGTGTGTGTGTGTGTGTGTGTGTGTGTGTTGTGTGTTGTGTGTGTTGTGTGTGTGTGTGAGAGAGAGAACATGAACATGAACAAGATTTATTCTTCAGGCCACCAGCCCCAAGAATGGGGTAAACAAAGCATGGCAAAGCAAAGCAAATAATGCAAAAATAAAATAAAACCTCATGACATATATGGCAACTGCTAAAACATATCAAGTGTGAACATGTGTCCTTTTAGATTAAACTGACCTCTTTTAAATGATGTTATTTGTTTGTCAAGTCTCCAAGTTTTCAACAAAATCCTGCCTTATTTTTAAGGCATTGAAAAGATATAAACTCAGCCTACAAATGGTAAATACAGAGCCATATTTCAACACATTTACGTATGGTTGATCGATTGGGACCAAGTACTTATACCTTAGATTTTCATACAGAATACAATTTCTTATAAAATGTTCTTCATCTTCCACTACCTTACACAACTTACACATGTAGTCAATATCCTTCTTAAAAGTTCTCCTGAAAGATGATCCATTAATTGGTAGCAAGCCGAGACGAAGTTTAACTAAACAATCCCTAAAACATTTTATATCCATGTATTCGAAATAAAGTTCACATCCAAAGTCAGCTTTAAACAGTCTATATGTCTGATATATGTCTTTAGCCACTATAGACCCATTCCACTCTTGTAAATATACATATATCATTCTTTGCTTAAACAACGATATAAAAGTATGTTCACAACCAACTCCTTGCTCCAACCAGGCATACCCGAAACCAAGAGTATACAAGGTATGTTTAAGTAAAGTTACCCAGCATGTTTTACCATATTCGTCCAAGTTAACAAGCATTAGATAAGCTTGCTTGGGAAGTCTATCTATGTCCATTTTTAAAAGCTTAAACCAGTATCGAATGCACCTGACTGCACTGTTTACATATAATGGATAACGTCCTATTTCTCCATAAACAAACTTATTTGGTACCCTAAGTGGAACGTTTAGAAAACGTTTACATGCCATGGTATGTATCTTTTCAATATTGCTCAGTCTATGAATACCCCACATCTCAGACCCATACAAGAGAATTGGCAGTACCTGCGCATAAAAAAATCGAAAAAAACAATCCTTTGAAATGTCATTTAGTTTTGATATATGTTTCACGCATTCAACACATGCATGCCTTCCTTTCATGGCAAGAGCATCTACACCTCTGTTCAGGCTCATTCTCGTGGTAAAAACAAATCCTAGATAACTATATTTATTAACCACTTCTAATACACTGCCACCTAACTTCCATTTTTCCTTCTTACCCAAAAATCCACCTTTGTGAAAAACCATAACTTTTGTCTTGTCGATGTTAACATTCAAAAACATTTTTGTACATGTATTGTATAGACTGTTAATTTGGTTTTGTAAACCATCCGCAGTATATGATAACAGAACTATATCATCAGCAAACAAAAGAAGATACAATTCAAGAAAACTGGGCAACAACTGTATACCATGAAGACCGTTAGTATCAACTGCTGAAGCTACTTCATTTATATACAATGAAAACAATATCGGACTCAACACACATCCCTGTCTTAGACCGATTGGACAATCAAAAAATTCAGTTAGTCTGCTCTCGATACGCACACAAGACACCACCGATTCATACATGGCAATAACAGCATTTAGATATTTCCCCTGAATTCCATTTTGATTCATAATATTGAACAAAGGCTGTCGTTGAACAGAGTCAAAGGCTTTCCTCAGATCGACAAAGCATGCATAAAGTTTTCCTCTTTTCTTTGCTAAACACTTCTCGACCACTGCTTGGAGTGTAAAAATATGATCTGCTGTGGAATAGCCACTTCTGAATCCAGCTTGTGACTCTGTCAGTTTTTCATGATCTTCAGCCCACTGCACAAGTCTTTTGTTTAGAACCGACGTATAACATTTACTAGTCAAGCTCAATAAAGAAAGGAGAGAGAGAGAGTGAGGGGGGGGGGGGGGGGGAGAAGAAGAAGACAGAGAGAGAGAGAGAGAGAATGTGTGTGTGTGTGTGTGTGTGTGTGTGTGTGTGTGTGTGTGTGTGTGTGTGTGTGTGTGTCTGTGTCTGTGTCTGTGTCTGTGTCTCTGTGTGTGTGTGTGTGTGTGTGGATGCGTGTGGTTCATTTAAATCCTTAAGTTGTAAAAGTGTGAAAACAGAAATAAAAATAACAGCAGCAAGGACAACAGTGATTACTCCCCCCCCCCTACATACACACACATACACACAACAACAACAACAACAACAACAACAACAACAGTAACGACGACAACGAAAAGAACCAAACACGAGCGCGCGCGCACACACAAACACACACACATACAAACACACCTACACACACCTACACACGCACTCCACCCCCCCCCCACACACACACACAGCTACATACACACACACACACACATCATACATCACACACACACACACACGCACGCACGCACATTCATCACAATGCACACCCAACACACACTCGCGCACACACACACACACACACACACACACACACACACACCACACACACACACACACACACACTCACTCACTCACTCACTCACTCACTCACTCACTCACGAGAGAGAGAGAGAGAGAGAGAGAGAGAGAGAGAGAGAGAGAGAGAGAGAGAGAGAGAGAGAACTCTGAACTCTGAACTCTGAACTCTGAACTCTGAAAGAGAGAGAGAGAGAGAGAGGAGAGAGAGAGAGAGAGAGAGAGAGAGGAGAGAGAGAGAGAGAGAGAGAATACGAATACGAATACGAATACGAATACGAATGGTTTATTCAAAAGGCCTTGGCCACATTTGAAGGGGGGAGACACACACAAAAACAATATAATGCAAGTAACAAAATGTTATACAATGAATTAAATCACAACAAATATTTGCAACATGACAAGGTATTAAGAATTAATCAAAGTATCCCGCAATTTAAATGCTTTATACAGAAAAATGGCTAACTCTTTCACAGTAACTTCATTTCCAGACGTAATAAGCATGTTTAACCGATGTAGACATGGTTGACGTAAAAACTTTTGGGGTATAAACTGTTTTCTCAATTCGGAAAGTTGTGAACAACCAAACAGGAAATGGATTTCATCTTCAATAGAAATGTTACAAAGAGGACAAACCAAATCGCTCTCATTTGCTTGTCTATAGTAAAAATGATGCGTTTTTAATTCTGAGATACCAAATCTGAATTTTGTTAATATTCTTTTCAAATGCCTATCCATTTTCATTGTTAGATATAAAGGAATGCAATGTGATGGATTGATCAGACTATACATTTCATATCGGTTGCTGTTTTCAATGTGTGAATGCCAGTCCTGCCACTGACATGCAATCAGTCTTTCACGCAAAAGTCGTAAGAACAATGAGTGATTTTCAACACCCTGGTTAAGCCATACATAACCAAAACCGTTTTCATATAACTTTTCTTTTTACTTTAGTAACCCAGTTTGATTTACCCTTTTCATCTAACAAATATAACATTCTATAAGCTTTACGGGGAAGTCTATACTGTTCCATTTGAGTCAGTTTCAACCAATAGTGAATGCACCTATGAGCTGCCACAATGTGTAATGGGTAACGGTTTGTTTCTCCATAGACAAGACTATTAGGTGTTTTTCCAGATACACCAAGAAATTTCTTAAGGGCAAATAAATGGACTTTCTCACTATGAATAGATGCTGCATCAAGTCCCCATATCTCAGCACCATACAAAGCAACTGGCTGTACTTGTGCATCAAATAGTTTCATGAATAAGCAAAAAGAAGAATTGTTCAGCTTAGTTAAATTCTGCATTATCAAAATTAAAGCCCTTTTTGCCCGACATGCAAGATCTTTACAAGCAAACATAAAACTCAAACGTGTCGAAAAATAGAGTCCTAAATATTTATATGCATTAACCACAGGCATCATTACACCATCAAAAGTCCACCTTTCTCTCGCAGCAAGATAACCACCTTTTCTGAAAACAATTATATTACTTTTAGACATATTGACTATCAGTTGAGTGTTCGAGGCTGATCTTTGTAAACAGTTAAGCTGATTTTGAAGACCTACAATAGTTTCAGATATCAATGCAACGTCATCAGCGAAAAGCAAAATGAACAATTCTAAGGCATCATCCTGAAAGGAAACACCATGTCTTCCAAATTCAAGAACTTCTCTAGTTATTTCATTGATAAATAAAGAAAACAAAACAGGGCTGCACACATCCCCTTGCTTAACACCAGTAGTACAGTTGATACAATCAGTTAAAGCACCACCACATCTAATCCTAGCTTTCACACTGTTATACATGCTCATAATACAAACAAGTAATTTACCAGAAATTCCATTTTTTACCAAAATAGGCCATAGGATACTTCTATTGACAGAATCAAACGCCTTCTGAAAATCAATAAAGGCAACATACAACTTACGGTTTAAACTAAATTGTTTCTGTACACATGCAAACAATGTAAATATATGATCTATTGTTGAATAGTTGCGCTTAAAACCAGCCTGAAATTCGTCTGTTATGTTATTTGCTTCTACCCATTCCTGGAGTCTATGATTAATAATTGAACTATAAAGTTTACTTGCAATATTACAGATCGATATACCTCTATAGTTGTTCGGATCAGCAGCATCACCTTTCTTATACAAGGGAATTACAATAGATTCAGACCAAGCTGTTGGAAAAATACCTTTATCAAATAAAGCATTAAACAAAGTTACAAAGAAACTGATAACTTGACCACATCGAACAGAATTCTTTAAAAATTCTCCAATGATACCATCAATACCTGCTGCTTTTTTATCTTTTATTTTCCTTATGGCTAAAAGAACCTCATCTTCAGCAATCCGACGATTAAATTCACAGGCTTCATCTCTTATTTCATTTTCAGCTATTTCATCAGCATGCATGCCTGCAGAATCTTTTTCAAGTAAGTCTCGAAAATACCGATACCAAGTATCAGTATCTATTGTGTTATGGGGCTGCTTTTTCTTAGAAGAAATGTTGTGCATATTGTTCCAAAATGTTTTCTGATCATTCATTGAAAGAGTCAATTTATCAATCATAGCCTCGTTATATTCTCGTTTCTTTCTCTCTAAAAGATGCTTATAATCACGTCTAGTACGACAGTAGTTATCTCTATCTTCTTTTGTTAGAGTACGTCTATATTTCTGCAACAAATTACGGACAGACTTCTTAAGATTACTGCATTCCTTATCGAACCAACTACATACGTTACTGATTTCACTGTTTTTAAAAGTCTTTTTCATACATTCAGCCGCATCTTTAAGACAACCATTGAACAGACTAAGTGCAGTGTCGACATCTGAATCAAGGTAAATAATCGCCTCATCCAATCTACTCTGTATGTCTTCTGAGCACAACTTATCGAAAAAATCTTCAGAACATATATCTTTCCATACATATTTTTCCACAGTATATGATTGCTTACTTTTGGTTGACTTGTTAGGGTTATCTTGAGGGAACTCTATATAAAACTCTACAGGCATATGGTCTGATTCTAATGTTCACTTACCATGAGCTGACAATGATCAATAAACATCAAAAATAAATCACAAGAAACAAGAAAATAATCATTCACACTACTACCAGCATCAGAAATAAAAGTATAACGACCAACAGAATCACCCGAACAAACGCCATTTAAAATATGTAGATCTAGAACCGTGCACATGTTGAGTAACAATTTCCCATAATTATTTAATTTCTCATCCTCCGAATTTCGATCCATTCTAATAGGATGATTGACACATGAAAATTCAACATTGGAACCAAAATTCCCACAAACATGAGGTGTATTAGACGTTCTACTATTTAAGTCTCCACATAACAGCATATACACCTCATCTGAATCAATCAAATAATCACATAAAAAATTTTCCAGTGACGATATACCATTATCGATATCGTAATGCACATAATATGGTGCACCCTCTGGAGGAATGTAAGTACATACAAACAAAACATCTTTCAGAGTACCAAATAAAGACTTGTTGATCCGAAACACACATGTGTTATGAAGGGTGGTTTTAATTTGTTTTACATATTTACAGAGACTCTTTTTAACAAGACAGATAACCCCCCCAGATCGTCTCCCCTGATTTGACAATTTCAAAGCAGGTATACAGAACAACTCGTACTCTACAAAACAAATGTTTTCAAAACATTCAACAAACGTTTCAAGTAAACAAACAAAATCAAAGGAACGTACATATGAAACAAATTCATTATCAGACATTTTGCTCAACAGACCATGAACATTCCAACTCAAAAAAGAAAACGGAAGATTGTCATTTTTATCATGTTTGTTTACAAAGCTATCTGTTGCCCCCTCTGTGTCACCAGCACGTGCTTCACCCTGCCATTCCCTGTCACCTGGCAGGGAAGGACCAGCCCTAGCGTCACGCTCGGCACGTGAGGGGAGCAAGTCACAGAACTGGTCAAACGGGGTCTGGGTTTCCCTGTCACAACCCGGTGCTTTATCAAAATTACCACCCTCAGCAAAATCAACCACTGGCCGGCCAAACCCCTATTTCAAGACACAGAGCTCCCCACCGTCATTCACCCCATATTTCACACCATCAACAAACAAATGATCAAAAACTAATTTTGCTTGTTTGCCGTCAGCACGTGCTTTTTTGAAGTGTGGTGCCAATTGCTTCCTGATACTTCTGACACGTGCAGTAAAGTCCTCGTTGATGAACACATTCGTTCCTCTCAACTTCTGTCGGGCCCTCAGGATGGCTTGCTTCTGTTTGAAAAAGGTGCAGCATGCTATGATTGGGGAATCTTGCCTGGAGTTCAGACGGTGAACACGGTCAAACTGAATGTCTTCTGTCAGTTCCAGCTGGTCAGTAACCATGTCTTTCAGTCTCCCCTCACAGTCTGTACTGGTTTCACCTGAGAGTTTCGGCAATCCGTGGACGATGATGTTGTTCCTCCTCGATCTTCCCTCAAGGTCGTCCACTTTCTTCGTCAGGTCCTGGTTCTCCTTCCGCAGACTCTTCACCTCTCCCCTCAGCTGCTCCACCTCTCCCCTCAGCTCCTCACGCAGCTGACTCATTTCTCCTTTCAAACTGTCCATTTTCTCGTTCAGTGCTGTGTTCATAGAGTGCAGCGTACTGAGGACATCTGCTACAGACTGCTCCAGGTTCGAGGCTCGTTGACTGGGAGAGGAGGTGGCATCACTGGTGTGGTCGGCACTGGGCAGTTTGCTCTGGCGGTAGCTGTCACGCTTGGGTGGTCCGGGATTCAACTCAACGTCTCCACACCGCTGCAAAAAATCGCCGCAGAAAAGTTGAACTAGGAGCAATCCTACCACGACACCGGCCTGCAGGTTGCGCATCTTTAATGTCCGGGTGAAAATCTTCCTTTTCAGTCGGCGGTACATAAAGTTGAGAAAGACGAACATAAAACAGCCACATTTTGGCCTAAAAGACAATGGTTCTGCTGGCATGACTCTTCGTACAGGTCCTTGCAGAAAAACTGGTACAGGTGATGATCCAGAACTACAGTAACCAGTCACCAAAAGACAGAGCGCTGTGACACAGCCTGTCACTGAAGGCGTGCAAGATGAACCCCCCGGAGAGAGAGAGAGAGAGAGAGAGAGAGAGATGAGAGGAGAGAGAGAGAGAGAGAGAGGAGAGAGAGAGGTAAGATCAGGGAAGAAGTAAGGTTGGATTATGATTCTCTGAAGTTCTTATGCACTACCTTTTAATCATTATATTTCTAGCCCCCTACAGTTCAAAACAAACAGAAATAAACAAACCCAAACAAAACCACCACCACCACCACCACCAACAAAAAATCCCCACCAAAAATCGATTCAATGCGTCACTACGGATGTACATTTCCGGTATATTGGTGGTTGTTTTTTTTTTCTTCTTCTTTCATAAGCGCGATAGACGCGGAATACAATTGTGACCAAGCTGGATGGATAAATTGGTATAAGCTTTTGTTTTGATAGTTCAGACTGAAATAACCTGGGCTTAATGGGGTTCATTTACTGGGAAACCTTGTTTTATCTGTCCATTGTGTTTATTTTGGTGTCAATTATTAGCGTATCTTATCGTTGTTGTTGTTGTTGTTGTTGTTGTTGTTGTTTTGCTCGCTGTTTGTGAATGAATTTATATTTTTAAAAAAATGTTTGTGATAGCGAAGATGTCTTTGGCTAGGGAGGGAGAGGGGAGTTGGGAGGGGGTGGGGTGGAGAGAGAGAGAGAGAGAGAGAGAGAGAGAGAGAGAGAGAGAGAGAGAGAGAGAGAGAGGTGTGTGTGTGTGTGTGTGTGTGTGTGTGTGTGTGTATGTGTGTGTGTGTGTGTGTGTGTGTGTGTGTGTGTGTGTGTGTGTGTGTATGTGTGTGTGTGTGTGTGTGTTATTTGCGTGCGTGGAAGTAAATGGGCGCACGTACGTGTGTGTGTGTGTGTGTGTGTGTGTGTGTGTGTGTGTGTGTGTGTGTGTGTGTGTGTGTGTGTTTGCTTTTTAATGTTCAGGCGCACAGATAGTGAACACTAATATTAGGTAAAAGCACATATCTCACATTGAGACATACACATCTGCACACATGTAAACAAACCAACCCCAAAACCCACCCACCCCCTCCCGAAAATAAAGTATAAAATAGAACCTGCATCATACAGCAATATTGTCATAACTGACAGTTATTCAAACAGTTTGTAACAAACATGAACTCAGTTAACAAAAGATAAGTTCTTGTGTAACCTTTCTATGATCCCATAACCTTGGCACTTGGCTTACATCAATAATTGACAAAGTCTGTTGGCCTGGGCTACTATCCAGATACACACATACTTTTTCTTGTAATGTGCACACCCACTCTAAAGTGTCGTTGGTTACTGTCTATATGCCATCTTAGGTAAAGGTAAAGGTGCCCCATAACCTATGCGATCCTTGGGGAGAGAGATGTCAGAGACCTCAGCTTTTCCAGGAGCCAGAATATTGAGGGTGGCGCCCATCACCTTTCCCTCGCTGCTTTACTTTCTCTGACCCTAAAGAAGGGGGGTACCCATTTACAATTGGGTGACCTAGGGGACCGTACTGAGTTCAAGGCGCGTAAACGGTCACCAATCCACTTGGCGACTTCGCTCAGTCCTGCTTTAACCTTAGCTTGAGGAAAGCGAGTGCTTTGACCACTGAGTTAACCCGTCCCAACCAATATGCCATCTGAACATTGCTTCCTGAACACTGTCGCTAAATCGTCACTGCCTCCTCTTTTAAATAATAACTGTATGTGGCCTTTTGCTCAAACCATCATCATAGGCACTACCTTCACTCTGACCTCTCCCTGGCTTCAAAGCCATCTCATTTCTATTCCACGTGAATGTGTCACATCTTGTTTTGCGTTGTAACGTATTGTATTGTATGTAGTATATTGTGCTATATTGTATTGTTACTTAATATTGTAATGTATTGTATTGCATTGTATTGTATATATTTTGTTGTATTGCTCTGTGTTGTATTTATTGTATTGTATTGCATTGTAGTATATTGTGGTGCATTGTATTTTTACTTAATTGTATTGTATTGTATTGCATTGCATTGTATTGTAGTATATTGTGCTGTAGTGTATTGTTACGTAATTGTATTGTATAGTATTGTATTGTATTTATTGTATTGTAGTATATTGAACTGCGGTGTATTATTACTTAATTGCATTGCATTGTATTGCATTGGATTGTTACTTAATTGTGTTGCATTGTATTGCATTGTATTGTTACTTAATTGTGTTGCATTGTATTGTATTCTATTTATTGTCTTGTGTTCTATTGTATTGTGTTGTATTGTATGATAATGTGTTGTATTGTATACCATCACTAGTCCTAGTAGTTTTTCCTGCGTGAAACTTAGGCTGCTCTCCCCCGGGGGAGAGCGTGTCACTACAAGAGCAGAGCTACTTATTATTTTTTAAATCCAGTTTTCTTATCAGTAGGTGTATTTGCTTCCCTATGAGAATAGCTTCTTTTTCTACACAGTGTTCCAATATATAACCCTAGTGTTGCTGTGGGTTCTTTTACATGCACTAATACGTCTTACATACGGAATGCGAGTTTTATCGTTAACCAAAAGACTAGCACCCAGACTACCACTCAAGGTCTAGTGGTTGGGGAAAAGTTTGGCGTTGTATTGGTGGGAGGTGTTTTATATATATATATATATATATTATATATTATATATATATATATATATATATATATATATATATATATATATATATATATATATATATATATATATATATATATAATATATATATATATATATCTTACACCTACTCTCTCTCTATCTCTGTCTCTCTCTCCCTCACACACACACACACACACACTTTCTCTCACTCTCTCACTCTCTCACTCTCTCACTCTCTCTCTCTCTCTCTCTCTCTCTCTCTCTCTCTCTCTCTCTCTCTCTCTCTCTCTCTCTCTCTCTCTCCCTCCCTCCTCCCTCTCCCTCCCCCCTCTCGCTTCCCCCTCTCCCACCCCCTCTCTCTAATTTATCCCTCTCATCGCTCTCTACCCCCTTTCTGTTTTTCCCTCCAGAATCTTGGCCGAGTTCCAGTCCCGCAAGGCGCACAGAGTGCACGTGAGGGAGAAGGACCTCTTCAAGTCTCTGGCCGTCATCCTGGTGGTCGTCTGCGGCTACATGGGCGCCTGGACAGCGGTCAACCTGGACCACCTCTCCTCCTCCTCCCCCTCCCCCCTCCTGCAGACCGTCACCACCCCGGGGACCACTTCACCTACATCCTGTGCAAGTCGCTGTGGTGGGACTACGCCATTGAGGCCGGTGAGTGAGTGATGATGGGGTGATGCCATTGTGAGTGGTGGGATTGTGCCATTGAGGTTGGTGAGTGGTGATCGGGTGATGCCGTTGTAGGTGGTGGGTGAGTGGTGGGGATTATGCCATTGTAGGTGGTGAGTGGTGGGGTTGTGCCATTGTAGGTGGGGGAATTACGCCATTGTAGGTGGTGGGACTACGCCGTTGAAGCTGGTGAGTGGTGATCGGATGATGCCGTTGAAGGTGGTGAGTGGTGGGATTCTGCCATTGTAAGTGGTGGGATTGTGCCATTAAAGGTGATGAGTGGTGGGATTATGCCATTGTAGGTGGTGAGTGGTGGGGTTATGCCATTGTAAGTGGTGAGTGGTGGGATTATGCCATTGTAAGTGGTGAGTGGTGGGATTTTGCCATTGTAGGTGGTGGGATTACGCCATTGAAGCTGGTGAGTGATGGTCGGGTGATGCCATTGTAGGTGGTGAGTGGTGGGATTGTGCCATCAAAATTTGTGAGTGGTGGGGTTATGCCATTGTAAGTGGTGGGGTTGTGCCATTGAAGGTGGTGAGTGATCGGATTATGCCATCGTAGGTGGTGGGATTACACCATTGTAAGTGGTAGGATTATGCCGTTGTAAGTGGCGGAATTATGTCATTGAAAGTGATGGGACTGCCATTGAAGCTAGTGAGTGGTGGGATTATGCCATTGTTGGTGGTGAGTGGTGGG
>CM060316.1:117539295-117546795 GCA_030674155.1 Stramonita haemastoma
AAAAAAATAAAACCCGAAAAATTTACTATTTCTTGCATTCAATCTACCTAAAACAAAATCGAAACATTTGCTATTGTATTTCTTGCATTCAATCTAATAGAAAAAAATACGCTCGAAAAATTTACGATTGTATTTCTTATATTCAATCTATTTTTTAAAAAAAACGAAACATTTACTATTGTATTTCTTACATTCAATCTATTTTTAAAAAAAAAACACCGACAAATTTACTATTATATTTCTTGCATTCAATCTAAAAAAAAATATTCTGATGTGTTTCTTACATTTGTTTTCAAAGAAAAACAAAAAATGAATTATTACATTTCTTTAATTCAATCAAATAAAAAAAAAAAGGAAATACACTATTGTATATCTTGCATTTGATCTCATAACAATCGAAAAAATGCACTGTTGTATTTCTTACATTGTCTAATAATAATATAAAACAATACAAAAAGCATACAATTGTATTTTTTGCATCCAACTTCACAACAAAAATACCCCGACAGACAAAACAATGAAAACTATACCTTAGTATTATTTGCATTCAACTTCATAAAAAAGGGAAAATTTACTATGCAAAGAAAAAATCACCCCCCCCCCCCCCCTTCCTGTCTCTGTCTCTCTCTCCATAAAAACAAAAAATATCCCAGATCAAAAAACCACTCCCCATAAACATTGCTATAACCCTCCTCCTCCCTCCTTTTCCTCACCTAAAAATGTTAACAGACAACTACCCCTCTGTCAAACATTTATGCAAACACTAGCATGCACATGTTCATACATGCAAGCGCTCATTTCAATCTCTTATACGCTACCACACTGAGTATTCCTTTCAATTCTGAAAACCTCCATTTACAAAATTAATGTACAAACATGCAATCACATTTCTTCAGGCTTTTTTTCACCTAAAGTATAATTCTACAGTATTATAGTGTAAAGTACAAATTCTACAGCAGTCTGTAAATCCGATTTTTCTCTCCTGCATAGAATTAAAACAAAAAACGTTGCCATTCTTGTGATAGTCACAGGACCATGTCATTTTTCTTTGACACCGTTTCTGATGTAAAGAATGGGATTTTGTTTTAAAAGGAAAAGAGAAAAAAAACTAAGACACCAGTGGTCGACCATACATCATACATTCATCCAACACTAACAAGTAGCAATCATATCCCTAACTGCTTGTTTCACTTTAAAAAAAAAACTGCCACGCGCGCGCGTGCACCACACACACAACCACACACACACACACACACCACACACACACACACACACACACACCACCACACACAACACACACACACACATTTCACTGGTTTCAGAACATATCTAAAGAATATCAGTGATATACCATTCCGTAGATATGCCTGCAGTACACACACACAACACACACAACACACACACACACACACACACACACACCACACACACACACACACACACACACACACACACACACACACACACACACACACACACACACACACACTTTTCTGCTTGTGTCACAATATATCTAAAGAACTGCTACTGGACCACCAGTGATATACCATTCCTAGATATGCCTGCAGTACACACATACTTTTTATGCCAGTGGAGATTGATGGCATTTCCAAACTGTATGCACGCGGGGATTGGATGTAAAAGAAAAAGCACATTGTGCTAATTCCATTAACCTCGAAACAAAAGAATTTAAGAACACACACACGCGCAAGTCTCTGTCTCTCTCTCGTATGTTCACGGAAACGGATGATAGAATTTGCAAAGCGCGTGCACACGGAGACCGGATGTAAAAAAGCGCATAAGTGCTTATTCCAATATGGGCAAAATAAGATTTTGAGAATGTAGGAACGGGTGATAAAATTTGCCTAAAAACATGTACACGGAGACTGGATGGAAAAAAACACCGCATGAGTGCTTTTTTCGTTATCTTCGAAAAGAAATCACACACACACACACACACACCACACACACACACACACACACACACACACACACACACACACACACACACACACACACACACACACACACACACACACACACAGAGTCTTTTTTCATTCCTACTGACCTAGACGTACTTTCTACCCCTCCTTTTAAACACCCCTGTCCTATAATGCATCCCTCGCCCCCCCCCCCTCTCTGCCCCACCCGCCATCTTCTCCCCCTCCCCCCTCTCAATTCCATCACTCCACCATTCCGATAGTAAAATTGTGCATTTTTTAATCTGCATCCCATATTTGTTTTTAAGATATTTTTTGTCAAAATCTTCCCCCTCCCTCAATTATTGATGTCTACCTATCCCCTATCCATCACTACCTGTCCCCTATCCATCACTACCTATCCCCTATCCATCACTACCTATCCCCTATCCATCACTACCTATCCCCTATCCATCACTACCTATCTCATATCCATCACTACCTATCCCCTATCCATCACTACCTATCAACATTCACAGATTCAGTCCTCATACTTATTCCCACAGACCTAAACATCCTAACCAGCCCCCCCCCCCCCCCTTCTTAACGTCTCTTTTCTTGAAATTCTAAACCCCGACCCCGATCTTCCCTTCCAACCCCCAATGGAATGAGGGGTTAGGGGTGGGGTGGGGGGCTGTCAGTATAAATAGTATCCCCAACTTCTGGAAATTCTGTGCTAGGAATTCCCTCATCTCTCTCATGTTTCTGCCTTGCTCCTGTTTCTTCCTGTCATCATCTTGTCTATTCTCTATGTTTTGGTCCATTTTATACCATTACAAAAAAAGAGATTCTCTCCTACCCAGAAATCACACGCGCTGGGCCGGCCTTGTCAGGCGCTTAACGGCAGCGCAACGCATTTTCGCTCAGATAACAGACAGTAGTTGCTGTCAGAGTACAACGACGACGAAAAAGAAAAAAAAAGTTCTACAACCACCCCCAACTATACGAGACCAAAATGTTTTGCCATAGTGTCAGCATGTACCAAGGAATCTACCTGCCATTTGTGTCCACATGACGGGCCAGGGTTTAGAGTAACTTGTAAAGGGTAGTTGTAAAGGGTTAGGGTTAGTGTTAAAGGTTAATATTGGGGTAAGGGTTGTCAGTCCGTTGGCTGGTCTGTCTGCATGCATGCATGTGGACACAAAAACAGGTAGACACTATGGTGTGTAGCTTTGGACACAATGGTATAAATTGTTTATATCACGATATTAAAATTTGAGCATAGCCAGGGAACTCAGAAGTACAATTTTTATTAGATCGTTTTAATTACCAGTCCTATCAACATTAAAATAATTTTCTTGGATTTTTGTGTTCGGATTTTTTTTTAACGAATTTTCAATTTTCAGCCAAGTCATTGAAGATCTTACATTTTTGAATATTTTGTAAATAAAGGAGTAAACCCAAAATAACCCACGAAAGAATTTATTATAAAAAAATACCCCCCCCCCCCCCCCCCCCCCCCCCCCGAAATTAAACACGGGAAAACCATCAGCTACCCCCTCCCCCCTCTTTCTTTCCTATCCCACTGATCCAAACATGTGTATTCTACCCCCTCCTCCCAACACCCCTTTCCCTTAAAATACATCTACCACAAGTTATGTCCCTCTTCACTACCACCCATTTCACACACACACACACACACACACACACACACACACACACACACACACACACACACAACACACACACACACACACACACCCATACACACACACACACACACACACACACACACACACACACACACACTCACTCACTCACTGAACGCACGCAGAACACCTTGCGCACATGCTAAAAACCTGCTCCCCTTTTCGGAAGAGTATGCCATTGTACACCAGTGCGAACAGGTGACGATTGAAAAAACAACAACGCATACACAGGGAGACTGGATGTATAAAACCACACGAACGCTTATTCCATTACCATCGAAATGATAAAAAAAATTTAGAAAACTTATACAACACTTGGTGTTTTGCAATGTATGGAAAAAATTGTTAAAATAATTTTAAACAGTCATTTAATTTAACTCGCATATTTTCTTTATACTACGTGCATTTCGGAATGATATATCAATGGTAAATCATCCTATGGCCTTGTTCATAATACTATGAAAATTCTACTGTTATAATCCTCCCCCTCCTGTCTCTCTCCCTCTCTCTCTCTCTCCCTCTCCCTCACACACACGCGCGCGCACGCACACGCACACGCGCACGCACGCACGCACGCACGCACGCACGCACGCACGCACACTCACACACACTATTAATTACACACTTCTACAACTACCACCACTACAACAAACTATTATTGTATCTGCACCCATCATCTATGCTTGAAAAGAAATGAAAAAAACAAAAAAACAAAATCAACTACTACAAAACATCACAAAATGGGAGTCGTAAAAAGGATTGATGGGGTATCAAAGGGTGTGTAACGACTTCTTCTTTTCTCATGACCGGGTGGTCGTGGAGGAGACATGAGAGACGATTCTGCAGCCAGCCGTCGCCATCCAGCCCTGTCCTCCGCCTTCCGAATGAGTGTTGGACTGTCCAGGTGGGTCCACTCCTTGATGTTATCCATCCAGCTTTTGGTTTGTCTGCCTCGGCGTCTGCCACCTTCTAGCGTTCCTTGTAGGACTGTCTTGGGGAGGGTGTTGTGGCGTGTGACATGGCCGAACCATGCCAGCTTCCTTTTCTTGACAGTGGCTAGTAGGGGTTCCTGAGGGCCAGCCGTCAGTGCGACTTGACTTTGCACAAAGGTGTTTGTTTTCCTATCCTTCCAGGAAATTCCAAGCAGTCGCCTGAAGCATTTTGTCTCGAACGTCTGGATCCGCTTGGTGGTTTCAGCAGTCATTGTCCAACTTTCACAGCTGTAGAGCAAGATGGAGATGACCAGGGATCTGAACAATTTGACTTTTGTTTTGAAGCTGATGTTGTTGCTTCTCCATATCTTGTTCAGTTTTGCCATAGCTGATGTTGCCATGGCTAGCCTGGTCTTGATCTCTGTGGTGGAGCGCCCATCTTTCGTGAGGGTAGCGCCAAGATATTTGAAAGTGTCTACTTCTTCCAGCTGCTGGACCATTCATGTAGATCTGTGCTGTGGTGCTGTTTGCACTGTTGACCAATACTTTACTCTTTTCTGTGCTGACTTCCATCCCATATGCGCCTGCTCTGTCTACCAGTCTGTTGGTAAGGTCTTGGAGTTCCTTGTTGCTGCCTCCCATGAGATCAATATCGTCAGCGAAGCTCAGGTTGTTAATGGGTCGCCCTCCTATTGAGATGGTAGAGTGGAAGTCGTAAAGTGTTTCCCTCATGATGTTCTCCAGGAATAGATTAAAGAGAGTTGGCGAGAGCAAGCAGCCCTGACGGACGCCGACTGTGGTCTTGAAGTAGTCTCCTACTTGGCCGTGTAACGACAAGTGTGCTAAAAAAAATTGATCCCAGTCATACTTTTTTAAAAATCAAAAAGATATCACAGACGATCACAAGTCCGACAAGGAATGTTCACTAGCGTACTTTTCTCATCGTATCAAATCATTCATTAAAGATGTTTTTACTTGACTTTCTTTCAAAATAAATAAAACTGGACAGGGTTGAGGTTGCAAGCCATTTTTTTGTTCTTCAATAAAAAAAAAAAATAAAGGAAACAAAATTATCTTAAAAAAAAGAAAACGACCCCAAAGCTTAAAAGTGCCTATGGAAACCAAAAAAACCAGAACCTATCACCTTCACCATCCAGACTGCCTTTCACACCCTACTTTGTTTTGTTTACCTTGCCTTGTCTGAATAATTCTATTTTGTTCAGCACCATTACTTTCATACACATCTCTCTTATTAGACAAAAACTACCAACAAACTAAAATTTGAAAAGCAATTTTGTCACATTAATTCTTGAGCTCTAACGTCTACAAGAGCACTAGCTGCCCTAGAGTGGAGTGTTGTACGCTTTCAAAGGATACTGATGTACTATGGGGAGTGTTCTCTTCTCTGTGACTCCATTTGCAGTGTTGACTTCAATGTTGTCCTAGATGATTTGCCGTGTTGTCCTTGATGTTGTCCTCGATGATTTGCCGTGTTGTCTTTGATGTTGTCCTCGATGAGTTACCGTATTGTTTGCGATGTTATCTTTGTCGTTGTCCTCGATATAGTCTTCGAGGATTTGCCGTGTTGTCGTCGATGTTGTCGTCGATGTTGTCGTCGATGATTTGCTGTGTTGTTCTCGATGATTTGCTGTGTTGTCCTCGATGATTTGCTGTGTTGTCCTCGATGATTTGCTGTGTTGTCCTCGATGATTTGCTGTGTTGTCCTCGATGATTTGCTGTGTTGTCCTCGATGATTTGCTGTGTTGTCCTCGATGATTTGCTGTGTTGTCCTCGATGATTTGCTGTGTTATCCTCGATGATTTGCTGTATTGTCATCGATGTTGTCGATGTCTTCAATGATTTGCTGACTTGTCCTCGTTGTCCTCGATGATTTATGTTGTCTTAGATGTTGTCGGTGATTTCCTGTGTTGTCCTCGACGATTTACCGTCCCGAGTATTGTTTGCGATGTGTCTTTGATGTTGTCTTCGATGATTGCTGAGTACGCTATTTCTGCATAATTATCTTCTTTCCTGAATGAATTCCAAACAGAAATTTATCAAATACACGATTTTGGTACATTTCTTTCTGAATAAATTCCAAAACAAAGTTACCAAGTAGACAATTTCTGCACATTAAAAAAAATCCCAGCATGGAGACATTCTTTCAAAACATTATAAGCAGCAAACAAACCAAAACACGCACACAGCCTTTACAATTAAAAAAATCTTAATGACTCATCGTGCTTAACCAGAAGCCAACTATATCATATTCAAAGACTTCAGAGCTAAACACCCCATACCTGAATCGTGTAGAATAAAGTTGTTCCACTATAGCTGTACATCTTATATACTTACACGTCCCAAGCATTTGATGATCAGTTTTCCACTACAGCTGTACACATATATACTTACATGTTCTGAGCATATTCTGCTGTCAGCTTTCCAGAAGATGGCCTCATTTTTGAGGAGACGGCTCCCGGGGTGATCCACATGATGGCTTTCAGGAGAAGACTCTCAGATGATCCACATGATGACTCACCACAGAAGAGGACTCTCACATGACCCACACGACCACTCACCAGATTAGGACCCGCGTGGAATAAAGAATGGGAAGGAAGGAGCCTAAGGAAATGCTGTGAACATGTGAGAGGTGACAACGTCCAAATCCCTTGTGACCACTGTCTCAACGCCTGTGTAGGTGGTGGTGTTTACGGACACCAAGATCACTGTAGATGGTGGTGTTTACGGACACCAAGATCACTGTAGGCGGTGGTGTTTACACCAAGATCACTGTAGGCGGTGGTGTTTACGGACACCAAGATCACTGTAGGTGGTGGTGTTTACACCAAGATCACTGTAGGTGGTGGTGTTTACGGACACCAAGATCACTGTAGGCGGTGGTGTTTACGAACACCAAGATCACTGTAGGTGGTGGTGTTT
>CM060316.1:117549295-117551795 GCA_030674155.1 Stramonita haemastoma
GTGGTAGTGGTTGGTGGTGGTGGTAGTGGTGGCGAGTGGTAGTGGTGCGAGCGTTGGTGGTGGTGGTGGTGGTAATGGCGGCGGAGTGGTGGGTGGCAGCGAGCGGTGGTGGGGTGGGGTGGTGGGTTGTGCGTAGTGGTGGCGGCGATATAGTGGTAGTGGTGGGGTGGTAGTGGTAGTGATGGCGGTGGTGGTGGTAGTGGTGGTAGTGGTAGAAATGGTGGCAGTGGCGGTGGTGGTAGTGGTATTGGTGTGGTAGTGGTTCTAGTGGTACCAATGGGGGTGGTGGTCTGCTGTTTGTCAGCCGTCTTGATGACACAAGGCTCCTCTGTGAATAAAAAACGAAGTTGAAATATTCTAGCAAGGATTGGCTAGGAGCATGCTGCCCCCTGAAAGGAAAAAAACGTAAACTTGCTATTTTACAATAATGCAACATGAACGCATTTATCCCAACTTTGCTATTGCTATGAGAACCCTTGAATCAAAATTCTATAATTAACTATGTGTGTGTGTGAGTGAATAGTGGTTTTATTCTTTTTTTCTTCTTTTTCACAAAGGTAGTGTAAGTATGTAGAAAATTTTACTGAAGCACACAGGTCTTGTGTCCAGACATGGCTACCTTAATGGTGGGTAAAAACGGTGGCATAAGCAAGAATCTCACCATTGGTGAACCTCAGAGCTCTAGTTGAGGAATGCTCCACCCCATTACCCCCAAACACAAACCCACACACCCACCCCACACACACAAGACCAACAGACACACACACAAAGACACAGACGACACACAACGCACGCATGTGGTGGGGTGGGGATAGCCTGGTGGCCAGAGTGATAGGCTTGTGATCTGCTGACCCAGTTTCGAATCTCGTTTGAGGATTTTTCCTCTGGAGTTAACATTGGTGCTGACTCCACTTTCCCAAAAGTCTTTGGATGAGACAATAAACCAAATTTCCTGAGCGAACGCGGCAGACGCATCTTGCGTGCACGTTAAAATCCATTCCGCTTTTTGGAAGAGTAGGCCATAATGTGCCAGTGGGAACACTAAAATAAAAATCATTTTAACTTGACACACACAACCCCAACCACCACCCCCTCCTTCCAAAAAAAATCAAAACAAATAAGTAGCAACGCAAAAACAACATAATACGACACAAAAACAACCATCAGTTTTACCTCTAGCCTCTGGTCAAAACTACCCAAAGTGGTGATGCCGTGGCAAACAGGTATTTTAAATTATTGTGCCTACATAGACACAAAGCGAAGTGGCCTTAGCCCTGGTCCGGTGTAGAGTGAAGAGAAGGGAAGTGAGGTGAGGTGCTGGCAACACGTTCACTGCTCATCTCCTGACCCCTGTGTGTGGGGGAATACAGTGTAGTCCAGTTCAGGTGTCACGTGCTTCATGGAAGGAAGCGTGCTGCACTGATAGGAAAACTTGTTGAACATTACACTTGAAGCTTTACTGCTGTTCCTTCCTTTCTTGTCTGTGTGTTTCTGTTTATCTTTTTATTATTCAAGTTTTGGATATTGAGGATAATGGAATAAACCACAAGTTAACTTATAATTAATCATAATCAACATATTGTTTATTGCCCTACCCACCACAAAAGCCATATCAGGGCTGTCACCTCATCCACTTTCAGTGGCTAAGCACTAGTTTGATTCCCCTTCCTACCCTGACTTTTGCACAGTAACAGAGCCCACGGCACCAACAGAGTCCTCCATTGTATGCATTCACACTTTTCTAGCATCTTTGATATGGGTGGAGCCATTTTTTGAGGTACACGACATCCCCTAAAAATGCATGCAGCCTGGCTTAAATATAGCAAGTCTGTCAGAATGAAAGGGGGTACAGTGTTTGCCAAAATAGAGTCTTACACATAATGAAGCTGATAATATACAATATAATGCAACACAGCACATTGCAGGGTAACAGCAATTTGCACACCTCACAAAACTGCACACACAAACACGAGGCACGCGTTTATGCCTAACCAGAACAAGGCCCATTTTGGAAAAAATGTGACAACACGCCTGACTGAGTCCCATCCTACCCCGACTTTTGCGCAGTAACAGAGCCCACGGCACCATAAGAGTGCTCTTCTGTATGCATATACACTTTAGTAGCATCTCTAATATGATTGTCCCAATCTTGCCGCCACACCACAGCCCCAAAACGTTAGCCTGGCTTGAGTATAGCAAGTCTGTCGGAACAAACACTGGTACAGTGTACAAAACAATACATAGTATTGCACACAATAATAATAATAAAATACAATATGATGCACCACAGCACAGTGCACGGTCGCTGTGACATGTGTGCGTGATTTTTGCGCGCGCATATGCGTTTCATTCTGCTGTCTTCGGGGCTGTGGTGTCGCCACACGAACAGCGCCACCGACATGGAAGATGCTTATAGAGTGTATATTCATACAGTAGAACACTGTCATAGTGCCGTTGGATGGTTATAAAGAGAAAACGGAGCTGAGGAAGAACAGAGATA
>CM060316.1:117556795-117570234 GCA_030674155.1 Stramonita haemastoma
CTTTACTTGTTAAAAAAGAGATCTATTTTTATTAAAGTGCGTGCACGCACGCGTGTGTATATGCGTGTGTGTGTGTGTGTGTGTGTGTGTGTGTGTGTGTGTGTGTGTGTGTGTGTGTGTGTGTGTGTGTGTGTGTGTGTGTGTGTGTGTGTGTGTGTGTGTGTGTGTGTGTGTTTATGTGTGTGTGTGTATTTTTATGTGTATGTATTTTTGTGTGTTCATAAGTTTTATGTGCAATACAACTAGGAAACTTTACACAGTTCAGCCATTAAAAATGTTCTAACATGTCAAAAACAAAACAAAAAAAACAAAAAGGAAAAAAACAACTAACCAAAGAAACAAATAAGACTACCACCCTCTGCAAAAAAACAACAACAACACACACACACACACACACACACACACACACACACACACACACACACACACACACACACACACACACACACACACACATATATATATATATATATATATATATATATATATATTATATATATATATATATATATATATATAGATAGATAGATAGATAGATAGATAGATAGATAGATAGATAGATAGATAGATAGATAGATAGATATAGATATAGATATAGATATAGATAGATATAATATATACATATATATATATAGATATATAGATATAAATATATATATATATATATATATATATATCTTTAAGTATCAACTTAAGAGGGAAACAGATGGCCAATACAGTGTTTCCCATGCCCGTATTGTCGAGGAGGGTCCAAAGTATGTGTGTGCCGAGAATTATGCCTTCACCCTCATTTGCAGGTTTTGCCCAGTATCCTTGCATTAACCGCTGCTTTGTTTTTGTCGCATACACTGTACCCTACTGTATTATTATTACTGTGTCATTATTATTGCACGCACTGCTACGATTTTGATGAGTACACTGTACCAGCTTTCCTTCCAACAAACTAGATTTCTTACCTCTTGGGGGTTGTGGTGTCCCCACAAGTCCTGCGCCACACGTATCAAAGATGGAAGTAGAGGGTGTATGCATACAACACTGTCTTTATGCCGTGGGGTCTTTTACCGTGCAAAAGTGGTGGTAGAACGGGGCTGAAAACGGATCTTTCGGTCACATCTTTGCAAAAAAAAACCACACCTTATTTTTGAGGGGTTACCGTAGGCGTGTTCGCAAGGGCGTGCGCGCTAGTGTTTGTGCGTGCTTTGTTTGTGTGGCGGGGTTTCTGCACTTTGGTGTGGTGCATCATATTGCTAGATATTATCATTATTATTGTGCGCGCGTCTACGTTTTTGTTGCGTACACTGTATTTGTATTTTTTGTATTTTGTACCATTTTATGTCACAGCAGACTTCTCTGCGTGGAATCCGGGCTGCTCTCCCCGGGGAGAGCTTGTCGCCATATATGCAGCGCCTACCCATTTTTTTCTATTTTTTTCCTGCGTGCAGCTGTATTTGTTTCCCTATCAGAGTGGCTTTTTCTACAGAATTTTGCCAGGGTCAACCCCCTTGTTGCCGTGGGTTCTTTTACGTGCACTAAATAGTGATGTGTAACACACGGGACCTCGGTTTATCGTCTCATCCGAAAGACTAGCGCCCAGACCACCACTGAGGGTCTAATGGATGGGGGAAAAGTTTTGGGCCCAAACGGGGGTACGAACCACTGCACACTCCGACCCAAACTTTTTGCTTTCTAGGCAAGGCGCGTTACCACTGGCAAAATTATGTAGAAAAAAGCTACTCTGATAGGGAAACAAATACAGTTGCATGCAGGAAAATGAAAAAAAGGTTGGTGCTGCACATGTGGCGACGCGCTCTCCCCGGGAGAGCAGAAAAATCTGCTGTCCCCCCAAAAATACAAAATCACCCATGATGTAAAACACACACACACACACACACACACACACACACACACACACACACACACACACACACACACACACACACACACACACACACACACACACACACACACACACACAAAAGCTGTCAGGGTCTAATGTCAGATCACCACATCAGCAGAACATCAGCAACTTGGGTCACACCTCATTTATATTACCAATAACATCAGTGACATCGCCATCTCCCCACCTCACGCACACATTATACTGATTTCAGTTAAAACTGAAAAAAGAGAAAAAGCCTTCATAGCTTTCCTTTCATTTGTTGAACGGATGGTGGTCTTGAGATAACGGGCCTTCCAAAGAATGTGAAAAGTCCAAGTCGGAAGTGTGCGGTGGTTTGAGCCCCGTTTAGGCCCCAGACTTTCCCCCCATCCATTAGACCATGAGTGGTGGTCTGGGTGCTAGTCTTTCAGATAAGTCGATAAACCGTGGTCCCATGTCTTACAAAAAATATTTTGCTCACGTAAAAGAATCCACGGCAACAAGAGAGTTGTCCCTTGCAAAATTTAATAGAAAACAGCCACTCCATAGGGAATCCAATACTGCTGCAGACGGGGAAAGAAAAAAAAATGTGGCAGTGCTCTCTTGGTGACGCTCTCCCCAGGGAGAGCAGCCCGAGCTTCACACAGAGAAATGTGCCGTGACTAAAGGTGGTGTGAAAGTGTAAAAAAGGTAACAATAAAGCCCACTACAAACACGTTCAAGTGAAACAGAAAAGGAGGAGGCGTAAAGGAAGATTATGTACAAGCTAACAAATCGCCTTCTGAACCACTTTATGGCACAGCAGATTTCTCTATGTGAAATTCGGGCTGCTCTCCCCGGAAGAGCACGTCGCCACAAGTACAGTACATACCCATTATTTATTTTCTTTTTCCTGTCTGTATGTGTGTTTGTTTCCCCTATCAGAGTGGCTTCTTTTTCTACAGAGTTTTGCCAGGGACAAGCCTTTTGTTGCCGTAGGTTCTTTCACGTGCGCTAAATAACGATGTGTAACACACAGGACCTCAGTTTATTGTCTCATCCAAAAGACCACCACTCATATCTAATGGATGGAGGAAAAGCTTTGGGCCCAAATGGGATAAAAAGCCACTGCACACTTTGACCCGGACTGTTCGCTTTCTAGACAGGTGCATTACCTCTAGACCACCGAAACACTTAATAATTTATGAAATAATTATACTTTTAGATGTGTTTGAAACTGAGCTTTCTTTTTGGTAAGTTTCAAAGTTTTGGAAGCCTGTCCTGAATGCAAAGTCAAGTCGCACTGATGGCTGGCGCTCAGGAACCCCTACTAGCCACTGTCAAGAAAAGGAAGCTGGCATGGTTCGGCCATGTCACACGCCACAACACTCTCCCCAAGACAGTCCTACAAGGAACGCTAGAAGGTGGCAGACGCCGAGGCAGACAAACCAAAAGCTGGATGGATAACATCAAGGAGTGGACCCACCTGGACAGTTCAACACTCATTCGGAAGGCGGAGGACAGGGCTGAATGGTGACGGCTGGCTGCAGAATCGTCTCTCATGTCTCCTCCACGACCATTCCGGTCATGAGAAAGAAAGAAGAATCCTGAATACAAGAAGCTCGATTTGAACAGTTTATTTCTGGGTCTTGGAAATATTAGCACGCAGTTGTGTCTATGCTTGTTGTTTTGTTTAAACATTTGATTATCTAGGGATGTGCAATAACTAGGCTTTGATCTGCGTTTAAGAGAATTAGCTTCTACCTTTCTATCCTAAATTGTTCATTTGTACTACGGATTAAGATTTTTCTGAAGTGTGTCTCTGATTCAGTATCTTATTTTACCTAAGGAAGTTTAATTCTTTCTTATACAGGGAGCATGTTTGTCCTACACTTAGAGATTGTATTAATCCAATGTACTCTGTTCGTTCTTTAGATTTTACGTCTTTTCACTGTTAGTGATATTAGACGAAGGGAGACAGGGAGAAAAGAAGAAAAGCAGATACTTGTGTGTGACTAAAAGTTTTTGTTTTGTCACTTATAACGCGTATGAATATGCACGCGCGCGGCGCGCGCGCGCGCGCGCACGCACCGCGCGTGTGTGTGTGTGTATTGTGTGTGTGTGTGTGTGTGTCTAAGTGTGGTGTGTGTGTGTGTGTGCAAGGGCGCGAGCGAGCGAGCGCGTGTGTGTGCGTACGTGGGTGTGTACATGCCTGCGTACGTGGTGTGTGTGAGTGATTGAGTGTGTATGCGCGGCGTGTGTGTGTGTGTGTGTGTGTGTGTGTGTGTGTGTGTGTGTGTGTGTGTGTGTGTGTGGTGTGTGTGCGTGTCGCAAGTGTGTGTGTGTGTGTTGTGTGCGTGCGCGCGTGTGTGAATGTGTGTGCGTGCGCGCATGTGTGAATGTGTGTGTGTGCGCGCGCGCGCGAGTGTGTGTGTGTGTGTGTGTGTGTGTGTGTGCGTGCGCGCGCGCGAGGTGAATGTGTGTGTGTGCGCATGTGTGAATGTATGTGTGTATGTGCGTGCATGCATACGAGACAGAGAGAGAGAGAGTGTGTTGTGTGTGCATAAGTATCAATTAGTGCATCAATAGCAGTTCAGCAAAAACAAGTAGAAAAAGAAAGAAAAAGAAATATGTATCTGTGTGTTGTGTGTGTGTGTGTGTGTTCGTGCGTGCGTGCGTGCGTGCATGCGTGTGTGTGCATGCCTGCCTGCGTGCACACGAGCCCAGCGTGGGCGACCTCATTTTAGATCTATCAGTATGGCAGATAAAGCAACACGGGTTTGTTTTGAAATTCAAATTGTGGGGGGGGGGGCGGGTGTGGGGGAGAATTGGCGGCCCATGCTTATGTTCAAACAAGGTGCTGCCTTGCTGTGATTGGTGGCTGAATTTAGGATGAGTTGGGACTGTGACCCCATTCTGTGAAAGAGAAGTTCGCGGCAGTTTGCTTAAGTGTCTGCTAAAGTCTCTTTACAATCTGATCTCCCAGGTGGTGGTGGTGGTGGTGGAGGGGGGTTATCAGTAGAGATAGCATTCCTACTTTCTGGAAATTCTCTCTTCTAATTCTCTTTTCAAATTCTCTTTTCTATCTCACTCCTTGCTTCTGCCTTGGTCCAAAAGACAAGAGTATATATTATTGTCTGCCTTCTTTGTCCATTTGGATACGTTTTTTGCAGAAAGACTTTAAAGATTACAGGCATCTCCTAAGCTGAAGAGGAATGCACTGGGCCTGACTTGTGAGGTGCTTCACAGCAGCACTAGACATGTTTTGCTATTATGACAGACTTTGTTGCTACTGTGTGAGCTTTCAAAAAACAAAAAAGTGTGGGAGGGGGAGTGGTAAAAATGGGTGTAAGTTTGTAGCAGTTTGTGTCTGCCATTCTGTGCATGCATGTCGTCTATCTGCATGAATGAATGTTCGTATAAATATATATGTTTGCATATATGAATGAGTTGTGTGTGTTTGCATGAATGTCTCCCTACATGTGAGTGTGCGTACAGGTGTGTATGTGTATGTGTTTAAAAGGCAATGCAGGACAGCAAAAAAATACAAACCAAACATATATACATGAACAAAATGCTGTCTGATGAACGGCAAGAACGTTTACATTCAAATATATACCCAAGTAGCAACATCTTACCTTCACTAGAGGTGTGTCACAGACTGTTATGTTTCGAGGCACCCCTGCGTGCGAGTATTTGTTAGGGTGGAGGATGGGGGTGGAGACCTATCCTGCTGCTACTAGTAATGGTAGCAATCTACCCTGGAGTGGAAACAGACATGGACAGAAAAAAAGCCCCCCCCCCCCCCCCCCCCCCCCCCCCCCCCGCTGTTGATTTGGCGCGCTTTTAGATAGGTTTATATGCTCACACACGAAAAAGCTTTTATATGCAGCAGCAGATGTGCCTTGGTAGTGGGCCTTTCTGATTGGTTGTTATTTAAGTACAACTGCCTCGATTATTTAAGGATCTGTACTTTTTTTTCTCTCTCTCTCTAAGTGTAACTAACAAGGCGTGAATGGGTGTGTGTGTCTGTAAAATTACTAGGAAAAAAGTGTGCGTATTGCTGTAAACTGTCATTATTATTGAGCGTCCTGCTTGGTTTATGTGAAAGAAGAAATCAAAAAGCGTGTGGGCCCCCAAGAGCCTTTGCTCACCACCATAAAGAGAAGAAAGCTGATGTGGTTTGGTCACACCACACCACACCACACCACGGTGCCATACTGTCCTTGTGCCTTGGGGTCCGTGACCCTGCAAAAGTTGGGGTCCGACGGGCCTGAAAGCTGCTCTTTGTGTCCCGTCTTTGCCCAAAACGGCACCTTTTCCGGAGGGGGTGGGTACGCGTGCGCGCACGCGCGCGCGCGCTCTTGTATGTCAGTGTGTTTGTTTGTGTGCGCGCATGTGGAGGTGACCCTGCAGTTTGTTGTGGTGTATAATATTGCTGTATACTGTCATTATTATTGAGCGTCCTGCTTGGTTTTTGTTGCGTCCAGCGCACCACATTTCCTTGCAAGAAACTAGCGTTCTTAGCTCTTGAGGGCCGCGGAGTCGCCACAGGGCCGGCGCCACACACATGCTAAATGGTCGGAGAGGGTGTATGCATACGGTGCCATACTGTCCTTGTGCCTTGGGGTCCGTGACCCTGCAAAAGTTGGGGTCCGACGGGCCTGAAAGCGGCTCTTTGGGTCCCGTCTTTGCCCAAAACGGCACCTTTTCGGGACGGGGGTGGGTATGCATGCGCGCACGCGCGGACGCGCGCGCTTGTTTCTCAGTGTGTTTGTTTGTGTGCGCGCATGTGGAGGTGACACTGCAGTGTGTTGTGGTGTATGATATAGCTGTATACTGTCATTATTATTCAGCGTCCTTCTTGGTTTTTGTTGCGTCCAGCGCACCACATTTCCTTGCAAGAAACTAGCGTTCTTAGCTCTTGAGGGCCGCGGAGTCGCCACAGGGCCGGCGCCACACACATGCTAAATGGTCGGAGAGGGTGTATGCATACGGTGCCATACTGTCCTTGTGCCTTGGGGTCCGTGACCCTGCAAAAGTTGGGGTCCTACGGGCCTGAAAGCGGCTCTTTGGGTCCCGTCTTTGCCCAAAACGGCACCTTTTCGGGACGGGGGTGGGTATGCGTGCGCGCACGCGCGCGCGCGCTGTTGTTTCTCAGTGTGTTTGTTTGTGTGCGCGCATGTGGAGGTGACCCTGCAGTTTGTTGTGGTGTATGATATTGCTGTATACTGTCATTATTATTCAGCGTCCTTCTTGGTTTTTGTTGCGTCCAGCGCACCACATTTCCTTGCAAGAAACTAGCGTTCTTAGCTCTTGAGGGCCGCGGAGTCGCCACAGGGCCGGCGCCACACACATGCTAAATGGTCGGAGAGGGTGTATGCATACGGTGCCATACTGTCCTTGTGCCTTGGGGTCCGTGACCCTGCAAAAGTTGGGGTCCGACGGGCCTGAAAGCGGCTCTTTGGGTCCCGTCTTTGCCCAAAACGGCACCTTTTCGGGACGGGGGTGGGTATGCGTGCGCGCACGCGCGCGCGCGCTGTTGTTTCTCAGTGTGTTTGTTTGTGTGCGCGCATGTGGAGGTGACACTGCAGTTTGTTGTGGTGTATGATATAGCTGTATAGTGTCATTATTATTCAGCGTCCATTTTTACCTTCTCTTATTAATGAGGATCAGACAGGATTTATAAGAAATAGATTTATAGGAGATAACATTCGTCTAATCTATGATATGATTCAGTATTTAAATAGGGAAAGCCTACCAGGGTTACTTTTATGCCTTGACTTTGAGAAAGCCTTTGACTCTGTTGACTGGTCTTTTATGTTCAAAGTCCTTTCCGCATTTGGCTTTGGCCAAGATTTCTGTCGGTGGATATCTGTTTTCTACAAAAATATCAAATCATCTGTCCTGGTTAATGGACAAATGTCACAGTGGTTCCCCATCTCTAGAGGTTGCCGACAAGGAGATCCTATATCGCCCTATCTGTTTATTTTGTTTGTGGAAATCCTTGGCATGATGACCAGGCAAGATAAAAAAATAAAAGGCATTCAGATTGGAGAGACTGAGTATAAGATTTTACAATACGCAGATGACACTGAACTTTTCTTAGATGGAACTGAAAAAACATTCACAGAAGTGGTTAACCTTATTGATAAATTTGGGAAGAAGTCTGGCCTTTACTTGAATGCAAGCAAGACAGTGGCTGTGTGGCTTGGAAGACAAAAGAACTCTCCAAGACGTTACAGTCCTCATTTGCATATGCAGTGGAATCCTCCAAGGTTTAAGATATTGGGAATTTGGCTCTCCAACAATTTAAAAGAATGTGAGGAGTTCAATCTAAAAGAAAAATTTGCTGAAATTGAATATCTTTATAAAGTGTGGCTTAAACGACAAATTACTCCTTTGGGTAGAGTTGCCATTCTGAAATCATTGATCCTATCCAAGATTGTGCATTTGTGGATGTTATTGCCTAACTCTCCTGATAAAATTGTTAATATGATCCAAAAAACTGTATATCAATTTGTATGGAACAACAAACAGGACAGAATTAGTAGAAAAACAGCTGTTAAAGCTATTCGGGAAGGTGGACTCGGAATACCAGATATAAAAAAAACACATTAATGCTCTTAAATTGATGTGGATAAAACGATTACAAAACACTAATCATAAGTGGAAAAACATAATCTTGACAATAAACCCTAGAATAGCTCAACTTGAACGTCTCGGTACTGATCTCCCATGTGACAGACATTATCAACCTAATCACTTTTGGAACAATGTCTTAAAATCATATAAAGAATTTGGTAAGAAAATTTGTATATCAACATCTGAAGAAATAATAGGAGAACCTTTATTTTTTAATGATAACATTCAGATTGGGAACAGAAGCATTTTCTTCAAGAAGTGGTTTGAAAAAGGCGTGTGCTTTATTCATAATTTGCTTAATGAGAATGGTCTTTTCTTCACAGCCCAAGAGTTCAGTGACAAATACAATCTGCAGACTGATTATATTACATACATGGGATGTGTACAAGCTGTTAAGAGTTATGTAAGAAAACAACACATAGATTTAACTGATAATATACCACTGAATTGTCCAAAATCTCTTAAAATTATTATGTCAACTCCCAAAGGGGCTCGACTGCTTTACGATATTTTCTTGCATGAGGAGACAAAACCAAACTGCTGTCAAAAATGGGATAATAAGTTAAATGCGAGTACCAATTGGACTGTAACTTTTATAAAAATCTAGCAGATTAAAGAAATTAAGCTACGTTGGTTTCAAATAAGACTTGTACATAGAATCTTGGCAACAAATATTGTCCTCATGCATATGAATGTGGTCCAGGAAAGCAGCTGCAGTTTCTGCAGAAGAGTCCAGGACGGTATTTGTCATATGTTCTGGGCTTGTGATTGTATCCAACCTTTTTGGGCACAGTTGGAAAGATATATAAATCAAAATTGTAAAAATGTAAACAACTTAAAGCTGAATGTAATAATTGTGCTTTTTGGATATGACGATGCCTGTAGATTTGACTGCACATTTGACATGATTATGTTGCATGCAAAATTTTACATTTACAAATGCAAGATCAACAAAACAATTCCACAGTTCTGTCACTTTAGGACATACTTGAAAAAGGTGTTTGAAATAGAAAAATATACTTCATTTATCAACATGACTAATAATAAGTTTGTAATTGATTGGCTACCATATAAACATATTGTTGAAATTTGATATTTTCTTTGACATATGGATTAAAGGTAATTCTCTCAATTGGTGGTTTTTGGTTTTTGTTGTTGTTGTTGTTTCCTTTAAAATAGCAAACTGCTGTAAAATTAACCCTAATATACTGTTGAGACAAACAAGTAACATGTCCATTGAATAGTGGGGGGGGGGGGGGGGCGGCAGGTAAAATGTACCTTGTCTCCAGACTGATCAGTCCACCTATTACTGTTGTAATAGATATTTGTATACAATAAATAAATGAATAAAATGAGAATAAGGGTTAGGAGAACTCAGTGACGGTAACTAATACTTTAAGAGTAAATATAAGCACATAGTATCATGCTATTGTAGACTCGTCTGAGCACCATAAAAAAAAATTGTCAGTGCTTTGAGGAAAGGATAAGGAAGAGACAGAAGAGAAAGAAGAAAAGAACAAGACTTGCATGCCTATGCCATGTTCAGCGATTTGAATTGATAACCTTGTGTGTCTATATGTGTCTATGTATGTTTATATGTATGTTTGTGTCTTCTCGTTTATGATCCCATGTGTCCAAATGTCATATTTGCTGAATAACGTGACCGCATAAGTGCAGAATATGTTTTGATTGATTACTTGTTATAATTGTGATTATTATTCAGAAACATACCAAACTTTGGCTGGTTTTGTTGCTGTTGTTGTTGTTGTTGTTGTTTTTTTGTTGTTTTTTTTAATTAAAAACTACTACAGTAAGCTCCAAAATTATGTACATATTAATATTATATTCACATGCATTTGTGCGTTAAAATGGTGGAGACGATGGGTAGAGATGATACTTTTGGTGTTCAATGTTTACTTGTATTTATATGCAAAACTTGAATAAAAAACTTATAAAAAAAAAAAAAAAAAAAATTATTATTCAGCGTCCTGCTTGGTTTTTGTTGCGTCCAGCGCACAACATTTCCTTGCAAGAAACTAGCGTTCTTAGCTCTTGAGGGCTGCAGAGTCGCCACAGGGCCGGCGCCACACACATGCTTAATAGTCGGAGAGGGTGTATGCATACGCTGCCATACTGTCCTTGTGCCTCGGGGTCCGTGACCCTGCAAAAGTTGGGGTCCGACGGGCCTAAAAGCGGCTCTTTCGGTCGCGTCTTTGCCCCAAACCGCACCTTTTCGGCCCGGGGGTGGGTATGCTTGCGCGCACGCGTGCATGCGCTGGTGTTTGTCAGTGTGTTTGTTTGTGTGCACATGTGGAGGGGACCCTAAAGTGTGCTGTGGTGTATGATATTGCTGTATACTGTCACTATTATTGAGCGTTCTGCTTGGTTTTTGTTGCGTCCACGGCGGCAGATTTCCTTGCAAGAAACTAGCGTTCTTAGCTCTTGAGGGCTGCGGAGTCGCCACAGGGCCGACGCCACACACATGGTAAATGGTCGGAGAGGGTGTATGCATACGCTGCCATACTGTCCTTGTGCCTCGGGGTCCGTGACCCTGCAAAAGTTGGGGTCCGACGGGCCTGAAAGCGGCTCTTTGGGTCCCGTCTTTGCCCCAAACCGCACCTTTTCGCCCCGGGAAGGGTATGCGTGCGCGCACGCGCGCGCGCGCTGGTGTTTGTCAGTGTGTTTGTTTGTGTGTGCGCATGTGGAGGGGACCCTGCAGTTTGTTGTGGTGTATGATATTGCTGTATACTGTCATTATTATTGTGCGTCCTGCTTGCTTTTTGTTGCGTCCACGGCAGCAGATTTCCTTGCAAGAAACTAGCGTTCTCAGTTCTTGAGGCTTGCGGATTAGGCACAGGGCGGGCTCGACACTTATGGAACATGGTCGGAGAGGGTGTATACATGCGGTGCCATACTGTCCTTGTGCCTTGGTTGTTTGCATACGGTGCCATATTGCCTGCTGCCTTGGGCTCTGTAACCGTTAAAAGTTTGGGTTCGACGGGCTTGAAATCGGTTCTTTGGGTCGCGTCTTTGCCCCAAACCGCACCTTTTCGGCCCGGGGGTGGGTATGCGTGCGCGCACGCGCGCGCGCGCTGGTGTTTGTCAGTGTGTTTGTTTGAGTGCGCGCATGTGGAGGGGACCCTAAAGTTTGTTGTGGTGTATGATATTGCTGTATACTGTCACTATTATTGAGCGTCCTGCTTGGTTTTTGTTGCGTCCACGGCAGCAGATTTCCTTGCAAGAAACTAGCGTTCTTAGCTCTTGAGGGCTGCGCAGTCGCCACAGGGCCGGCGCCACACACATGGTAAATGGTCGGAGAGGATGTATGCATACGCTGCCATGCTGTCCTTGTGCCTCGGGGTCCGTGACCCTGCAAAAGTTGGGGCCCGACGGACCCTAAAAGCGGCTCTTTGGGTCGCGTCTTTGCCCCAAACCGCACCTTTTCGGCCCGGGGGTGGGTATGCGTGCGCGCACGCGCGCGCGCGCTGGTGTTTGTCAGTGTGTTTGTTTGAGTGCGCGCATGTGGAGGGGACCCTAAAGTTTGTTGTGGTGTATGATATTGCTGTATACTGTCACTATTATTGAGCGTCCTGCTTGGTTTTTGTTGCGTCCACGGCAGCAGATTTCCTTGCAAGAAACTAGCGTTCTTAGCTCTTGAGGGCTGCGCAGTCGCCACAGGGCCGGCGCCACACACATGGTAAATGGTCGGAGAGGATGTATGCATACGCTGCCATGCTGTCCTTGTGCCTCGGGGTCCGTGACCCTGCAAAAGTTGGGGCCCGACGGACCCTAAAAAGCGGCTCTTTGGGTCGCGTCTTTGCCCCAAACCGCACCTTTTCGGCCCGGGGGTGGGTATGCGTGCGCGCACGCGCGCGCGCGCTGGTGTTTGTCAGTGTGTTTGTTTGAGTGCGCGCATGTGGAGGGGACCCTAAAGTTTGTTGTGGTGTATGATATTGCTGTATACTGTCACTATTATTGAGCGTCCTGCTTGCTTTTTGTTGCGTCCACGGCAGCAGATTTCCTTGCAAGAAACTAGCGTTCTTAGCTCTTGAGGGCTGCGCAGTCGCCACAGGGCCGGCGCCACACACATGGTAAATGGTCGGAGAGGATGTATGCATACGCTGCCATGCTGTCCTTGTGCCTCGGGGTCCGTGACCCTGCAAAAGTTGGGGCCCGACGGACCCTAAAAGCGGCTCTTTGGGTCGCGTCTTTGCCCCAAACCGCACCTTTTCGGCCCGGGGGTGGGTATGCGTGCGCGCACGCGCGCGCGCGCTGGTGTTTGTCAGTGTGTTTGTTTGAGTGCGCGCATGTGGAGGGGACCCTAAAGTTTGTTGTGGTGTATGATATTGCTGTATACTGTCACTATTATTGAGCGTCCTGCTTGGTTTTTGTTGCGTCCACGGCAGCAGATTTCCTTGCAAGAAACTAGCGTTCTTAGCTCTTGAGGGCTGCGCAGTCGCCACAGGGCCGGCGCCACACACATGGTAAATGGTCGGAGAGGGTGTATGCATACGCTGCCATGCTGTCCTTGTGCCTCGGGGTCCGTGACCCTGCAAAAGTTGGGGCCCGACGGACCCTAAAAGCGGCTCTTTGGGTCGCGTCTTTGCCCCAAACCGCACCTTTTCGGCCCGGGGGTGGGTATGCGTGCGCGCACGCGCGCGCGCGCTGGTGTTTGTCAGTGTGTTTGTTTGAGTGCGCGCATGTGGAGGGGACCCTAAAGTTTGTTGTGGTGTATGATATTGCTGTATACTGTCACTATTATTGAGCGTCCTGCTTGGTTTTTGTTGCGTCCACGGCAGCAGATTTCCTTGCAAGAAACTAGCGTTCTTAGCTCTTGAGGGCTGCGCAGTCGCCACAGGGCCGGCGCCACACACATGGTAAATGGTCGGAGAGGGTGTATGCATACGCTGCCATGCTGTCCTTGTGCCTCGGGGTC
>CM060316.1:117575334-117577834 GCA_030674155.1 Stramonita haemastoma
GCTAGCCGATAAACGAAACATAAACCGCAATTTATAATTATGTTACTTTACAATATTTTTATGTTTTTATTTTGCTTTGTTTAGTTGTTTTTTTTAAAGGTTTTTTCTTTTGTTGAATAGTCTTTTTAAGGCCCAGGCCGAAAGCTGTGTCAGTTATTGATGGCAGCTCATTGCCAAGGCCTACACGAAAATGTTCTTATGTTGTAAAATGTTGTGTTGAGATTGCCTTCAGCCATGGCAAGCTCTTAACATAACAACCTGCACTCTTCTTTAAAGGAGAAAAAATCCTCTGAAGTCAGAGTATGGCTGCTTATATAGCGAGGTACATGAAAACAGTCACGAGAATACAGGCAAACTTTTCATTCAGTGTGCAATTTCAATCTCACAGTGATTCCCAGGTGGGATGAGTGAGTCAGAGAACTCATTCTGGGTGACCCCCAGAGTGTTCAGCTGGGGAATACACAACAACAACAACAACAACAACAACAAGTACTTTTTGTAATAGTAAACATCAGGAAAGATGTTTACCACTTTACTACTTTTTTCTTTTCTTTTTTGGTTTGCATGCTTTCATTTGTTTGGCTATTTAATGGGGTTGGTAGGTGTGTGTGTGTTGGGGGGGGGGGAGTCCCTCTTTTTAAAATTTTTATTTAGCTTGTTATCGTGTTGTGAGGACTGAAGATTAAGCTGTGAAACTACGACCACATAAAGCGGAACAACCCAGCAAAGCTTTCAACACACTCACAGACTCTGACAGCCTGGGAACTCTTTCAACACATCAAATCACCATTTCCTGGAATGAGAGGAGGAGAGGAGAGAGAGAGAAGAGAGAGAGGAGAGAGAGGGGAGAGAGAGAGAGAGAGAGAGAGAGAGAGAGAGAGAGAGAGAGAGAGAGAGAGAGAGAGAGAGAGAGAGAGAGAGAGAGGAAGAGAGAGAGAGAGAGAGAGAGAGAGAGAGAGAGAGAGAGAGAGAGAGAGAGAGAGAGAGAGAGGGGAGAGAGAGAGAGAGAGAGAGAAGAGAGAGAGAGAGAGAAGAGAGAGAGAGAGAGAGAGAGAGAGAGAGAGAGAGAGAGAGAAGAGAGAGAGAGAGAGAGAGAGAGAGAGAGAGAGAGAGAGAGAGAGAGAGAGAGAGAGAGAAGGCAAGGCAAGGCAAGGCAAGGCAAGGCAAAGCAAAATTCTTTTATTCGAGGATAGTAGATAAGCACTCGTGTGCTTTTTTACATCCAGTCCCCGCCCTTTTCAGGGATAACATTAAGATAAAAAAAAATAATAATAGCCACAACTACACAACAACAATTATAATGATCCAAATACCAAAAGTAAGGAACCATACCAAGTATCAAACAACAGGCAAGAAATAACACAGAGATACAATATTAAGGTAATGTTATAAATAGTCACTCATTCAGAAACGAAAATAAGAATTAAGAATCAATGATAATTTTGATTTGAATAAAGGAAAACAAACAAAAACAAAACAAAGAAAAAGCAAAACAAAACAAAACAAAAAAAGCGCAATAATTAAAGAGCAAACATGAGAATATGATGAGGTAGAGAGAGAGAGAGAGAGGAGAGAGAGAGAGAGAGAGAGAGAGAGAGAGAGAGAGAGGAGAGAGAGAGAGAGAGAGAGAGAGAGAGAGAGAGAGACAGACAGACAGACAGACAGACAGACAGACAGACAGACAGACAGACAGACAGACAGACAGAGACAGAGACAGAGAGAGAGAGAGAGAGAGAGAGATAGACAGAGACAGACAGAGAGGGGGAGAGAGACAGAGAATGACAGAGAGAGAGAGACAGACAGACAGAGAAAGAAACAGAGAGAGAGACAGAGAGAGAGAGAGACAGAGAGAGACAGAGAGAGAGAAAGAGAGAGAGAGCAAAACATGGACAGACGGACAGAGAGAGAGACACAGAGACAGAGATAGACAGAGATGCAGACAGAAAGGAAGACAGAGAGAAAAGACAGAGACAGACAAAAAGAGACAGAAACAGAGAGACAGTCAGACAGAGACTGATAGACAGACAGGCAGAGAAACAGAAAAAGACAGAAATAGAAAGAGTAGAATAAAGGGGAAAACTCGGAAAACACACACACTGGCACGCACGCGCACTCTGGCACGGAAAAAGCGAGTGCTGCCTCCCCCTGTCTCGCTGTGCTGTGCCGGGTGATGCTTTCGTGCCAGTCAGACGTCGGCCTAGGGACCCCGAGACTGCGATAATAGTGCCGGAAAATGCCAGACTATCAGGAAGGTTGTGTCAATGTGCCTGGGGGGCTGAGGGTTGTAGTGGTGAGATGTGAAGACAAAGAATACTGTGAGGAGAGTTCGAGTCGGATAGAGAAAGAAAATACTGGCCTTGAGTGTTGCTGGAATCAGTGGGTGAATTTTTTGTTTTTTTTTTCTGTTGTGGATAAGATGAGATAAGATAAGATGAGAGAGAGAGAGAGAGAGAGAGAGAGAGAGGAGAGAGAGAGAGAGAGAGAGAGAGAGAGACAGACA
>CM060316.1:117582834-117587834 GCA_030674155.1 Stramonita haemastoma
AGAAAACTAATGGTTGAAGGTCCCAATCCGTTAGAAGCCAAATCGTTTGATTTCGAGAGTCTTTGAGAGAGTGGTGGTCTGGAATTAAAAGGCAAGTTGCAGCTTTAGAAAAAAAAGTATGAAACACAATGCAGTTTTACTTCATTGCAACATTGATAATGTACTGTGCTGTATGAAATCTTTCTGATTTATATAAAAAATAGGCCTAGTGCAAGACAGTGCAGTTCTATACATGTCTTGCACCCACCCCCTTTATTTATTTTTATTTATTTATTTTGCTCTTGTATATCGAGGATAATGGAATAAGCACTCATGAGCTTTTTCACATCTAATCCCCGTGTGTATGCAGTTTTGTAAATCTTGTCATCTGTTCCCACCGGCACACAATGGGCTACTCTTACGAAAACTGGGACAGGATTTGACGTGTGCGCAAGATATTCTGCGTGCGTTCGCACACGGGGCCTCGGTTTATAGTGTCATCCGAAGGACTTTTGGGGAGAGTGGAGTCAGCACTGATGTTAACTCCAGGGGAAAAATCCCTGAACGGGAACCGAATCCGGGTCGTCAAATTGCCAGCGCGATGTTCTGACCACTAGGCTATCCCGTCCCCTTTTCAAGCACATGCGCGTGCGCGCGAACACACACACACACACACACACACACACACACACACACACACACACACACACGCGCGCGCGCGCGCGCGCGCGCGCGCGCGCACTCATTCACAGAACCTTGAGAAAACTATGGAAAGCCAGTAATACTAGTAGAAGTTTTTGTTTTCTAGACTGTTAACAATGCAAACAGCTGGAGTGTACACAGAGTGGGCGATCATGAATTTCATGTTTTTGTGTGTGTTTTTTTTGGTACAGTAAAAGTACATTCATTCTGCCTGCCATCTTCACTATGTTTCAATAACTTTCTCATAGAAACATCAAAAGTGCAAGAAAATAATTATCTACACCCATCACGAAGCCGATGAATACTGGGAAACAAGTTAACGCTGGCAGCAATAGGCATACACACACTGTGATTTTGCACCGACAGCGTAATTTGAAAGGTAGTCAGTGAAACTCCCTCGGCACGGCAATTATTTATTTATTTATTTATTTATTTATTTATTCATTTATTAATTAATTAATTTATTTATTATTTATTTATTCTTTTATATCAAGGATAATTGAATAAGCAATCATATGCTTTTTTACATCCAGTCCCCGTGTGTATGCAGTTTTGTAAATGTCATCTGTTACCACCGGCACACGATGGCCTACTCTTACGAAAATTGGAACAGGATTTGACATGTGTGCAAGATGTTCTGTGTGCGTTCGCACACGGGGCCTCGGTTTATAGTGTTATCCAAAGAACTTTTTGGGAGAGTGGAGTCAGCACTGATTTTAACTCCAGATGAAAAATCCCTAGAACGGGAATCCAACCCGGGTCGTCAAATTGCGAGCACGATGTTCTGACCACTAGGCTATCCCTTCCCCCTTTCAAGCACGTGCGCGTACGCGCGAACACGCACACACACACACACACATACGTGCGCGCGCGCACTCATTCACAGAACCTTGAGAAAACAGAGTACAAATGGTTTAAGAGAATAGAATAGAATAATCCCTCGTGGAGATGCATGGGAGCTCTCAGTATAAACAGATCCCCACCTTCTGAAAATTCTGTGCTTGGAACTTCCTCTTTTCTATCCCTCTCTTTATTTCTGCCTTGTTCCCTTTCTTCGTGTCACCTCTTTCTTGTCTATTTTCTGCCTTTTTGGTCCATTTTTATGCCCCCCCCCCCCCCCAAGGCATCAAAGATAACAAGTCTCTTCTATGCCGAAGTCAGTTGCACTGGGCCTGACTTGTCAGGCGCTTAACAGCAGTGCAACGCATTTTCGCTCAAATGACAGACCAAAATAGCTGCTGTCTGAGCGTTCAACAAAGAATGAGAACATGGATGTCAATACCTGAAGATATATCGTTATAGGTGAGTAAGGTGGAGAGATAACACAGAAGTGCCTTTTCTGAGGTCTCATCTTCTTTCAAACGTGCATCATCAAAGTGGTGCCCATCTCCCCTTCCTCCCTGTTTTGTCTTTTGGTTTGTTCATTTCTCGGCTAGAGCTCCGAGGTTCACCAATGGTGAGATTTTTGTGTGTGCTTCGGCTTTTTGCCTACCATTAAGGTAACTGCATTCCGAGTTCGGGAATGATGCCTAAACACATGACACCAGTGTGCATTATATATATATATATATATATATATATATATATATATATATATATATATATATATATATATATATATATATATATATATATATGTATATATAGTTATATAGTTATATAGTTATATAGTTATATATACAGTCGAGGGCAAGAGAAGAAGAGGCCGCCAAAAGAAATCATGGGTTGACAACATCAAAGACTGGACCGCCCAACCCCTGCAACACCTCCTACTAGCCACACAGGATCGTGAAGCATGGAAAAAGATCTCTGTTGCGTCTTCTCTCATGTCCCCCCTACGTCCTTTGGGACATGGGACTGAGTGAGTGAGTGAGTGATATATAGTTATATATATAGTTATATAGTTATATATATATATATAGTTATATATATAGTTATATATATAGTTATATATATAGTTATATATATAGAGTTATATATAGTTATATAGTTATATATAGTTATATAGTTATATATATAGTTATATATATAGTTATATATATGTATAGTTATGTATATAGTTATACATTCTTACCGATACAAAAGGTCTACTTTTCCGAAAGGTAGAACCACTTTCAATGTCTGCACAAAATGTTGTGCGTTGCGTTTGCACACGGGATCTCGGTTTACAGTATTTTCAGAAAGCCGTTCGAGGGAGTGGAGTCAGTACTGATGTTACCACCAGGAGAAACAATCCCCTTGAACGGGGGTCTCGATGGTGGCTGGAACCAGGGCCCGATTCTGGGCCGTGTCGGCACATTGCAAACGCAACGCTCTAACCACAAGGCATATCCACCCCCCACCCCACCCCACCGCCCCCCACCCATCCCCAGCTGTCTTATCTGTTATGAAACATACCCACAGACATTGATTTCAGTGTTTATGTATCGTTACAGGTGAGTGAGAAGACTGGAGAACTGTGCTGAAGCCAAGACCACTGGAACTGTCACCATCCATCCACATACATACAACACAGGGGGTCGTGACTGTCTTCACTGCTGTGGATAGACTATAGACTGTAGACTTCAGTCGTGATTATCTTCGCTGATGTTTACTTATAGACTATAGTCGTGATTATCTATACTGCTGTGTATCTATAGAATGTAGACTTCAGTCGTGATAATCTTCACTGTTGTGTAACTATAAACAGTGGACTTCACTTCTCGAGCCCAGAAGACAGGAACTACCCCGAAGAACAAAGACGATGTACTCAGATATTTTTGATCAGTCTGGTGGAACATATTGTCTGAGGTGAGTTTGGTGGAATATTTTCTCTTGGATGAGTCTGATGGAATATATTTTCCTTAGATGACCCTAGTGGAACATTTTTCCTTTCATGAGCTTGGTGGAACATTTTCCCTTTCATGAGGCTGGTGGAATATAATATTTAATTTCAAATGAGTGTTGTGGAACACTTTTTCTTACATGAACTTGGTGGAACATCTTTCTCCAGGAGACTGTGGTGGCCTATTTCAAAGTGATTAGTCTGTCAAGAACAAACCCAAACAAAGACTAAATCTACCTTCAGCAGACTTTTAGAAAAAAACCCCCAAAACAGCTGGTAAAAGAGAGAAAAAAAACAAAGCAGGAAAACCAGAAGAGAGTAGAACTAGATGAAAGAATAACTCTACCAAGGCAAGTGGGTGAGACAACACCACAACCCAAGCAACTAACCTCCTTACAACTTTCAAGCCCAGGTCTCCTACCTAACATCAGGTAACGACAGAGAAACGACAGCAAGCAAAACTTGCCACAGCAGCAACAGAGAGAAGCACTGACACTGGTTTAACCAGCAACAAGAGTAACAACAGCAGTAGCAGAAGCAGAAGCAGAAGCGGAAGCAGAAGCAGTACTGTGCAGCAGAAGCGGAAGCAGAAGCAGAAACAGAAGCAACACTGTGCAGCAGCAGCAAGTAGTAAGCAGCAGCAGCAGGAGATGAGGGCCTAAGCTCACAGCGTGAAGAAGCATGGTGGAGGTCTGGGCAGGCGCCCACTATCGTCACTGTCCAGGGAATAACTTGCACGTGCGGGCGGTGTGGACCCCCCTCGGCTGAGGCCCCACAATGCGCGGTGTCTGGTGGTCAGTGCTGCCCGCCCCCACCTGGCTGACCGCGCTGCTCTCTCTCCACCTCCTGCTTCCAGGTATGTTTCTGTGTGTGTGTGTGTGTGTGTGTGTGTGTGTGTGTGTGTGTGTGTGTGTGTGTGTGTGTGTGTGTGTGTGTGTGTGTGTGTGTGTGTGTGTGCGTGTGTGTAGGTGTGTGTGTGTGTGTGTGTGTGTCTGTCTGTCTGTCTGTCTGTCTGTCTGTCAGTAACTCTCTCTCTCTCTGTGTCTCTTTGTCTCTCTGTCTCTCTCTGTCTCTCGTTCTCTCTATTTTTCTTTCTCTCTGTGTGTCTCTCACTGTGTCTCTATCTATCTCTCTCTGACTCTGTCTCTCTTTTTCTCTCTCTCTGTCTCTCTCTCTGCATTTCTCTCTCTCTCTCTCTCTCTCTCTCTCTCTCTCTCTCTCTCTCTCTCTCTCTCTCCCCTCTCTCTCTCTCTCTCTCTCTCTCTCTCTCTCTCTCCCTCTATCTCTATTTTTCTCTTTCCCTCCCTCTACCTCTCTCTTTTTCTCAATCTCTTTCCCCATCTCCATCTCTCTCCCCTCTCTCTCCCTCCCGCTCTCTGTCTCTCTGTCTTTATCTCTGTCTGTCTGTCTATTTGTCTGTCTGTCTCTGTCTGTCTGTCTGTTTCTCTCTATCTCTCTCTCACTCACTCACTCTCTCACTCACTCACTCACTCAC
>CM060316.1:117590334-117595771 GCA_030674155.1 Stramonita haemastoma
CGCTGTTTTTTCCCTGTATGTGTTTCGGTTTCTCTGGCTCTTCATTTTTCCTTTCACAGATGCTCAAGATACTTCTTGAATTCCTGCCTCCCATCCCCTCCCATCCCCCCTCATCTTTATTTCTCTCCTCTCTCTGTCCCTCCTTTTTGTATAACGTGGTGGGGCGGGATAGCTCAGTGGTCAGAGCGCTCGCTTTCCCCTGGTCAAATTAAGCAGCAGGGAGCATGGTTACCATTTGGGTGGGTGACCGTTTGCAGGCCTTGACTTTAGTACTGTCCCCCCAATTCACCCAGCTATGAATGAGTACATGCCCTCTTTAGGGTCAGGGAAGGTAAAGCAGCGAGGGATGGGCGCCGCCCTCAATGTGCCGGCCTCTACAGAAGCTGAGGTCTGTGATGCCTTGCTCCCCTACGACCACATAAGTTATGGGACACCTTTACCACTACATTTCAATGAGTTCTTTCTCTGCTGTGTTCTTTCTTATTATTTTCATTTAGTTGTGTTTTGGTATCTTCACACCAGATTTGTCTTCGTAAAATTGCAGGAAAAACTTTTCAATTTGGCCGGAATTTGAATGACAAAGCTTTTGCATTGGAAGAAAAATAAAGGAGAGGAATTCTCTAAGACACCACACCTTTTCACAATATTTGTTTCTGTGTTTTTGTCTGGTTGTATGTATGGCTGGGTGTCTGTCTGTCTGTCTGTGTATGTGTGTGTATGTGTGTGTGTGTGTGTGGTGTGTGTGTGTGTGTGTGTGTGTGTGTGTGTGTGTGGTGTGTGTGTGTGTGTGTGTGTTAAAGGTATTAAAGAACAATTGAGTCCAACAGAATATTTCAGGCATTCACGTCTGTTTTAATTCATATTACTATCTACAACATGAGATTTCATGTAATAGATCAAGCGTATGTTAGTGCAAAGCGTTAAAGAGACGAAACCAATCTGTAGCAAAGAGTTTGTGTGGATGTGTTTTGTCAATATTGTCTTCATATACAACCCCAACCTCACAGGCCATGGCTTTTATGAATATTGTTAGAAAGTATGGAGATTGGAACCGGAGCTTCTTTGCGTATGTTTTGAGGGAGTTTTGTCAGGGTTTTTTGTTGGAAAAGGATATTTTGTATGTATGTATACTTGTTTGTATTGCTAGATTGTCTTATAATTTTTTTTATTGTCAGTATGCGGCTGTATATTAAAATATAATAATAATAATAATAACAATAACAATATTATTGTTATTATTAATAGTAATAATAATAGATAGAATTTATATAGCGCTATATCTTGCAAAAACAAATAAAAGCGCTTGCATTCAATCAATTCTTACACATACAACCGATGACAATGAACAGCATTAACGAATTCAAATGTACATACACACGCACGCACGCACTCACGCACGCACGCGCACACACACACACACACACACACACACACACACACACACACACACACACACACACACACACACACACACACACACACACACACAGTGCAAACACTCGTGCACACACACATAATGGTTATACACTTTGGCAGTATGATCGGGATGTTGAAAGCAGGGACAGATATGAGACGAAACAGGAGGGGAAAATCTTAGGTTTGGAATAAATAAATATGTCTTTCAATTTTGCTTGCTTGTTTTCTTGTTTGTTGGACAGATTTTCGCAACATAGCTTTTACTGTTGGTTAGTCGTCATCACCTCATCCTCCCATCCTCCTAAACGTTATACCCCAAACTACAAACGTCAGCCACCCCTCTCCCTCCCCCCCCCCTTCTCTCCCTCTTACTTCTCCCCTTTAACAGCACGAGGCTAGCCGCTGTGGTTTAACTCAGACTGGTGACCCAGTACAGCCATTCTGGTTGCAGAATGAGCTGCCAGCTTCTCGCCCTTCACACACTGGTGTGCAGGTTTCTATGACAGAAAATCAAATTTAAAAGTTTAACTTTTTTGGACTTGAGGGATGGGGGGTGGGGGGTGGAGGGGGGAGTATGCTGATTTACAAGTCACATGTGCTGCTAGTACTGGAGAGCTGAAAGCAGGTTGAGCTGATGTGATGGATTGCTTTTACACATGCATCTACGTGACCAATATCCCACCTGCTTATGTTCACACACGCACGCACGTACGCACACGCACACATGAATGTACACACGCACGCACGCACCCACACACACACTCGCGCGCGCACATACACATACACACAAGCACACACGCACGCATGCACACGCACGCACGCACACATGCACATACGCACACATACAAACGCACACAAATATACACACACTTACACACACGCGCATGCACACACACACACGCACACACACAAACACAAACACACACACTTTTACGGTCTTGGGTTATGCAAATTGTTTTGTGACTTTTTTTAACATGCGGTGTAGCCAATATGCCGTGTCTGTACACAGCAATAGCTCCATAGAAAGTAAAAGTGTGCTGAAAATAGCAAGAGAGACTTCAGGTTTGCGCATATTACTTTCATGCATACAAACACTTTGGCGCTGTATTTTTGGAGTGAAAAAACCTTGATCAGATGGTCTGGCATTTTCTTTCCTTTTCAAGACTTGGAATTGTTATTAGAATAGGAAGAACAGGAGAGAGAGAGAGAGAGAGAGAGAGAGAGAGAGAGAGAGAGAGAGAGAGAGAGAGAGAGAGAGAGAGAGAGAGAGAGAGAGAGAGAGAGAGAGAGAGAGAGAGAGAGAATGACAATGACAATGACAATGACAATGACAATGGTTTATTTGCGATAAGCTTTACGCCCATTCACAAGGGGACAGAGGGATGGGGACTGGGCACAACATAAATTGTAAACAAAAATACACTATCAATGGGAATCCACAACATGGGTTTGCAATGATTGAATAGTATCAGTAATAGCTACACCTGTGATACAAATTATCATCAGATTCTAGTCATTAGTTTATGATTATACTTATATACGACAACATCATCTGTCATGACACAATTTCAGACTGTCATCGGTCATCATCATCATCATCATCATTGGAGCAACTATGACACATCTCTACAAGTAAATTCTTTTCTAACAGGTTTGAAAGTTGTTGTCACTTGATCTAGCTTACTCAAAAGATTATTATCATACTATTATCACTATTGTTGATATTATTCTTATTGTCATCATTATAATCATTGTATTATCTTTAGTTCCTTCTGAGTTCATTTTGTTGTTATGAGTTGTAACAATGTTGTAGCTAAGTATTTTTGGGTGGACTTTTCTTGGTTGCTAAGTTGTTTATTTCATTATGTTTCTTTGGTTGCTCTTTATCTATTAACGCTTCTCTTTTCTTTTATAATCAAAATCATTTTATTGTGGCTTCTGATTTTCGTCTTCTGAAAGTGTGCATTTTTATTATCTTATTATGTATAACGTCCTTATTCCTTTATGTTGTTTGGTACTGCATATAGTTTTACTGTTTAGTATCTTTTTATCTTGATGTTTTCCCTGAAAAGGGCGGGGACTGGATGTAAAAAAAGCACATGAGTGCTTATCTATTATCCTCGAATAAAAGAATTTTGCCTTGCCTTGCCTTGCCTTGCCTTGCCTTGCCTTGCCTTGCCTTGCCTTGCCTTGCCTTGCCTTGCAAAAAGATAATCCATTCTATTGTTAAAGTAGTCAGTGATTTCTTTAAAGCTGTTCAAAATATCGCCATTCCTGGTTTCTTTGGTCTCACATGAGAGAGAGTGAGAGAGAGAGAGAGAGAGAGAGAGAGAGAGAGAGAGAAGAGAGAGAGAGAGAGAGAGAGAGAGAGAGAGAGAGAGAGAGAGAGAGAGAGAGAGAGAGAGAGAGAGAGGAGAGAGAGAGAGAGAGAGAGAGAGAGAGAGAGAGAGAGAGAGAGGATGGAGGGAACTGGTTATGAAGTCTTCGGGGATGCCCCCTCGGTCGCCAGACTAAGGGATAGATAGATAGATAGATAGATGGATAGATCGATCGATAGATAGATAGATAGATAGGTAGATAGGTAGATAGGTAGATAGATAGATAGATAGATAGATAGATAGATAGATAGATAGATAGATAGATAGATAGATAGATAGATGGATGGATGGATGGATAGGTGGATAGATAGATAGACAGATAGATAGATTGATGGATGTATGGATGGATAGGCGGATAGATAGATAGATAGATAGATAGACAGATAGACAGATAGACAGATAGACAGATAGATAGATAGATAGATAGATAGATAGATAGATAGATAGATAGATAGATAGATAGATAGATAGATAGATAGATAGACAGACAGATAGATAGATGGATGGATGGATGGATGGATGGATAGGTGGATAGATAGATAGATAGATAGATAGATAGATAGATAGATAGATAGATAGATAGATAGATAGATAGATAGATAGATAGATAGATAGATAGATAGATAGATAGGTTAGATTGGCCTAAACACGCAATTCTTGTTCCTACTGTTGTGTCAAACATTATGCAATCTTTAACATTTTGAAATTTACAAACTGTTGGACAGCGAGCTCATTTCTGACATGAGAACCTGTGATCTTTATGGACAATGTGTCACCTTTTTTTTTAACAACCTGAAGATTAGAATGGTCATGTTGCAATTCTCGTTCATGTTTCCAAAGCATGATGCAAGCTAGAAATGAGGTAAGCTTTTCAAATGTCAGGTTATTGGATATCAGAGTAACCTTTCCCATTGACGCCTTTGACATACACAGGTGTAGTTCAACCTTTCTTTACAGCCTGAAGAAATGAATTTGGACAGTACCTGGTTTGTATCTGGAAAGTTTCAACATCTTGCATTACTGCATTGCACCCTGTCTATTTCAGGCCTCGAAGCCTCTGTCACCTTACATCCCCATCTCTGCTTCCCCAACTGTCCGTAAACTGGTAGATGTAGTGCACTGCATAATTATGGAATATGAAGAAGATGCATTGCTTCAAGATCAAACTCTGAGACTTTAGAATGAGCATGAGCCTGTAGTTTTATTTGGTAGCTTCATCACACATTATTCTTTTATGTCGAGGATAACGGAATAAGCACTCATGTGCTTTTTACATGCAGTCCCCATGTGTATGCAGTTTTGTAAATCTTGTCACCCTGCTCCCACTGGCACACAATGGCTTACTCTTACAAAAAGCGGAACAGGATTTAACGTGTGCGCAAGATGTTCTGCGAGTTTGTTGGAGGGGTGTTGTTGCGGCCCTTTGTTTCACAAGGAATTCATAAGCATAAGTCAGGTAAGTCAAGTCAATGTATTTGAAGCATTCCGTATGCACAGATTCACTTCCGCAATGGGAATGGAATCATTCCGCCAACTCATAGACTTGTCTACCGCCCTGACAGCAAATCACTTTTAAAATGAGGAATGGCTACTTTCCCAAACACTGACATCATTCTCTGAGAGTAAACCAGTAAATAATCTTT
>CM060316.1:117595871-117598371 GCA_030674155.1 Stramonita haemastoma
AAGTCCGTGAGGTGGCCTGCGAGACTTCCTCTTTGCAGGAGCGCGAAAACCCGTTCATTCAGTGAAGCCCTTAAAAAAAGTTTACGACTCGCTCAGAAATGCCTGCCAAAACTTCGGGCATCCATTAGCTTAAGAAAACACAAGTCATGAAAACAGGATGTTGCTCCCCCCTAACCATAACATAAATGACCATGAACTGGATGTCGCCCAGATTCGTAAACCTGGGTTAAACTATCTCAGACACCCTCTTTGACACGAGCCCCCAAAGCTATCGGCAAAGCTACCACCATGACCAGACGAAAAAGAAAGCGTTGAAAAAACGCAAGTGATTGACCCAACAAAGATCCGATTACAGAACTGTGTCTTGAGAAACCAAAGATCCAATTGAAAGAGCGTGTCTGAGCACCCTCCTGTATGGCAGGCAGTCCTGGATTTTTGCGTGGCCCCGCAAAGCGAAAGCTCAACGCTTTTCACATGCGTTGCTTCGATGCATCCTCAATATTACCGGGGGAAGGGAAAGGTCCCAAAAAAACACTGTCCGGGGAAAGAGCTGGGAGTTCCCGGAATAATTATAACGCGTTGAAACAGTGGTTTTTGCGATGATTGATCATGCGTGCGCAGGGGACAATGGCGTACCCCTTAAGACAACCTCTTATGGAGAACGTGCAGGAAAAACGCCCAAAAGGGGGCAGCCAAAGCTGCGATTCAAAGCGTTTTTGCAAGGGGGGCTTAAAACCCCTGTCAAACCATAACAAACTGGGAAGCAACGCTCTCAAAGGTCAGCCTGGAACAGATGTACAAAAAAGGTTCTCCAAGTTCGAAGAGCATTTTTTCACGCGGAGGAAAGGAAAAGAGATGAAGGCTGCAGACCGGGGCAGACAGACCAAAGTCGACTTTTTTTTGCCCCTCTGCCAAAAGGGACTGTCTTTTGTGTTATTTTTGTTTTTTTTTGTTTATCAGTGTTGTTTGGTTTTTTCGGGGTTTTTTGTTTTGTTTTTTTTTTTTCTTGATGTTTTTTCTTGATAAGGGTGTGGAAATTTTATGTAAAAAAAGCGCATGAGTGCCCCTTCCTATCTTCGAAAATAAAAGAATTTGACTTGACTTTAACGTCTCTTGGAAAATGATACGACAACTGACAAAAAAAATTCCGGTCTCTGAACCAAAAAAAAAGTTGGGTGAAAGGTTCAGTCATGATGGATTGAGGCCCGTTTAGTTTAGACCTGACCGAAATCATATCAGGAGTCTGCTCCGACAGAAGTGGGCATTAAAAACGATCTGGGGGGTGAATCGGTGCGGGTGTGCACTTCAACGATCATGTCTCCGTCTCTTTTTCCTTTTCTTTTTTTTCTCTCTTGGGGAAGCGGGGGTGGGGATACAAAGATGGGCGAGAGAGAGAGAGAGAGAGAGAGAGGGAGTGAGAGAGGAGAGAGAGAGAGACGAGCAGAAGAGAGAGAGAGAGAGAGGAGAAGGAGAGAAAGGAGAGAGAGAGATGAGGAGAGGAGAGGAGAGAGAGGAGAGAGAGAGAGACGAGAGGGAGGGAGATGAGAGAGAGAGAGAGAGGGGGGACCTTCGTTAAGTCAAGAAGAGTTTTCACTCTCTTTGTCTGTCTCAGTATTCCATCCACTAGTCTGTGATAAACAACACGTCATTGTTATTCCTTTCTCTATTAATTTTTTTGCTGTTTTTTGTGGGTTTGCTGCTCAGTCAAACACAAGTCACGTCAGCTCAAAATCCCTTCAATCGAAGGTCAATTACAATTTTAAAATGGCAGTTTTTCTCACGTTCAAAATCATGGATTCGTTTTACCCCATTTGTCACTGCTTTAAAAAGATACAAATAACCAAAGAAATAAAATCACATGCCAAGTACCATACAGATTTGAGCATTGCACATTATTTTTCTTCTCATGGGTAGTTGATGATATCTATATCTTTCTCTACAGAAACACATATCATGCAAATGGCAACGATAATGTGTCTCTGATTCTTAGTGCCCACGTATAGCCAATTTGAATCTCGACATTTCTTTCTGAAAGTAATAAACAGGTTGTATGAAACTCCTGCATTTGCAAACAACATAAACATTTAAAAGCCTCATGGAAGCAATGTAAGGCACCTTTATTCTACAAAAAGATGTGTGTTGTTTAGGTAACCGAGCAAAAACTTTGTATAAAAAAAACATGGTCAAAATGGTGTTTTCTTGTCTTTTATTTCTACTTTTATTTCAAGTTCACTTGTTTATTCTTGCGTTCTCCTTTTTTCAAGTAGGGGGTGTGGGTGGTGGTGGTGGTGGGCAGTGGGGAGGGGAATTGTCAGCACATCAATATTCAGAGTAACTGCCTTCCATGAATAGAAGAGGGTTGTGTGTATGTGGTGTGTGTGTGTGTGTGCGCGCATGTGTGTATGTGTATGTGATACATACATACAGACAGATATATAGACAGACAAAGGGAGGGAAGAGGGGACGGAGAGAGACAGACAGAAAGAAAAACAGAGAGACA
>CM060316.1:117603371-117605871 GCA_030674155.1 Stramonita haemastoma
TGTCTGGTGAGAAAGACACCCCCGGGAGAGGCAGGCAGGCAGGCAGGCAGGCAGGCAGATATTACATTTTTTTCATGAAGGCGACACCATGTGTCAGGGACACGGGATAGCCTGGTGGTTAGAGTGATGCACATTGCGCTCGTGTTCTGCTGACTCGGGTTCGAATCTCATTGAAGAGGAATTTTCCTCTGAAGTTAAAATCAGTGCCGATTCCGCCCCTCCCCTAAAAACAAAGAAGTCCTTCAATAAATGACTATAAACCAGCTCACGTGTCTCTGTCTCTGCTAAGTTCTGCGATCTCCTGTAGCCCTCCCAGATCACTGATCTCAGTGATGTTGGCAGTGTAGGATGCTGGTGGTCTGCCTCTTTTCCTTCTGTCCTCAACCTTGCCTCCAAGAACTCTTTGTCATCAGATTTGTGTGTGTGTTTCTATTTTCATGAGATATCAACCAATGAAAAATTAATATCAAAAGTTTGGAGCAAATAATCACAAGTCTTGATGTGTTTCAATATCCAATGATCGTAGTATCTGGCGGCAATTTATCATTCATTAGCATTTCCTATGAATAACAACAGTGTTTAAATTCCCAGGTCAATTCACTGCCAAGAAACTTGTATTAATATTCTTGCAATCCGATTTCCCAGATCCCGATAACTTAATTTAAAGCAGGAAACTTAAAACATAATATATTTGCAGAATGTTTCATCTTCTCTCTCATTCTCTCTTCCTCCCCCACCCCCCCCCCCCCCCCCCTCTCTCTCTCTCTCTCTCTCTCTTCTCTCTCTCTCTCTCTCTCTCTCTCTCTCTCTCTCTCCTCTCTCTCTCTCTCTCTCTCCTCTCTCTCTCTCTCTCTCTCTTCTTGGGCTTGTTTCATTTTTTTCCTTGTTACTTTTTGTCCTTTGTTTTTTGTACTTTCTTTGAGTTAAAATCCAGATTTTTTTTCCCCTTCTATGTTAGGATGCACACTCTGTGTTGCTAGTTTTTTGTTTACCCCCTTTTTTTAGTGGTGTGGATTTTAAAATAAAAGCTTTTATTACCGTTCATCATCTGTCTGTCTGTATCTCTGTCCGTCTGTCTGTCTGTCTGTCTGTCTGTCTGTCTGTGTCTGTGTCTCTGTGTCTGTCTGTCTGTCTGTCTGTCTCTCCTCTCTCTCTCTCTCTCTCTCTCTCTCTCTCTCTCTCTCTCTCTCTCTCTCTCTCTCTCTCTCTCTCTCTCTCTCTCTCTCTCTCTCTCTCTCTCTGGAATAGCCGAATTCCGAAAATTGATTTTTTGTTCTGCTTTGAAAGGATCTTCTACAACTAAAGCATTCAGGTTTTTAATCTCCAGGCCCCAGCAATCTAGACTTGACAATCACACCGTGGTCTCCTCTGGGGGTCAACAGTCATCTGATCAGTTCCCAAGTTCACCAGTCTCAGACCTAAGTCAAATACAGTACTACTCTGTGTTCTACTTGTCTACATATTAGTGACTTTGTCCAAGAAGGAAAGTGGCAGGATGGTTAAGACGTTTGCCTGCCTACAAACAACTAAATCGTGAGCATCTCGGTTCAATTCCCAGCCTTGCTCTGTCTTCCTTTCCAGTTTGACGACAAAAGTCAAACTAAATTTAGAAGTATTTCGGATGAGACTACAAAACCGAGGCTCCTTGTGCGAATGCACGCAGAACATCTTGTAGACATGGTAACAGCCCCGTTCCCGTTTTTTGAAAGAGTTAGCCATTTTGTGCCGAAGAAGAAAAAAATTATTTCAGAACAGAATATGGCTGCCTTTATGACGAGCTATTAAAAAAACTATACACGTTAATGACTCATCCAGTGTATACTTCTGATCTCACAACCATTCCATGCTGGGGTAAAAGAGTCAGAGACATGTTGTGGGCGACCCCTGAAGTGCTAAACACAAAAACAACAGCAGCAGCAACAACAACAACAACAACAACAACAACAACAACAACAACAACAACAACAACAGCAGAAGGATGGAAGGAAGGATGGTGGCAGGATGGTTAAGACGTTCACCTGCCAACAAGTAAACCGTGAGTTTCTGGGTTCGTACCCAGCCTCGCCCTTTCTTCCCAGTTTGACGATAAAATCGAACTAAATGTCGAAGTCTTTCGGATGAGACCATAAACCCAGGCCCCGTGTGTGAACGCACGCAGAACATCTTGCGCACACGTTAAAACCCCGTTCCGCCTTTCGGAAGAGCAGGCCATCGTGTTCCGGTAGGAGCGGATGACAAAATCATTTACAAAAAAAAACAAAAAAAAACCCACCGGCATGCACACAGGTGTCGTGTTTAGACACTATCCCTGAGAAATAAAAAATAAAGGATAGGCGCTGCACATGTGGCGACGCGCTCTCCCCGGGGAGAGCAGCCCGAATTTCACGCAGAGAAATTTGCTGTGACATAAAGTGGTATAAAATAAAATAAAAACAAAATGAAAACAGCAGCAAAAACAACAAGAAATTCAAGATAATGTAACTTACCACTCTTTTCTTTA
>CM060316.1:117608371-117613371 GCA_030674155.1 Stramonita haemastoma
CAAGGGGTTGGAAAGATTTTTCCCTGTTCAATAATGAAAATGTATGCATTGTGTTAATCCAAACAGCGCTTCACTATTTCATTTTTTTGTCCAGGTCATATGGCACCAGTTCGCTGCTCAAAAGACTCTTTAAAAAAAAATAATCCTAAGGTTTGTAGCCCTGCCAATCACAGAGGTAGTATCATATCTGTCACCTTATCAATGTTAAAATATAGCAAATCCGAATGTGCCTACTATCTTAATGGTGGGTAAATGGTCACAGAATCAAAATCTCTCTGTTGGTTAACCTGGATGCTGTAGGGGAGGAACAAAAAAACCCACAGAATTATAATATTATGTGACCTGTTTTTACGAAATGAGTCTTAAGGTAGAAATAGGTGAAACTGAGTTGTTATATTTTCTGCAATGTACATATAATTACCTATCTTTTGATCCATGATTCTTAGTTCTACCTCTAAAACTGACAAAGTCATATATAACTTTTAATTCATTCATTTCGAGGATAATGGAATAAGCACTCATATGCTTTTTTTTTTTTTACATCCACTCCCCGTGTGTGTGCAGTTTTCTAAATTTTGTCACTTGTTCCCGTTATAGGTGTGAGAAATGGGTGACACAGCCATTTCACATTCTGCGAAAATCGGGTTTATATTTTTTCACAACTCTAGCAAACTTACACTTTAGCGGTCAATAAAAATGCTTAAGAAACACATTTTAAAATCAAATCTAGCCATTTCAATTTTCTATGACATTTAATGCCTATAGAATTCCTTTTTGGTGATAAGTCAAAATTCCTGTTTTGGCCTGCAATTTAAGACTCATTCGTAAAAACCGTTCACATGTACGATTAAAACAAGATTTAAACCAGCTCTTATGTCGCTCCTAGTATTAATGCCCCATCTAACCATAAGGGTCAACAATGGATGGTAACTGTGCAGTAGGATACCCCCATAAATGACACAAAGAAACAGGATAGAATCTAGAAAAAAACCAACCAAAAAACCAAAACAACCCCTCAAAAAACCCCAAACAGCAAAAATATGTGCATAGTAAAGACTGACATACTAACCATGTTAACTGATATCATCCTCCACTTTGACCACGTTTTCAACTCGAAGAGTTTCAGTTTCAGTGTCTCATAAAGATTAACTGAATCCAGAATATTTTATTAATGCTGAGTCTCTTTTGTGTCATTGTGCAAAACAAATCCCATTCTACCCCCTTTTAAAAAGAACAAATTCTCTTAAGCAAATAGGAAATGAAAGAAGCACAGCACCATAAATGCAGTGCAACCCAATCATTCATTTTTTTAAAAAAAGTTTTCTTTTATCCAGTTTGCACCTGCAGATGAAAGTGTTTCGGTTTAAGAGTGGCATTTTCTACCCCCCAAAAAATGCAAGTGATTACTGTCTTTAAGTTGTGAATTTGTTTTACCCGCATAAGAACCTTGTATACTTGTTTATATTTACAAACACAATTTATGGGCTATATGCCCTGTACCAATGTTTTTCAACTGTATTTAGCGTTTTTGACACATTCTACGTACATGATAAAACGTTCATTGTTATGACAATATTACCTCCCCTTTGTAGGCCATTATTAAGTTATTTTTCTTTTCATTGTTTGAAATCACTTTGAGGTGCAGATAAAAGTTTATATCTGAGGTAAAAGCAACAACATTTATATAAAATTGTAGAGTCTACTTTTACCTGTCTAAAACAGGGACAGGTACAGGGGTAGGACGAAACCAAATATTTAGAATACACTTTCTTCCCTACTTCTGAACTGATAAAGGAAAAGACACCTTTAAAGTTTGGAATTGTTAATTTCCTGATATGTTGTAAAATTAAGCACGCAACAACTTAAGCTGTGGGTCAGGAATTTGAGATCTCTACGGGGATCACCCCTAACTTCTAATCCTCCTAAGTTTGGAGGAGATGTGTTGTCTATTTTCCCTGGTTTGTGCCGTGTTTAGTTTTTCAATTTTAGTGTGTTAAATTAAGAGTAAGGGGCTAGGTAAGAGGACAGGTAAGGAGATAGGTAGGTGAGGGGTAGTCTGGTGGGGAGAGATAGCAGGAAGAGGGGGATTGGTTAGGGAAGGAGGTAGTCATAGCTTGGGGATAGGTGGGAGAGATGATGTGTAAGGAGGGGGTGTCAGGAAGGAGTAGCACCAATACGATTACAGGGATTAACTAATCTGTTGCAGGGGCTAATCATTTTATTTGTCAAATTACCTGTGTAGCTGTGTTATTATAAGAGTGGTAAATTATACAGCAATTGTCTTCATATTGTAAACTATTTTCACTCACTCACTCACTCAGTCCCATGTCCCAAAGGACGTAGGGGGGACATGAGAGAAGACGCAACGGAGATCTTTTTCCATGCTTCACGATCCTGTGTGGCTAGTAGGAGGCGTTGCAGGGGTTGGGCAGTCCAGTCTTTGATGTTGTCAACCCATGATTTCTTTTGGCGGCCTCTTCTTCTTTTGCCCTCGACTGTTCCTTGCAAGATGGTTTTTGCTAGGGTGTTGTGTCTTGTGGTGTGACCAAACCACATCAGCTTTCTCCTCTTTATGGTGGAGAGCAAAGGCTCTTGGGGGCCCACACGCTATTTTACGTAAACTATTTTACGTGTGTTTATATTTGCAAACATGCCATATGTGTATATGTTAAAGCATTGATTCTACCTGATAAGTGTCTAAGTTAGGGGATGGTAGAATTGGTTGGGGGGGGGGGGGGGGGGCAGGGAGTAAGGGGTGACAGAAATCAGGGGAGGGAGGGGGCAGTTTTGGGGGAGGAAGAAGGTGAAAAGATATGGGGAGGGAAGGGGTAGGTAGTTTATTTATTCATTTATTTATCTATTCTTTTTATATTGAGGATAATGGAATATGCACTAATATGGTTTTTAACATCCAGTCCCTGTGTGTATGAGGTTTTGTAAATTGTGTCATCTGTTCCCACCAGTACATCATGGCCTATTCTTTCCAAAAGTGAAACAGGTTGTAACATATGCACAACATTTTTTGCACACAGGGCCTTGGTTTATAGTCTCATCTGGCGGACTTCGGGGCAAATGGAGTCTGCACTGATGATAGCTCCAGGGGAAAATTCGCCTTGAACGGGATTCGAGTCCATGTTGTCAGATTACGTGCACAATGATCTAACCACTAGGCTATCCTGTCCCCCAGAAGTGGAGGGGATAGGTTGGGGGAGGGAGGTAGGTTAGGGTGAGGAGGGTGAAGGGAAGGGCAATGTAGGTTGGTGGGAGGTTTACATTTTAAAAAATGTCATGGTCTATGATGAGGGGGCTATATATCTTTATGTACCAAATTAAGTGGTAAACAAATGGCCAATATAGTGTTTCCCATGCCAGTATTGTAGAAGAAGGTCCAAAGTATGTGTATGTCGAGAGTCATGCCGTCACCCTTATTTGCAGGTTTTGCCCAGTATCCTTGCATTAGCCGCTGGACTACACGGGACCTCGGATTATAGTCTCATCCGAAGGACTTGAGGGGAGAGTGGAGTCAGCACTGATGTTAACTCCAGGAGAAAAATCACCTCGACCGGGAATCGAATACGGGTCGTCAAATTGCGAGCGCAATGTTCTGACCACTAGACTATCCCGTCCCCCTATATATAATTATGTATGTGTATGTATATATCTATGTATGTATGTATGTATGTCTACCTGCCTATCTGGCTGTCTGGCTGTCTGGCTGTCTGTCTGTATGAAGTCTCCCTGAGGGCTACAGAGAAGACAGCAGCTTTGCAGTGACAGTAGTATGTCTGTACTCAGTGTCTGGGGAGACTGCGTGTGTGTGTGTGTAGAGAGAGAGAGAGAGAGAGAGAGAGAGAGAGAGAGAGAGAGAGAGAGAGAGAGAGAGAGAGAGAGTGTGTGTGTGTGTGTGTGTGTGTGTGTGTGTGTGTGTGTGTGTGTGTGTGTGTGTGTGTGTGTGTGTTTTGGTGTGTGTGTGTTATCAGTGTGAGTGTGTGTGTGTGTATGTGTGTGTGTTTTTTTGTGTGTGTTGTGTGTTATCAGTGTGAGTGTGTGTGTGTGTTTGTGTGTGTGTGTGTTTTTTGTGTGTGTTTTTCTTTCTTTCTTTCTTTCTTTCTTTCTTTCTTTCTTTCTTTCTATCTATCTATCTATCTATCTATCTATCTATCTATCTATCTATCTCTCTATCTCTCTATCTATCTATCTATCTATCTATCTATCTATCTATCTATCCCTTAGTCTGGTGACCGTGGGGGCACCCCTGATGACCTGACAAGTCCCCTCCATTCCTCTCTCTGTTCTGCCTTTCTCAAAATTTGGTTGAGTTTTAGGCCTCCATCAGAGTGGCTTTTTTCTATATATTTATCCAAGAACAACTCTATTGTTGCCGTGGGTTCTTTTACGTACGCTAAATGCTCGGTTTATCGTCTGACCCGAAGACTAGTACCCAGACCACCACTTACAATCTAGTGGATAGGGGGGATTATTTGGCAGAAACAGTGTGTGTGGGGGGAGAGGGGGCATCTGTCTAGCTGTTTGTCTGTCTCTCTGTCTGTCTGTTTGTCTGTGTGCCTGTCTGTCTGTCTATTTGCTTGTCTGTGTGTATGAAGGATGTGTGTGTGTGTGTGTGCGTGTGTGTGAGGGAAGGGGGTGTTGATAAGTATAATGTTTGTGTGTGTGTGTGTGTGTGTGTGTCTGTCTGTCAATGTGTGTCTCTCTGTCTGTGTGTCTGTCTGTCTGTCCCCCTAAGGGATACTAAGAGGCCAAAGCCCCCACAGTCAGTGACAACAGATCTATCGATTGTGTGTCTACACCCAGTGTCTGGGAAGACTCTGTGTATGTGTGTGTGTGTGTGTGTGTGTGTGTGTGTGTGTGTGTGTGTGTGTGTGTGTGTTTGTGTGTGTGTGTGTGAGTAAGCAGGTGTTTGTGTGGGTGGGTGTTTGTGAGAGTGTGTCAAGTCAAGTCAGGTCAAACTTTTATTTTAAAATGGTACATTGAATAAGCAG
>CM060316.1:117620871-117630871 GCA_030674155.1 Stramonita haemastoma
TGTGTGTGTTGTATTGACTTCGTTAAAAATCTAAATTGTTGTTGGCTGCATGTGCAAGAATTGGTTGAATGCAAGCGCTTTGATTTGTTTTTGCAAGATATAGCGCTATATAAATTCCATTTACTATTATTATTAAACATTGGTGTGTGTGTATGCGTGTGTTTGCGTGTGTGCGAGCGCGCGCGCGTAGAGTGTGAGTGTTTGTGACATTTTCTTTGAATTTATATTATAATGTTTGAACAAAATATGAAATGTAGCTACTTCGTGTGCTTGATTATGATTCGTATCAATATGCCTGTCAGTATTGTAATTGCCCTTCAGGGATGATTAAAGTATTTTGACTTGACTTGACTTGACTTGACTTGAAAATAAGCTGTCAGAGCAAGCGGTCTTTCAAAGATGTGGATAAGGAATCGACATAAAACACTTCTGTCATAATATGTTTCCTAGGTTACCGCTTAAAACTATCGGCAGCTGAAATCCTTATTTCCTATAAGTACTAAGGATGAGACTTTAAACCGAAATCCCTGACCAAAATACACATAAAAATACATTGCGAGGAGATATTTCTCCTGGAGTTAACATCAGTGCTGACTCCACTCTCCCCCTAAGTCCTTCGGATGAGACTTTAAACCGAGGTCCCGTGTGTGAACGCACGCAGAACATATTACGCACACGTTAAATCCTGTTCCGCTTTTCGTAAGAAGCCATCGTGTGCCGGTGGGAACAGATGACATTTACAAAACTGCATACGCACGGGAACTGGATGTAAAAAGCACAAGAGTGTTTACCCATTATCCTCGATATAAATGAATTAAAATAAATAATTAATAAATAAATTGCACATATGACAACCGATCCTTTTTTCAGCACGGAGAGTAGGCTTTAGGCCAACATGACCTGTGCGCGCCACGAATGACATGAACATACCCAGCATGCACCCAGTGACCTAGAGCAGGGACAAGCTTTGCCACGGCCATCTCGCCCTCGATACCCTCTCTCTAAACAATACAGTGCAGTGCCCTGAAGACTTTTTCGGGAACTGAAAGAAAAAAACCAAAAAAAAACCGTCACGTCTAGCCAGGTCATGTCACGGAAAATTAGACAATGATTACCTGGCCAGAGAGACAATGGCCAAAAATGAAAGCGACAGCAATGATTCCAGTTTCTCAACTTCGCTTCCAGACTCTTGAAAGAAAAATGACGTCCGTTGCATGACATCAGCTCGAGCAGCACAAATTGAGCGCCGTTTAGTGCCATTGCTCTGTCTGTCTGTCTGTCTGTCTGTCTGTCTGTCTGTCTGCGCTCTTCAGGGATGCAGGGCTGGAAATGAGTTTCCGTACAGTAAGGAGCCCAAATCACGCGAGGACGGGGAGGGGGAGGTGAGCGGAGCGTGAGGGGGGGGGAGTAGCGGGAGGGGGAGGGGGCGGAGCGTGGGGGTGGAGCGGGAGGGGGAGGGGGCGGAGCAGGGGCGGGAGGGGGGGGGGTAGGGGGACGTACATAAACACTGTTTTTTTTCTGACACACCCATCATTCATCTTACAAAAACCTATTATCAACCATTTTTTGTTCCGGGATCGACTATATCCGGGATCGATTATAGGCATAAAGGTGAGGGGTTTTGTTTTTATTGGCAACATTTTGTTTATGACTAGGTAAGTGTATAAACCAAGTCTCTGAGATACAGTGGCTCACACGCTGAGATTTCCAGCTGATAGATAGTGAATTCTAGTTCCAGTTTTTTGGGGTCCCAGCCGGTTCCAGTCGACTGTCAGTTTACTGGGGGCTAAATGCAAAATTCAGAACAGCATGATTTACTTTAAGGATGCAGTCTTACCCGGATCTTGGCTAAACATTATGCAATACTGGCTTAGTTTCAAAGCTTTTTCACCTATTGATGTAAGCCAAATGTCGAGGCCTGCATTGACATGTTTTTATATGCTTTGAAAATAATGTTACATTCACCTTGCTTTTAACCGTGACAACCTTTTAACATAGCAGCATGCACTCTCTTTTAAATAAAGGAGAAAAAAATCCTTTGAAGTCGGAGTATGGCTGTCTATATTATGGCAATGGACTTGAAAACAGGCATATACACAATTTTTTCTCATCCAGTGTGTACTTGCAATGTCACAGTGCTTCCTATTCGAAGGGGATGTGTGCGAACGCACGCAGAGCATCTTGCGCACATGTTATATCCTGTTCCACTTTTTGTAAGAGTAGGCCATCCTGTGCCGGTGGGAACAGATGACATTTACAAAACTGCACACACACGGGGACTGGATGTAAAAAAGTATATGAGTGCTTATCCCATTATCCTCGATATAAAAGAATAAAATAAAAATTAAATAAAAAAGGGGTGAGTCAGAGCGCATTATTCTGTATGATTTCCAGGATGTTAAGCTGAGGAAACCACCACAACAACAATAATAACAACGACAATAAAAAATATGCAGTAATGTTCTGTTGCACTCCTTCATACGTTACCGATATCTCTACATCATCACAAATAATTATAAGCCAACAACAACAAAAATAAGAAATGTGCAGTATTCATCCGCTGTACTACCTCACACGTGATGATATCATTACATGATCAGCAATAAAAGCCAACAACAACAACAACAACAACAACAACAATAATAATAACAAACGTGCAGTATCGCTCCGTTGTACTTCCTCGAACATGACAGGATCTCTACATTATCATCAATATTTTTTTTCTTCTTTTTTTTCTTTCTTTTTTTTCTTTTATATCGAGGATAATGGAATCAGCACTCATGTGCTCTTTTACATCCAGTCCCCATGAGTATGCAGTTTTGTTAATCTTGTCATCTGTTTCCACCGGCACACAATGGCCTACTCTTACGAAAAGTGCTAGATGTTCTGCGTGCGTTCGCACACGTACGGGACCTCGGTTTATAGTCTCATCCGAAAGACTTTTTGGGGAGAGTGGAGTCAGCTCTGATGTTAACTGACCGTCACTGGCCATTATGCAATCAAGAAACAGAATAAAGAAACGTATCTCAGCCTTCCTTAACTATGGCATGGCACTGTCCCGTGGGAAAGATCCGCGCCAGTCTTCCCATTCTACACGTGACGATGAGACTGTGGGTAAAGGGACGTCACTGCTGTCATTTTTTTATTTTTTATTTTTATTTTATTCTTTTATATCGAGGATAATGGGATAAGCACACATGTGCTTTTTTTTTTCATCCAGTCCCCGTGAATATACAGTTTTGTAAATCTTGTCATCTGTTCCCACCAGTACACAATGGCCTACTCTTACGAAAAGGGGAACAGGATTTAACGTGTGCGCAAGACGTTCTGCGTGCGTTCGCATACGGGGCCTCGGTTTACAGTCTCAACCAAAAGACTTTTTTTTTTGGGGGGGGGGGGGGGGAGTCAGCACTGATGTTAACTCCAGGGGAAAAATCCCCTCCAACGGGAATCGAGTTCGGGTCGTCAAATTGCCAGCGCAATGTTCTGACCACTAGGCTATCCCGTCTCCCTGTCACGGGTGTCTAGCGAACAGGGTGTCTTTCCTTCTCTGGCCCCACTAGTCAGGTTATCGCCGCTGCTTTATTGAGGCTTGAAACGTGATGTCCTGTGCGTATTTCAATCAGAACCCCCCCCCCCCCCCCCCCCCCCCCCCCCCCCCCCCCCCCCCTTGCCTTTTTTCCGGGCCCAGTTTGATGAGAAAGTCAAACTGAATGTCAAAGTCCTTCGGATGAGACTAGAAACCGAGGCATTATGTGCGAATGCACGCAGAACATCTTACTCGCCTATTCAAAACCTGTTCCACTTTTCAAAAGAGTAGGCCATTTCGTGCCTGTGAGGGAATGGATAATAAAATCTGAAAAAAAGAAATACATGCACACAAAGGTGTTGGGCTTAAACACCATTCCCGAAGTTGGAACCCGGCTACCTGAATGATGGGGCCGGGGGAGGGTGGGGGGAGGGGGGAGGGAGGAGGAACGGTTGCTTACACCAAACTCTCACCATTGGTGAATCTCAGAACTCTAAACTAGAAACCTCTAACCTAATAAAAAAAAAAAAAGAAAAAAAAAAAAGGAAGGTGGCAGGATGGTTCAGACGTTCGCCTGCCAACAAGTAAACCGTGAGGTTCTGAGTTCGTACCCAGCCTCGTCCTTTCTTCCCAGTTTGACGAATAAATCGAACAGAATGTCAAAGTCATTCGGATGAGACTATAAACCGAGGCCCCGTGTGTGAACGCACGCAGAACACATCTTGCGTACACGTTAAAACCCCGTTCCGCCTTTCGGAAGAGCAGGCCATCGTGTGCCGATAGGAGCGGATGACAAAAATAAAAAAAAACAAACCAGCATCCACACAGGTGTCGTGTTTAGACACCACGCCTAAGGGGAAAAAAATGGGTAGGCGCTGCACTTGTGGCGACGCGCTCTCCCCCGGGGAGAGCAGCCCGAATTTCACGCATAGAAATCTGATGTGACATAGAGTGGTATAAATGAATAAATACGAAACAGAGGGAACAAAGACTCCGACAAGGAAACCAGGGGCGTAAAACAGTCAACACGGAATTCACATCGCGACCTAGTAGAACAACACTGTGTACAAAGAACAACAAAAAAAAGCATTAAGAATTGTTTCTCCCAGCTCGTTTAATAATGAAATAGCTCCATACGTTTTCTCCATTAGATGTCCTTTTTATTTTCATCTTTGGTGCCATAATCCTTGTTTCTGTTTGGTGGAAAATTGATGACGGAACTGTCAACACAAAATGGTCCACATTATAATATCATGCTATTACAGATACCGCCTAACTAAAGTGTTCTACCCTGAAGGTTGATTGTCAACAATGAAACAATCATGAACACAAGACATCCGATGTTATGTTACTTGGGAATAGTCATTGAAAACTAGCCGACATGGGAGCGGTGCGTGCGTGTGTGTGTGTGAAGGTGTGTTTACACACACCTTCGCACACACACGCACGCACGCACGCATACACACGCATACACGCTCACACACACACTCACACACACACACACACACACACACACACACACACACACACACACACACACACACACACACACACGTTAAATCTTGTTCCGCTTTTCGTAAGAGTAGGCCATTGCGTGCCGGTTGGAACATATGACAATATTTACAAACTGCATACACACAGGGACTGAATTATCCTCGATACAGAAGAATAAAGAAGAAGAATAAATAAAAGAATAAATAATAATAATAAATAACACACACACACACATACAGATAGACAGACAGACAGATAGACAGAGATAGAGAGAAAGAAAGAAAGACAGACAGATAGGAGCAGGCACCAGAACAAAAAAGGCTCCTTCTGCTACATTGATCAATGGCGTGTGCCTTTTACACCTCTGAATTATTCAAAGGTGGATGGAGTCCACAGAACGGGGTCAGGTTTGCCTTTTCCACAGCCTGTATCATTGAAGCCCCAGTCAGTTAATGTAAATATTTGTATTATTTATATTTTTAATATTTATTTATTCATTTATTTATCTATTTATTTATTATTTTATATCGAAGATAATGGAATAAGCATTCATATGCTTTTTACATTCATATGCTTTTTTTTTATAACTTTACCCTGAAAGGCTGTCATTCGTGACAGGAGTCACATGGGGGGAGGGGAGGGGGCAGAGCATTGTTTTCTGTTTATATTTTGTTAAGGACAAAAAGATAGTGGCTTATACAGCTGGTACCAATGAAGCCCCATTCAATAAATGTAAATGATATTTTTAATGGTATTTTTTACTTTACCCTGAAAGGCTGTCATTCGTGACAGGGGTCACATGCGGGGAGTGGGGGTGGGGGGAGAGTATTGTTTTCTGTTTATGTTTTGTTATGGACATAAGATAGTGGCTCATACAGCTGGTACCAATGAAGCCCCGTTCAGTTAATGTAAATACTTTTTAGTATGATATTAATTTTTTTACTTTACCCTGAAAGGCTGTCATTCGTGACAGGGGTCACATGGGGGGAGTGGGGGTGGGGGGAGAGTATTGTTTTCTGTTTGTTTTGTTATGGATGTGATAGTGCGAGTAGCAAGGATAAAGGCAGGGTAGGGAAAGCATGGAACAATACACAGCAACCAGGCAACAGGAGACTCAGGGAAGACAGTCGCTAGGAATCTTCTTTTATTTCATCCTCTTCTTTCTTTCTCTCACTGACCCTCTCTCTGGCGACTCCACACTGATGACACTTTTTGATGACTCTCTTTGATGACCCTCTAACCTCTTACGCACACATCCTCCTATATTTGCATATTGCGCGGACCTCAAAGAAAGCACCACGAAGCTGCAACCAAATCGACAGATTTGAGCCCAAATGGAGGACATTTTGTGTTTCCCTATGCAGCTTCAGTGGTGACTATCTTTTCGTCCGCGCAAACAAACTACACAAATCATATATCAAAATAAACTAGAGAATTCAAACTTTGAAATGCAATATTGCATCTTAATCAGCAACTATATTGCTGGAAGCTAAAGGTAATTAATGCGTCTAAATATACTTACTTTTAACGGCATTAAGTGAAACTTTCAATAATTAACCACTAAAAACACAACTAGACAAAATATTTTATGACACAGAAAGGAAGAATATCATCCAAGATTTCTATAGATATACATATTATTAACCAAAGATGTCTATGATGAGAGATATTCATATTTAAACAGCAGTGCAAAAACACAGATCTACGATAATATGCTTGCTGTACATTCAGTACTCTTCATTCACATTTGTAAGCTACAACAACAGTTTACCATCATTATGTTGAAAGACGTCATATCCTTATGACGTAGAGATCAAGGCACCGCTAGTCTAAACTATCTTCTCTCTCTCTCTCTCTCTCTCTCTCTCTCTCTCTCTCCTCTCTCTCTCCTCTCTCTCTCTCTCTCTCTCTCTCTCTCTCTCTCTCTCTCTCTGTGGTTAAGCAACACACACAAGTGCACACGGCTACATGGACATAAGATAGTGGCTCATACAGCTGGTACCAATGAAGCCCCGTTCAGTTAATGTAAATACTTTTTAGTATGATATTAATTTTTTTACTTTACCCTGAAAGGCTGTCATTCGTGACAGAAGTCACATGGGGGGAGAGGGGAGAGTATTGTTTTCTGCTTCTGTTTTTTATGGACAAAAGATATTGACTCATACAGCCTGTATCTACGAAGCCCCATTCAGTTGATGTAAATATTTTTTTATTAATGATTCTTTTTTTTTTTTCTTTTTTTTTTACTTTACCCTGAAAGGCTGTCATTTGTGACAGGTGTCACATGGGGGGAGGGGGGAGTATTGTTTTGTGTTTATGTTTTGTTATGGACAAAAGATATTGGCTCATACAGCTTGTACCAATGAAACCCTATTCAGTTAATGTAAAGAACATATACAGTTGCAGACAGGACAATAATTTTTTAAAATAATGGGTAAGCGCTGCACTTGTGGCGACGCACTCTCCCCGGGGGAGAGCAGCCTGAATTTCACGCAGAGAAATATGCTGTGACATAAAGTGGTATAAAAGAAATAAAAATAATAAATAATTGTTTTCATGATATTGTTACTTTACCCTGAAAGGCTGTCATTCGTGACAGGTGTCACATGGGGGGAGGGGGGGAGTATTGTTTTCTGTTTCTGTGTTGTTACGGACACACGATACTGTCTTCTGTTTTAGTTGTGTATAGAGTACATACTTTGTAGAGCGCACTGACTCTGTGCTCTAGAGGTAACGCATCGGCCTAAAATGCGAGAAGGGGGAAGTTTATCCCCTTTGTGCCCGAACTCCCCCTCCCTCCCCCCCCCCAATCCACCCCTCTATCCACATGACCTTGAGGGGTAGTCTGGATACTAGTCTTTCGGATAATACGATAAACTGAGATCCCATGTGCAACACGAATTCAGTGCACGTAACAGACTCTACGATAAGAGACTTGTGCTCGGCAAACTTCTGTACAAAAAAAAAAAGTCACTCTGATAAGGTTACACATTTGTTGTATTTTGTATTTTGTACCACTTAATGTCAAAGCAGATTTCTCTGCGTGAAATTCGGGCTGCTCTACCCGGGGAGAGCGCGTCGCCACAAGTGCAGCGCCTTCCCTTTTTTTTTCTTGTTCATGTATGCAACTATATTTGTTTCCCTATCAGAGTGGCTTTTTTCTACAGAATTTTGCCAAGGTCAACCCCCTTGTTGCCGTGGGTTCTTTTATCATCATCATCATCATCATCATCATCATCATCATCATCATCATCATCATAATAATAACAATAACAATAATAATACATGGAATTTATGTGTGATAAATAGTGATGTGTAACACACGGGACCTCGGTTTATCGTCTCATACGAAAAGCCTAGCGCCCAGACCACCACTCAGGGTCTAATGGATGGGGGAAAAGTTTTGGGCCCAAACGGGGTACAAACCACCGCACACTCCGACCCGGACTTTTTGCTTTCAAGGCAAGGCGCGTTACCGCCTAGTCCACCGATCCACCGTGCACACATACAGATGCGCAGACAGGGAACAGAAGAAACAAACAAGGGCTGGTACTGCTGTTGTGGTAACGTACTCTTCCCAGGGACAGCAACCTGAATTTCAGGCAGATAAATCTGCCGTGACTTAAAAATATAGGAAAGAATTAATACAAATACAAATATTTTATCATTTTTAAGCAGAGGTCTTCATTGCGATCTGTGGCTTGCCTAATGACACTGGGCTCTGTACTTCTGCCTTCCTGGCATTGTCCAGGAAGAAGATGCCATCAATTTTGCTGCACCAATTGTTCTTCATCTGCTTAGATTCTGTTCTATTTATTTTTTAATTCTATTCTTTTATTTTGAAGATCATGGGATAAGTACACGTCTGATTTTGTTTTAATCCAGTCCCCATATGTATACAGTTTGTAAATTTTGTCGTCTGTTCCCTTCGGCAAACAATGGCCTACTCTTCCGAAAAGCGGAACAGGTTTTAACGTGTGTCGCAAGATGTTCTGCGCGTGTGTGTGTGCACGCAGGACTTTAGTTTATAATCTCATCCGAAGGATTTTTTGGGGGGGAGTGAAGTCGGCACGGATGTTAACTCCAAGAAAAATATCCCCTTGAACGGGATTCCATTCGTCTCTGTCAGTCTGTTGTTAAAAGTCTCCAATTAGCGTGCGCTCTCTTAAGTTGAATTACAGCGATTATTCCCCCTGTAGTATCGCATTTTCTCTGCTAACCAACTTCTCTGTCGGTGAGTGTTTACAGTTCAGAATTAGCATGCACACTCTTAAGTTTACTTACCCCAGTTATCTATAGTGTCTGTCTTATTTCAACTGCTTAATTTCTTCTGTGCTATTCTGGTTTTAAAATCCAAAACTAGCATGCACACTTACACTGTTTATATTCTCATGCCGCGTCACATTTTCTTCGCTGAAATCGTTTTTTTTGCCAGTCTGCTGTTTAAGTTTAGAATTAGCTTGTACACTCTTATTGTGATTTACACCGGCCATCTTCTAGAATCTTCGTGTTTTATCTGCTTAGACTCTTCTCTTCTAGTGATTGTTTACAGTTCAGAATTAGCGTTCATACTCTCAAGTTTATATGGGGACGGGATAGCCTAGTGGTTAGAACATTGCGCAATCTGACGACCCAGGTTCGAATCCCTTTCAAAGGGATTTTTCCCCTGGAGTTAAAATCAGTGCCGACTCCACTTTCCCCAAAAGTCCTTCGGATGAGACTCGAGGTCCCATGTGTGAATGCAGTCAGAGCATCTTGCGCACATTTTAAAACCTGTTCCGCTTTTCGAAAGAATAGATCATTGGGCGCTGGTAGGAACAGATAACAAAATTTACAAAACCTCATACACACGGGAATTAGATGTAAAAAAAAAGAAGCACATAAGTGCTTATTCCATTATCCTCGATATAAAATATTATATCAAATTAAATCCATCACGCCGTTTATTCTCATGTAGCATCACATCTCAATTGCTTC
>CM060316.1:117633371-117643841 GCA_030674155.1 Stramonita haemastoma
GCGTAAATTTTAATGGTAGGGGCACGTCACAAGATCAAAAGAACTTGTAAAGACAATACTGCAAGGCACTGTCCAAGGAGGAAGAAAAAAGAGGCAGACAAAAGAAGAGATGGGAGGACAATATCAGCGAATGAACAGGCATAGAACTCAACAGAATTTTGAGAAAGGCAGAACAGAGAGAGGAATGGAGGGAACTGGTTGTCAAGTCTTTAAGGGTACCCCCAAGGTCACCGGACTAAGGGACAGATAGATAGATAGATAATAGATAGATAGATAGATAGATAGATAGATAGATAGATAGATAGAATAGATAGATAGATAGATAGATAGATAGATAGATAGATAGATAGATAGATAGATAGATAGATAGATAGATAGATAGGTCAAGCCGGAGCCCCTTTTGTCTAACAATGTGATAATACCACAGCAGTTGATTGCTTGCAATGAAATATTCAAAGGTATTCTGCCGGTCATCTTTTTATTCTTTTATTTCGAGGATAATAGAATAAGCACTCATATGTTTTTTATGTCTAGTCCCCGTGTGTAAGCAGTTTTAAAAATAATAATTTAGCACTCATGTGTTTTTATGTCTAGTCCCCGTGTGGTAAGCAGTTTTTAAAAAAATTGTAATATGTTCCCACCGGAACACAATGGGTTACTCTTCCGAAAAGTTGAACCGGTTTTAACGTGTGCGCATGCAAGATGTTCTACGTACGTTCGCACACAGGAACTCGATTGATAGCATCACCAAAGGGACTTTGGGGAGAGTGGAGTCAACACTGATGTTAACTCCCAGAGGAAAAAAAAATCCTAACCAAGATTAGAACCTGGGTCAGTAGATCACGAGCGCACTGCGCCTCACAGTCACCACCAGGCCACCCCCTCCCCTTCCCCCCCCCCTACCGTCATCATGGCCATAAACAACGGCAGTTCCCATGCTTCATCCTAATGACCACAAGACACCAGGTCCATTTGTCCAGCAAGTCTGTGAGAGATTCCAAAATGCCAGTGCGCAGAAATGACAAATGGACCAGCAGGAAACCCAAGGCGCTGTGAAATCTGGCTCTGATGTGTGAATGTGTACTGATCACGAGTCGTCACCGCTATGAATTTCTGTCACTGTAGTGGCGTAACGAGCTAAGGACCTACCCAGTTGTGGATTTTTCTTCTTTTCTTCTTTTATATCGAGGATAATGGAATAAGCATTCTTGTGCTTTTTTTTACATCCAGTCCCCGTGTGTATACAGTTTTTTAAATGTCATCTGTTCCCACCGGCACACGATGGCTTACTCTTACGAAAAGCGGAACAGGATTTAACGTGTGGCGCAAGATGTTCTGCGTGCGTTCGCACACGGGGCCTCGGTTTAAAGTCTCATCCGAAGGACCTTTGGGGAGAGTGGAGTCAGCACTGATGTTAACTCCAGGAGAAAAATCTCCACGACCGGAATCGAACCCGGGTCGTGAAATTGCGCGCGCAATGTTCTGACCACTAGGCTATCCGTCCCCCCCTCTGTCATGATGAGGTTGGCTATGCAGCTAGGAAAAGATGGGCTGTTGCAGCGAACCTCTGTTTTTTTTCTTTCTTTTCCTCTGCATGTCATTTGTCATCATTATTCTTGTCGTCAGGTGCAGACCCAACCCAGCCCAGACCAGTTAATTATGCTTTCCCTGCTTTTCTGTCTGCATTTGTACACGGTTTGATTCATATAGAGGAGGAATCTGATGAACAGTTCTTCAGTACAGTGATGAAACAACGAGAGTAAACGTGTGCGAACGCACACAGAACATCTTGTGTACACGTTAAAACCTGTTCCACTTTTTGAAAGAGTAGGCCATTGTATGATGCAGGTGAGAACGGATATAAAATTCACAAATCTGCATATACACGGGGACTGGATGTAAAAAACCCACATTTTTCTGGAAATAAAAGGAAAAAGGAGAATATAATAGCTTAGAAAACAGATGGACTCAGAAAGATTCAACGTGTTCACACACACATGCCAGAAACAGTCATGACAGTGTCTTAACCATACAACATGGAGTTAACGCCACAGAGAAACAAACCAAAAAAACCAACTGTGGAAGTCACTAAATGTTTAAGATAAAGGTGTCCCATAACCTACACGGCCGCTGAGGAGCAAAGCGTTTAAGACCTCAGCTTGTCCAAGGACCCAGCATATCGAGGGCGGCGCCCATTTCCTCTCCCTCGCTACATGCTCTACCACTACTCTGACTCTTAAAGAGGTAGCAGGTGCTATTTTACAGCTGGGTGAACCAGGGAACTGTGATGAAGCCAAGACGCGTAAACGGCCACCTATCCACTAACATAGTAACCACACTCAATGCTGCTTGACCCTCAGCTTGGGGAAAGCGAGTGCTCTGAAAAACCTGTGTGATAAACTAACCGGTTCTCAACAGCTGTGTAGTAACTAATTGCAAGGTCTCTTTGGCTTCTTTTCAAAGCCATCAGGACAAGAACTGGGCCATCGCTTAAATGAGATGTGCAAAATATCGGAAAGAGGCAGACAGTTCTTTTTTGCAGCACCGCTCCACCCCCCCCTCTCCTCTCCCTGTCTCTGTCTCTCTGTCTCGTCCTGTCTCTCTCTCTCTCTCCCTCCCCTCCGATCTCCCCCTCTCTCTCTCTTCTCTCTCTCTCTCTCTCTCTCTCTCTCTCTCTTTCCTTGCCTAACGCTCCCTTCCCCCTTTTTCCAAGAAAGAAAGGAAATAACAAAGTAAACACTGGAAATGAAAAAATCACACCATGATTGCGTGAGGGAAAATGAAAAAGACTGAAAACATGGAAATAGAGAGTGAGAGAGAGAAGAGAGAGAGAGAGAGAAGAGAGAGAGAGAGAGAGAGAGAGAGGAGAGATAGAGAGAGAGAGAGGAGAGAGAGAATGAAGAGAGAGAGAGAGGGAGAGAGGAAGAGAGGGAGAGGGGGAGAGGGAGAGGTAGAGAGAGGGAGATAGAGAGGAGGGAGGGGAGAGACGAGAGGGAGAGGGAGAGAGGGAGGGGAGAGAGAGAGGGAGGGGAGAGGGAGGGAGGAGAGGGGAGGGAGAGAGAGAGAGGGGGAGAGAGAAGAATGAGAGGGGGAGAGAAGAGAGGAAGAGAGAGAGAAGAGAGAAGTAGAAGAAAGAGAGAGAGAGAGAGAGAGAGAGAGAGAGAGAGAGGAGGAGAGAGGAAGAGGAGATGAAGAGGAGAGAGTGAGAGAGAGAAGGCAGATAAAACAGAGAGTGGTAGAAAGGGAGACAGACAGACTGGCTCCCGAGAGAAACGAGACATGGAGGAAGATTTAACTGATTCAGGTTATAAAGCACTAAATCGACTACAATCTCTAGGAATCCAGTAACATACAGTGTCCTCACAATTAAACTTTTTGTGATGAATGTATCAACAATGGAATAAAGTCACTTTTAGATAACACAATGGTTAAACCAAAGATTTTTTTTTTTGTAATTCAGAATTAAACGGTCTACTTAAAGACAAATAAACTCAAAAGGGAAACTCGTATGAATCCTTCCTCATGGGGATGCCAGGACTTACTTGTCACTATGAATAGAATCCCACCTTCTGGAAATTCTCTGCTAAAATCCCCCCCCCCTTTTTATTCCTTCTTGTTCAACGCTTTTCTTCCGTCCCCTCACTTTTTTGCGCCCTTGGCAAACTCTTTTTTTAAAGAAGACTTGAAAAAACAAAAAAACAATGTATGAGTTGGCGTGCCGAAACAAAAAGGGAAGAATTTGCAAGAAGAAAATTTGGGGATAGCCGAAGAAAAAATTGGAAAAAAATGCGAAAAAATTCGAAAGAAGGGAAAAAGAAGAGAAGAAGAAGAAGAAAAGAAGAAGAAGAAGAAGAAGAAGAAAGAAGGAGAAGGAGAACAAGAACAAACAAGAAGAAGAAGAAGAACAAGAAAAAGAAAAAAAAGAAGAAAGAAGAAGAGAAGAAGAAAAGAAGGAAGAAGAAGAAGAAGAAAAGAATAAATAGTAGAAGAAGAAGAAATCATTGAAAAAAATACAAATGCTTAATATGAAGAAACATTTATCAAGGGAGGCAGGGCAAAACCTTGTAGCAGAAAAGGACGGGGGCCGAAGTTCAATTCTGTCGAAAAGCACTCAAGCTCAGGGATATTTTTTTTTTTTTTCCCAAAAAAATTAAAATTCAATGGTTGTGCGTTCGATCTGTGGGGGTTCAAAGACTTCCCCATTTTCCCACAATATGGGGTTTTAAAAAAACCCTCGACAGCTCAATTTTTTTCCCCCTGAAACTTGTGGGGGAGGGGGTTTTGCCTTTTTCTGCCACCTTTTTTGAAATTTTTTCCATTCTGGGGGGTTGCTCTTCTGGGTTTCCCCTTGTCTCTTTTTTCTTTTTTCCCCTGGCCTTTTGTTGTGGGGCCCCCTTTTCTGTTCTTTTGGTTGTCTGTCTGTCTGTTTTGGTCTCTTTTTTTGGGTCTTTTTTTTTCAAAAATTTCCCCCTTTTTTTTTTTCGTTCCTTTTGTGTCCCAACCCCCCCCGCCCCTTGAAGGGGAAGTTTTTTTTAAAAATTTTTAAATTTTTTTTATTTAAGGAAGGGGAAGAAGAAAGGAAGGGAAGAGAGAGAGAGGAGAGAGAGAGAGAAGAGAGAGAAAAGAGAAGAGATGATAAAAAGAGAGAAGATGGGAGAGGGGGGAGAGGGGAAGGAAGAGGGGGAGAGGGGGGGGGGAAAAGGGGGGGAGAGAGAGAATTTTCTAAACCTGTTTTTTTGTGTGTGTGCTGTATATCTCTGTGTGTGTAAAAAGTGGTCCGGGGGTTTTTTGGTGGGCGGGGGGTTGCGTGCGTGTGTGGGCGTGTGTGAGTGTGTTTTTTAAAAAGGGGAAAGGGGGTTTGTTTTCACCCCCCTTAAAATTTTCCTGAACCCAAAATTTTTAACATGTTAAATTTTAACCCCCTTTACGATTTTAAAAAATGTTTTTTAAGGCAACTCATGCAGGGGGTTTTGTGTTTTTGCTTTTTTTTTTTTTTTTTCCCCCCTTCGCTTTTGTTAAAAAACAAGTGTGTTCCATTTAAAATTAATTTTTAAAAGGGGTTTTTTCCCAAAATTTGGGCCAAAAATTAAAATTTTCCAAATAGCTCCATAGTTTTATTGGGGCACTGGCTAAAAAATTACAAACAAAAGTTTTTTGCTTTTTAACCCCATAAACCGTTGGGGGGGGGGGGGCCGGGGGGGGGGGGGGTTGGGGGGGGGGGGGGTGGGGGGGGGGGGGGGGGGGGGGGGGGCGGGTTTTGGGTTTTTTTTTTTGTTTTATTTTTTTGTTTAAAAGGTTTTTTTTTTTTTTGGGTTTTTTTTTTGGTGGGAGGGTAGGGGTTGTTTTTTTTTTGTTTTGGAGGGGGCCCCCCTTTTTTTGGCTATAGCTCAAAGGGTTTTTCCCCACAAAGTGATATTTTTTGCAAAGCGATTTTTTTTACCCACAAAAAAAAAGCCGCTTCCCAAAACTTCGGGTTGATTGTTTAAAAAACGACACCATTTTTTGCATCTTCCCCTTTTATAAAAAATTCCCCTTCTTTCAACTTTTTTTCCGGGGGAAAAATGACAAAATTTTTTGGAAGGGGGGGAACGGGGTTTTATCATGTGTGCAAGAATTAAAGGGGGGCCCCGTTTGCACAGGGATCTCGATTCTTAGCTCTTTGGAAAAATTTTTGGGGGGAAAGGGGGGTCAGCACTGTCTAGAACTCCAGGAAAAACCCCCTTTTAAAATTTTGGGATCTCGATAATGGCATGAACCAGGGCTAAAACCCGGTGTTAAATCGCGGGGGAAAAAAACTTTAACACACTAGGAAACCTACCCCCCCCCCCCCCCCCCCACCACAAGAACCCCCCCCCCCCCTTAATTCAGGGGTCCCCAAAAAAGGGGGGGGGGGGAAAAAAGGTTTGGGGGGGCCCTTTTGGGGAGATCCCCCCCTTTTTAAATTTTGATGTTTTTAGAAAAAATTTAAAAAATTTAAAACCCCCTTTAAAGCGGTGTTAAAGGGGCGGCAAAAACCCCTTAGGCAAAACAGCATTAAAGGAAAACTATGAGAAAATGGGGGGGGGCCCCTTCCCCCGAGGATTTTTCCTGATAAAAGTTTCGGGGGGCCCCAATGTTGCCCCCGGGAAAAAAAGGTTACGCTAACCCCCTCCCCCAAACGTTTTAAAATTTAAATTTATTTTTTAAAACAAAAAAAAAATTTTTTTTTTTTTTTTCCCCTGAAATTTTAAATTTAAAAAAAAAAATTAATCCAAAAAACTGAGAGCGAGGATTATATTGTTTTTTTAAATTTTTTCTTTTATATCGAGGATAAGGGGAAATTTTTTTTTAAACCCCTTTTGTCTTTTTTAAACATTTCCCCCCCAAATCCCTTTTTTTTGTTTTTTTTAAACCTTTTTTTTCCCACCCGGGAACAAGGCCTACTCCTTTCCGAAAAGCGGGAAAACGGGGGGGGGTTTTTGTGTGTGGGGGTGGGTTTTTTTTTTTTTGTTTCTTTTGAATGGGGGGAAAAATTGGGTTTAATTTTTTGGGGAAGAAAGGGGGGGGGAAAAAGGAGGGGGGGGAGGAGTCTTAAATTTTATGTCCTTTCACATAAAGTAACACCGGTCTGTGTGTGTGTGGGTGTGGTGTGTGTGTGTGTTTGGTGTGGGTGTGGTGTGTTGTGGGGTTTTGGGGGTGCGTGCGGTTTGTGTGTGTGTTTTTTTTTGTGTGTGAGGGGGGGGGGGGGGGGGAGTGGTGTATGTGTTTTGGGGGGGGGGGGGGGTGTGTGTGTGTGTTTGCGCGCCCCTGCGCGCAAAAGGTTTTCGTGCGTGCATGCGTGGTGCATGCTTGCGCAAAAAAGTAGTGTGTTTTGGGGAAAAGTGTGGGGTGCGCCTTTTTTGTGTGTGTATGGTGGGGTTAATTTCGAAATGCTTCCTAAAAAGATGGAAAAGGGTTTTAAAGCCGGGGCAATAAAATTTGGGCTATTTGGGGGGGGTGGACCACCGGGGGGAAAAAAGACCCCAAAGGCCCCGGGGGCAAAAGGGCGGCCCCCCCAGCAAAAAAAACTATAGAGCCCCAAGCTTTTTAAAAAGAGTCCCTAACAAAAAGTCACTTTAAAAATGACAACAAAATTTAATTTTGATTTTTTAAATTTTTTATATGGGGTGATAAGGAAAAAAAGCACTCTTTTTGTTTTTTTTTTTATTTAGTCCCATGTGTATTTTGCAGTTTTTTCAATAATTATATTTATTGTTTTTAAAAAGGGGAAAAAAACCCTTTTAGGGAAAATTCATCTCTCTTCTCTCTCTCTTCTTCCCTTTTCTCTTCTCTCTCTCTCTTCTCTTCTCTCTCTTCCCCCTCTCTTCCCTTCTCTTCTCTCTCTTTTTGTCCCCCCTTTTTTCTTTTTTTTTGTCTTTTTTGTCTCTCTTTCCTGTCTCTGTCCTCTCCCCTTGGGGTTTCTTTTTTCTTTTTTTTGCCCCCTTTTTTTTCCCCTTTTAAAATTTTTATTTGGCCAAGGGGCCGAAAATACTTTAAAACCCTTTACTGTTCAGTGTTCAATGTTCTGTGTGTCTGTCTGTTCTGTTTTTTGGTTTGGGTTTTTCGTGTGTGGGGTTTTCGGTTGTTCCTTCTTCTCTCTTTTCCCCCTCTCTCACTTCTTCTCTTTTCTTTTTTCTCTCTCTCTTCTTTTCTCTCTCCTCTCTCTCTCTTTTATAAAAATTTATATATTAAAAAATTTTTATATTTTCTGTGTTTTATATGTGTTTTTGGTGTGTTTATTTCGAGTTTTCGTGCATGAGTTGCGTGCGTGGGGGGTGTGTGTTGTGTGGTGTGTGTGTGTGGTGGGGGGGTGTTTTTGGGTTTTGTGTTGTGTGTGTGTGTGTGTGTGTGTGCCTCTCTCCTTTCTCTTTAAAATCTCTCCCCTCCCTCTCTTCTCTCTTTTTTCTCTCTGTTCTCTCTTCTTTTTTTCCCCTCTCATAACAATCAAAACAAAAACACAACACCACACAACACAAAACCCCACACAAACACACACACACACCACAAAAAAACAAAAACACACACACACCCCCCCACCGTACAAAATATACCACCCAAACCCCAACACAACAAAAAGCACGCGCGCGCGCGCATAAAACACACGGGCGTGCGGGACGTGTGTTTTAAGCCTGAAAATAAGCTAGGAGTATTTCGGGGGGTTTTCCCGGGGGGAAAGTAACTGTGTAGGGGTTAAATTTTTTTACCCAAACGGGGGGAAAAATTTTGCCGGTGCAAAACGTAGCTAAAAACAAACAAAAAAATTTAAGGGGTTAAAAACCCCCCCCCCAAACCCGCAACTCTTGTCTCTCTTGCCTGCTGTCTGTTTTTTCTCCCCTGTCGGCCCTGCCCTGTTGTTTTTTGGGGCTGTTGTTGTTTTTTCTGTTTGTCTCCCCTGTCTCTCTCTCTCTTCTCCTCTCTCTCTTCTTCATCTCCTTCTCTCTCTCCCCTCCCCCTCTAAATTTTATATACAATAATATAATATTATTATATTTATATATTTTTTATATATAAAAAATTCATAAAATTTTTTTTTTTATATCATTACCTTTTTAATTGTATCTCTTTTTTTAATTTTTCCTGTTTTTGATACTTGGTTTTTTTCCTTGCTTTTTTTTGGATCATTATTATTGTTGTTGTTTATTAAAAAGGTTTCTTTTTTTCTTGAGGGTTTTCCCGGGGAAAAGGGCGGGGACTGGATGAAAAAAATACCCAAAATGCTTATTCTTTTTCCCCGAATAAAAGAATTTCCCCGCCTTCCTTGGGGTTTTCTCCCCTTTTCCTCTTTGTCTGTCGTCTGTCTTTGTCTGCTGTCTGTCTTTCTTTCTTTTCTCCCCTGTCTCTCTGTCTTCTGTTTCTGTTTCTCTTTCTTTTGTCTCTCCCTCTTTTTTCTCCTCTTCTCTCTCTCTCGGGGGAAAAAACACGGGTTTTCCAAACAGGCATATGTGTAAAGTGTGGGGGAAGGGGGGGAAGTTTTTTTAAAATTTTTTTTTTTTTTTTTAATTTTTTTTTATTTTTTATACGAGGATAATGGAATAAACATTCATTTTTTTTTTCATGCAGTCCCCTTTTTGTATGCATTTTTGTAAATTTGTCATCATTCCCCCGGGGACAAAAATAGCCTACTCTTACAAAAAAGGGAAAAAGGGGTTTAACTTTTTGCGCAAGATGTTCTGCGTGCGTTGCAACACGGGGGCCTGGTTTTTTTTTGCCCCCATCCGGTGTGTGTAATTTTATGTCTGCCTCCCCCCCTCCCCGATTGTGAAAGTATGGTTTAAAGGCGTGTGTGCGGCGTTGTGGGGTATGATGCTTTTTGTTTTGTGTGCTGTTGTATGTGTGAAAAGTGTGTATTTTGAATGGGGGCGTGTGAAAAGCTTTCCTGTCCTTAGGGGTTGTGTGTGTGTGGGTTTTTTTGTGGGGGTGCGCGCGGGGATGTGGCATGTGTGTGTCTTTTGTCGCGTGTGGGCATGTGTGGGGTGTTCTGTACGTGTGTGTTTTTGTGTGTGTTTTGTGTGGTTGGTGTGTGGGTTTGTTGTTGTGTTGTGGGTGTGTGGTTGGTGGTGTTGTTTGTGGTGGTGTTGTTTTTGGTTGTGTGTGGGGTGTGTGTGTGTGTTTTGTGTTGGTAAAAAATTGCGTGTGCTTTTTTCAGCTTTTTGAAAGTGCATCCCCAGGAGATGTAATTTTTGCACTTTGGTTTTGGGGCCACATGTTTTGGCCTAAAGGGGGGTCCCCCCAATTTTTCCCAAGCCTTCCAGTTTGTTTTCTTTCCCTTGGGGTCTTTTCCCCCCTTTCCCTTTTTTCCCTCCCTCCCTCCCCCCCCCCTCTTTCTCTCTCTCCCCTCCTCTTTTCTCTCTTTGCCCCCTGGGGCCCCGTGTCTCTCTGTTCTTGTCTCTTGTCTGCCCCGTTTTTCTCTTTGTCTCTGTCTCTCTGTCTGTCCCCTTTTCTCTCTGTCTGTTATTTTGTCGTCTCTCCTGTAGCTGTCTCTCTGTGTCTCTTGTCCCCCCCCCCCCCTCTCTCTCTCTCTCTCCTCTCCTCTCTCCCTCTCTCTCTTCTCTCCCCTTTTTTCCCCATATTACCCGGTGGGAACGGAAAGAAAAAATTTACAAAGCGGAAAACATACGGGGGCCCCGGGTGTAAAAGAAATCCCCCAAGGGGGTTTTCCAAAATTTTTTAAAAAAAAAAGAATCAAAATTCCCTTTTTAATCTAATCAATTCCCCCCCCCCCCCCCCCCCCTCTCTCTCTCCTCTTTTCTTTTCTCCCCTCTCTCTCTTCTCTCTCTCTCACATTAAGCATACCCTTTCTTTTGCTTGGGGAACTTTGTTATCAAACCCGACACACAAAACATAAACTATGGGGAGGGGTGAATTCACAGGAAAACGAACCGAAAAAATGGGCATTTCCCCAGTCCCATTCATCAAGGGGGGTACCCCCAATTCCGGGGGCCCCACGAACTG